>VXBR01001425.1:128553-229962 GCA_013400215.1 Cisticola juncidis | reverse complement strand
AGACCCTCACACGCCTTCATGGTTGTCCCACCACCCTCTCCTGCCCCCGTCATCTGAGCCTGACCCAGGTCAGCTGATGGGACAGGGGCAAAAAACCTTTGGTTAGATGGAAAAATCACACTTTGCCCTAATACGTTTTGTGCCTCCAGAGCAACTCCTCTGAGGCTATGGAATTGCTCCAAAGAGCAGAAATGAGGCTAAAAAGCCAGCCTTTCCTGCTTGCTTACCCCTGATGTAACTGCAGATAAAACTTGGGAATATTGCTACAGTGCTGGATTTGGTGGGGGAGAGGAAAGAGTTTTGAAATGGCTCAGCCCTGTCTTCTTAGGGACTATGGTGAGAACAAGGTCAGATCAACACTGAGTGCTTTTGAAGGTGCCATCCAGCACTGAACAAGAAAGCGAAGCTTTGAAAAAGCTGAACAAAAAAGGGACCTTTGAGATTTTTATTTGAAAGTTGGAGAAGCAGCATATCCCTATTAGTGAAGACCCCCTTTAGAAAACACCAGCAGCTGTCTTGATCTATACATCTAATACAAGAAATGTGGTCATTAAATAATTAATGTCTATAAGTGCCTAGCTATGAAAATGCAAAATTAAATATTAAATAGAGCTTGTACCAAATGGAAGGGCTTCGGAAAGGGAAGGGAACGAATGAGAGCCATGTCATGCACTATTCCCAGGAAACAGCCCCAAGGATCTGGAGCAAAATGAATCCAGGTGGATGAATATGAAGTGCTTGGGAGCAGAAGCAGAGGTAGGTCACCGATATTATTGTCAGCAGCCCTGACTCCTCATAAAGTGAGGAGATATGTCCCTCCCAACAGTGACTGCCTTTCTCCTTGTACCAAATTCGGCCCAAATTTCATCAAGACACAGCTGAGCTGAGCCACAAGGTCTGCAGCTGAATATGAATAATGAAGAGTGCAACTTATGGAGATAACAGCACAGACTGAGAAGTGTGTTCAGTCTCCCTTTCCATCCTGTCAGGAGATTCTGATCCACTCCTGATGGAGAGGATGCTTTGGAGTGACCTGAGAGTAACCAGCTTTAGGTCACAACAAGCCATTTCTCTTATCACTGCTGGCAAGAGCTGGAGTTATTAATTGTCTCAAGACTAAGGCAACCCAAGTAGAATGTTGATATGGCTATCAGGAGTGTTCAGAGGAATAAACAGTTTGAAAGTGAACTTAAACCTCACACTCCAGAGCTCAAAGTAATGGCTATTAGGAACTAAGGCAAAATTACTGTGGGTTACAGATAACCACATTCTGTCTTCTCCAGGCATTTGAAATCTTTGTCTGGCAGAAGCAGCAGTTTTGGGATGATTTTTTTTTTTTAGGTTTTCCTGGACATTCTTCCTGAGATTTTCAGGGGCAGGGGGGATACACCTGTATTTCTGCTTTTCCAGGTGTCCTGATTGGAGCAGATGTGCTGTGTTCCCAGCCAGGATGATGACTTGCAAGACACACATTCTGTGTCATGTGGTAGATCCAACACTTCTGGTAAATGCTGGCCTCACCACAAGTGCTCACGAATCTCCAGAAGGGCTGGACAGGAGCCCCACAGCTCACATCTGCCTGGGAAACCCTCAGCAAATGAGCAGCAGTGCTGGGTACGGGCAGACAGAGGGAAGACACCAGGTTCAATACCTCTGTTCCCGTGACTAAACTCCTCTCTGTGGTCTCACAAAGTGCTGCTTGATGGTACAGAAGTTCCTATCCAACCATATGGACTTTGAGTTCCACCTTTACATTGGATACCCCGTGGCGAGACTGCCCTGCCCTTCTCTGCCCCAAGAATTATCACCAGCACCAAATAGTAAAAGGTAGAGGAGCAAATTCAGATATGTAGGAGAAGCTTGTAAAACAGGGAGATTTTGGCTCTTATGTGGAACAGCTTTCTCCAGCAGGTAGAGGAGCTAATCAATAAATGGGATTTTCAAGGAAAAGGAAAGGCATTATGTTGAGTGTGAGCAGAAGGGATCAGTTCTGGGTCCCGGGCAGCTCTCCCTCACTTGGGTTTTATACTCCAATTCAGGACATCAACAGGTGCTTCCTTGAAAATCAGAAGAGACTCTCATCTGACTCATTTCATAACATGGGGCCACATTTGTACTGGGTGAAATGTCCACAAACCCAACCCAGCAAACCTACAAGCAGCTCAGCTGTATCCTGTGCAGCTTTGAAATGGGAATCTCTTTCACATGATGCCCTCCAAGTCCTCAGTACAAAGAAAGCTGGAATTCTTTCAATTATCCCCAGCTAGCTGCATATTCAGTATTTTCTGTATTTATTTCCAACTCCAGTATTAAGCAAACAACTCCAGTCCTGTGACGTTCATACAATTAAATGTATCATTTTCCCATCAACTGCCTGGCTGTGCCAAGCTGAGCAGCTCGGATCTCTTTGCCATATGGAATGAATCTGCCTGCACAAGACTCAAACGTGACAAATAGAAATGGGATGGATTTCCCCCCAGCCCCCATAAGCAGCAAAGAAGTCTGGAAGCCTTTAGTAGGGCTGGGAGGACTTTGCTGGATCAAGAGACCTAAAGGTAAACTGGAGCTCAACCAGGACCTTCAACTGGACCCTCATGGGAGGTGGTGTGAGGGACCCATGTGGAGGGTCTTGCCCAAGTCTTCCTGTCTTAAGCAGGACTAATGGTCTGGCTGCAGAGCTCCAGGGTAACTCCCAGGATGCTTCTTAGGGAGCTCCCTCCAGCTATATCCTGGTATAAAGATTCTAAATTTGAGAAACTGCAGAGTGGTCAGTCCCATGGTCATTCAGCTGGACCTTTCTTAGATGCTTGTTAGAGATGAGGGGAATCCTGATCCTTTTAAAGCCATGAGAGCTCCAGTTCAAAGCTGTCTAATACACAATTCCCAAAAGGCAATGGAAGGTACCAACATTTGCTCCCTGTCCCCTTTACCAAAGCAGGAAGTGCTCTCTAAAAGAGCACCATGGAAGTTTAGCTGCAAAGGAAGTGCTTGGCACTCTGCAAAGAGCACAAAGAGACTTCCCTTTTCCCAGAGTTACTGCAGGCTCTACTTGTCTCATGCCCATCTTGCAGCTGATATCTCTGAGGAAAACAGGACACTGCTCTGCAGGACAGGCTGTGCTGCCAGGGCTGAGCAGGGCAGTTCCTTTCACAGCCATGGCTATTACAGAGGAATTAAACCTGAGCCCCTCTGCACTTGCTGAACCACATCTGACCTTCTCTTTTTTAACCTCCTGAGACTACCTTGATCTTCTTCATTTTTCCACTGTTCCCAAGGTTAGGTTACACCCTTAGTTCTGGACTCTGTTTTAAGTCTCCCATGAATACCAGTGTCAGATCTCCACAGAGCTATCTCAGGAATGTGGCCAAGCTGATCTCCATGCTTACTCAGGGTGACATTGATTCATTCTCCCTCTCCCTGCCCCGACTACACTTTGAGAGTGTGCTTCATAGCAACCTTGCTCATCCTCCACCATCACCAGTTCCCATCGCTGACCTCACCTTTGTCAGCCCCTGCTCTGGGATTTAGGATCTTCTCATCCACAGGACATGCAGCCAGAGGCACTTGGGGTTTGGGAATAGGCAGAGAAGTTCTATTTAGACATGTATTCAAAGTCAGGTTTTGAACTGGGGTTCTGTCTCTACACTCAAATTATTTCCTTCTCACACACTAAGCAGCAACTGGGCATAGCTTCAGGGAAGGCAAAAGAGCTGGAATAGGAGGACTATCCCCAGATTCAGAGCCCAAGAACCATCCAAACAGAAGCATTTTCATTTAAAGTGATTTGCAAGAAATTTCTTCCAATGCCCATCCCCTCCTATGGCCCTACAGGTTGCTCATGGCCCCGACCCACAGCACCTGGTGAGTGTCTGTGCTCAAGGCAATGCTGAAAAGAGACATCTCTGCTTAACCACTGAGGTGTTCTATTTATACTGTGTAGCTGAAGGGTGTTTAGGCAAAAGACAAAGGTTTATAAAACTTCCAGGTCTTTGGTTTTGCCTGGGAGAGCTTAAATAAAGGATTCTGCTTTGGAAAAACTAAAAACAGCAAGGGAAAAAAAAATAGACAGATAGACATCTGGAGGGTTGAGCAAAGCCCTCTCCTCAGGCTGACCTAGTTACAGTGTTTGGGGAGAGCTTTGCAATCCTGCTCAACAGGAGGAACAAGCAGCTGAGGGCTGAATTCAGCTTTAGAATAAACAAACAGAGCTCTCACCCTGCACAGCACCCTGCACCCTCACAGCAGCCCTGCACTTTTCCACCAGGTCTCCATCTGATCATGGTCACCAAGAGCTGCAGACCCTCTATCCATCATGGAATTGGCAGCTTGGAGCAAGTGCCCTGTGCAGTGATGCCAGGAGATCACAGATAAGTCATGGCTGGTTTCTATGGCATCTCCAGGGCTGACTGGTGTGCTCATGGCTCACAGATGGCAGCTCTCCCCAGCACAACCCTGTGGCTCCTTCTGAGGCTCCTGTGCACCAGAAATAGTGAGGACAAAGCCCTGGGCAGTGCGTCAGGAAAGGGAACCAGCCACAGCAGCCCTGCTTCCTCCTGCTCCACACGTGGCCCTGGAGACACAAATCTTGGGAAGGTGACACATCACACCACAGCCATGGCCAAGTCAAAGTCATAACTTTTTACATTGGCACATAGTGATAGGACAAGGGAGAATGATTTTCAATGAAAAGAGAAGAGATTTAGATTTACTCAGAGGGTTGGCAGGCCCTGGCACAGGTGCCCAGAGCAGCTGTGGCTGCCTCTGGATCCCTGGAAGTGTCCAAGGCCAGGTTGGACACTGGGGATTGGAGCAGCCTGGGTCAGTGGGAGGTGTCCCTGCCAGGGCAGGGGTGGGAACGAGATGATCTTTAAGGTCCCTCCAACCTAAACCACTCTGGGATTCTGGGATTCTATGAGATCAACTGAAACCACAATTCACTGCCTGTGTTCTCCCAAAAGCTGACCAAAGCAATACCTTTCATACCTTCAAGCAAAGAAATTGTTGGAATATTGTCAGGTTTTCTGCAAATCAAAACTATTTTTTAAGTTTAAAAAATAGGAACTAAAAGTGATGATCACGGGAAGTTTTTTGCAGGTTGAAGTCCATCCCCTGGCAGGGCTAGGACAAAGTACAGGTTTGATTAGACACTGCCAAACACAGCTGCAGGGATTTCTTCATACTCAACTTCATCGCTTAAATTTGCTACTAATAACCTTTTACCAAAACCGATTTCAATTTAAAATCATGATTTTTATAGTAAAGATGCTATTTGTCAATGATTATTATTACAAGATTTTATTCATGCTAATTATAGTAAAAGCCTAAATGTTTCCCAAGATCTGGCTTTTGTTCATTGAAGAAAGGCTTCTGACAGGCAACATTTGTAAAGCAAATTGCTTGAGGTATTTTGGCATGAACTCTTCCAGTTGTGCACAAACACCAGAGTGAGATAAACAGAAGGGTGTTTTGGAAACATGTGGCTCTAAATCAGTGTTTTGGCCATCATGCTGATTCAGAGCTGAGTTGTGCAGGTTTTGCCCAACCCAGAGCTACAGAGGAAAAATTATCTCTGATAAAACAGGGTCAGAGGGATGAATTTCTGAACTGAAATAATGAAGCCAAAGAGAAGACTTCAGGGTGACAGTGCTGGAGCCAGATAAAGGGTCAAAGAGGAGGAAGCCTGTTGGTCACAAACAAAATGAGCCCCAGCATCCCTATCAGGGAGACCTTGGAGAGATGCCGGGTCCTGCAAACGTCACCTCCCAGGTCAGTGTCCTTCAGTTCATGACCAGGACAATTTGTACTCTGAATTTTGCTGCGAAAGATGTGCACTCTGGACTGACAAGAAACCCAGTGTTTGCTGTAACAGCCTCCCCTTCATGATAAAATCTGCCCTTGGGACAGTCCCATCGATCTCCTAAACAGCCAGACCTCCTGTGAGTCCTCAGCAGCACCCAAAAACCAATTTATTTCCTCCTGGGTCTTAAGACAGCTCAGAATATACCAGCAGACTAATGTGCCAGCACATTATGCCAGACCAAGCCCACGTTGCTGTTAATATCTTCAGCCCCTCCCTCCCTCAGTATCTCCTCAATTTTTCTTCATTATAAGCACAAAAAAGACTGACCTAATAAAAGTAAAGGCTGAGGAGGAAAGGCAGGAATTGTCTTCGGATCTGAGCACCAAAATGTTTCATGCTCTCAGAGATCTAGGAGCTCTCCAAACTTTGTCAAGATCTGGTGTTGTTTGGGTCTTGCTTTGCAGCAGAGCCCTAGAATATCCCAATTTTAAGCAAACAAAGAAGGAAAACCCCCAAAATCCCAGCCTCTCATTGCCTCAAACCAAAAAGTGGATTCTTTCTGTTTTAACAAAACCTCATTACTGTAGATGAAAAATGTAAGTTTGGGAAGAAAATGTACAGCCTGCTGATAAGATTTGCTTTTTTCTGTAAAACAAACTAGCAAGGCTGGATTGAAAACTTCCAATCTCCTTTATATCTTCCTCTGCTGCTAAACGTCAGATGGCATCCACACAGTTTGGAACCCTCTGTTTGAAAAGCCAGAGATTGTTTGCTAAGGGTGGCCTAGAGCTGTGCCCAAGTCCCTCCCTCCATTATCCATATCCCATGCACCTTACAAATCTTAAATATGTCTATTTAGAGTCTGTGCCTAAATATGTACATTTATTCTAAAAAAATATAATAATTAATGTCTAAATAGACAATAGACCTGATTATGAGGCTAACGTTGTCTGCATCTGTGGGGTCTGAGGTAGAGGTGCTCTCATCTATCTCAAGCTCAAGAACTTGGAGACAAGAACAAGACAAGGGAGTAGCAGATGTCAAATTTTCCAACAATTTCTATTGATGTTCAACCCCTTTCTCTTATGGCTTGTGAGTGTGGTGCCCACCACCCAAAGCCACCTGGAGACCTCACAGCACCTTCCAGTGTGTGAAGGGATTACAAGGAAGATGGAGCTGGACTTCTCATCAGGAACTGGAGGGTCAGGACAAGGGGGAATGGCTCCAGTGGCAGAGTAGGTCTAAATGAGACATGAGAAAGGAATTCCTCCCTGGGAGGGTGGGCAGCCCTGGCACAGGTGCCCAAAGCAGCTGTGGCTGCCCCTGGATCCCTGGCAGTGTCCAAGGCCAGGATGGACTGGGCTTGGAGCACCCCAAGATAGCAGAAGGTCCCTGCTGGAATTAGTCAGGCTTTAAGGACCTTTCCAACCCAAATCATTCCACAATTCTATTTTTCTATGAACCCAGGGCAGCCCCAGGATGCGCCACCCACGAGGCAGCTGTCCCAGGGCAAAACCATGTGCCAGCCATGCTTGGCTTTGAGGGTCACTGAGAAAGGAAGGTCCTTTTTGTGCTGCTGATGAAGAGGCAGCTTGTCCTTGCTCAGCACAGGCTGTGCCTCCCGCTGCCCCAGCGAAGGTGGCCCAGTGTGCCCAGAGCTGATAAAGACTCTCTGTGCAGTCCAAACAAAGGTAGCTCAGGGGGCAGCAGGTCACAAAAAGCTGCTTTTCCTTTGGGCTGAGTCCATGTAAAAGTAGAGTCAGGCTTATTTCAGGCCAAGTGGGAAATTGTATAAAGATCCTTTCTCCATGCCCACTGGGATGCTAAAAGCTTATAGCAACTTTCTCAAACAAAAAGCAGCAATGAGAATGGAGAGTTCCGGGCAGAGGAGCACCCACTGCTAGGAAGTGAATCAACACTGATCAAAGGGAAAGGGTCAGCCTTGAAGGCTGTAGAAGTCTGCCCCAGTTCCTCTGCAGCAGCCAGGACAGGTTGCACCAGGAGTCAGCAGGGAATTTTCTACTGGAATTGTTTTTTTCTGATAGAAAATTACATTATTACAAAGGAAAACTATGTCATGAGAAACATACCTTTTTTTTGTTTGTTTGGTTTTTTTTCCCCAAACTAATATTTCATTGGGCAAATCAAAATGAAACATTTCCTTTTTTACAAGTTTAAGCCAAGAAGGAATATTTCATTTTGTTGGAGTTACTTGAAATATTCTATTTTAAAATGGCACTCTAAAAACATAATTGGAAGTTCTTTCTCCCACATGCACCTATTTTCAACCCAGGACTGATCCCTTTGAAAAACTTCTCCCATCAAAAACCTTTCCCACCAGTACCATGGATTTTAGGAGCCTTTTCACCCCAAATGTTTGAACGAATATCCCCCAAAGTCAGCACAACAAAGCAGAAAAAACATGACCCACACTTGCAGTATCTCCCACCCCTGAAGCAATCTCTTCAGCTATATATAATGCTGCTTTAAAAAGCCTTTCAGCTCCATTAATAATACTGGGGGTCTAATTAGCAGGCTAATTGGAGAGCATGGTTAGGCATGTACTCAGGCAAGAATATTTTATCAGTGGAGTGAGCAAATCAGAATTGTTGTTTGCACCAGTGTTTTTATCACTGAATTTTACACAAGATCTCAGCCCCATGTACAGAGCCTTGGCCTAAAGTAGAGTTTGGCCACTGCAAGAAACAGCCAGGCTGAGGAAAACCAAACCCTTCACCTTAACCAATGAGGGTTTTCTGCACACATGCATTAATTTCACATCCCACACACTATTTCAACTTTCCAAACAGCTTTCCAGTTTATATGACATTGAGATGGGGGGTTAATATTCTAAGAGTTTCCAGAAGTTTCAATTATGTCATATATGTGTCACACAAATGTATAG
The DNA here is from genome assembly GCA_013400215.1 of Cisticola juncidis. Lineage (NCBI taxonomy): Eukaryota > Metazoa > Chordata > Aves > Passeriformes > Cisticolidae > Cisticola > Cisticola juncidis. The sequence continues at coordinate 221,257 of VXBR01001425.1, read as the reverse complement.
CACAGGAAATAGCTGAATTTCAACACGTAAAATTAAAAATTTTCCAGGGTAGCATTTCCCTTAGCAGCCTGAAGGAAAACATCCTCTCATTTCAGTCCTGGAGGCTGGCATTAGATGAGAAATCCTACCACAGACAGGACATCCTTACAGTGAGGATCTGTCACTATAAACTCATGCCCATCCTTTCTATCTCTGTGAGCAAGTAACTCCATTTAAACCCCAGTTTCTGTGCCTGGGAGGCTGAAATTTTGACTATTCTGTAAATGTGTTTGTGGCTTTACCAATACCCAAGTCTGCTCAAACATTAGAATTTCTGTTTCACTGCCTGTTTTGGTCAGTTCAGCCCCAAATTGCACCCAGATAGATCATGATGCCTCCTGCTCGTGTCCTCTTGGAACCAGGTGTCCTGCCCAGGCTGTGGCCAGCTGCTCTCACAGCAGCAAAGCCCAGGCATAGCCACAGGAGGTGGCTCGCAGGCAGTAAACATAAGTTACTTTTGAACTGAAATTTTTCCATTCCATTTGAGAAATGAAACATTTCAGTAAACCCCGAGTGGAAGACACTGGCACGTTTTTCCTGATGGTAATTTGGTTTTTAATCAAAGTTCTAGTTTTGTGGGAAGCGTGGTTTTTTTTCTGCTGAAACCCCTTTAGCAGTAAATCCTTGGCAAGCTTTGCTGCTGTTATATCAAGGCCACATTTGACTGATTTTTAAAGATGCCACAGCCTTGGGAACACCACATGGTATTCACAGCACCACTCTTTCTCCAGCACTGTGGAAAAGCTGTCAAGAGCCTGTGAGCTCTGTGTGAAAATCCATGGTTCTATTAAATGTGTCTGCCAGCCCATGTTCCCTCTGCTCAGGGAAGCCTCTGACTGGCAGTGGACATGCTCAGGAGCTCACAGGATGAGAGACAGAAGTACACACTGAATGTTCATTGTGCAGTCAAGCATATGCCAGAAAATATACCTGTTTTACAACAAAGACATGATATCTGCACAAGAATAATCTCTGCTGCACACAGTCAAAGTGGTCAAAGTTTCCCAGCTCCCCAGGATGGGTTTTGGCTTTTGGGGCAGTGTCAGGCGTCACCGAGGCGCAGAAACTCGTCCGTGTTCTGGCAGCTCCTCCAGGCTCTGTCCCAGCCCTGGGCGTTTGCTGGGCAGCACAGGCACCCTCCTGACCATCAGTGCCAGGCACTGACCTCCCCAGCCAAGCAAAGACTTTGTCCCACATCAGGGAGTAGGTTTGAATAAAAACCACCCAATTCCTGGAATCACAACATCCTGACTTGGAAGGCCCCAAAGAGATCATTGAGTCCAACTCCTGGCACTGCACATGACATCCCCAAAATTCTCAAGAGAGGTAATGAGCCCTGTAACCTGTGATTTTTAGTTAGCTCTGTAGCTGATGAAGAGTTTCTGAATTATTCTTTGCATTACTTTGAGATGAGTTTAACCTGGTACATGGTTTATACTACAGCTTCTATCAAGACCAAGCTTATTGTAACAAGTAATTGTTACTCGTCCTCTGCTACCCCTGAGGATTTCACATGCCAGGAGTGTGGTTTGGAGTGAATCCCCAGTGCAAAGGCCCAAATACATCTGGAACTCCTGGAACTGCTTCTAGTTCTTCTGATTTCCAATAAATATTAAATATGCAGCAGATCCTGGCATCCTGTACATATGGTCCAAGAAGGAGAACTGTGCAATGGCACAAACACATTTCTCATCCACCTCTCAGCTGTTCAATGGCTTTTTGAAGCTATTAACTGCTACACAGCCCTTTGTTTCCCCCAAAGATATTTATCTTTTGGAGCTGGGGGCAATGAGGTGAACCAGGAGGCAGCAATTCTGCACTGGAGGTACACAGAGCTGGCAGAGGAGGCCCGGGTGGCTGCCTGGGAAGCAAAACTTCCCAGAATTAAGTTCTTCAAAGGGCTTGGAGTAATGGCCTTGTGCTCTAGTGTGATTTCTTGGGTTTACCCCAGCTCTAATTTACTCTGACTGGAGGTTCCAGTGGGCCATCAGGTTGCCACCAAGTGGGGGTTGCCAGTCCCCAGCAGAGAACAAGAATTTGGAGAGGCAAAGAGGTTTTTGAAAACACCAAGGTTGTTGAGGTCTCAGCTGCCTTCCTCATACAGGCACTTCTGAAAATCCCACATAATATGTACTTAGTGTGTGAGCTACATGCCAACACTCAGCAAGCAGGAAAACTTCCTCTGGTGTCTTCTGAGATCCTCAGGTAAAACCTCAGCCATCACAATGTCACTGGGAAGTATTTATCATTCTAATTTCAGATTTTAAATTTCAAACTGCTGGTTTACCACTGGCAGCACAGCCTAGCCTTTACCTGAAAGATAAGCTCTGAATTTTGGCTTAAATCAGGGATGGGGAAATGAAGACAGCCTTGTACACTGTTTGTGGCTGGAGATGCACCCATCATTTTTTAACCCCAGGTGGTAAAGCTGAAGAAGAGCAAATCAACACAATGACACGTTGTCTGTATTTAGGGTTGTGTTGTAGTACCTCAGTATTCAAGCTGTCCACTCTGACCACATGAAGAGAGGAAGCCAGGAGCATCCAGGTGGAGCGTGGCGCCTCTGGGCTCTGCTCAGTCCAGCACCACAGCTCCAGGATAGATTCACAAAAAAGGCACCAGTTTGGGTCAGTTTAGCCCTAAACCTCGCCCATTTAACAGTTCCAGAGTGGAGCACAATGAACCCTGAAGGTGCAGACACCAAACACCATCACATCAGATGTGTAACTGTGACACCCAGGTTACATTTGCAAAGAGCTGATCTGCAATGGAAAAACAAGAAATGAAGCCACCAAACTGCTGCCTCCTGTTGCAGCAGCAAATCCCATGGCTGGTGGATGACAGGGTCCAGCCAGGGATCCTGCACAGGGACGGGGGAAACACATTCACTGTTCTCAGTAACAAGATGCCTGTCAACATATAAACCAATTAGGTGCAGCTTTCGTGTTCATAATAAGGCTGGGTAAGATGCTTTCTATGAGCAAGTGCTTTCAAGTGAAAAATAGCTTCTGAAGAAATCTGACAGTTTGCACATGAGGTTTCAGTTTGCTCAGGGTTTGGTTGGGTTTTTTTCCAAATGCAAGTAATGAAAATTCTCACATTGTTTCAAACCAAGAAACTGTGTCTCAGTTTTCAACAATCTTTCTCTCTCATACACTCACACACACACACGCCACTGCTTTTAGCTTTTTTCCTGTCTCTTTTAATTTTGTTTAATCACAGTAGAAAGATGGAAAAGAGGAAAGAAATGAAAATCCATGCTTGAGAGAAACACACTGAAAACAATTATTTTCTTCATTTTACTCATATGAACTTACTTCAATCCAATGTTTTTGTGTGCTTCCATGTATTACCAAGAAAGAACCACATTTTGGAATGGGAAGTATTTAACATTCTAGTTTCATTTTTCAAATTGTTGGTTAATCTCTGGCAGTACAGACTAGCCCTTACCTTAAAGACAAACCCTGTATTTTGAATTAAATCAGGGATGGGGAAATGCAGGCACCCTTGTACTCTGCCTGCAGCTACAGATCCCCCCAAACACTTTTATCCCAGGTAAAAAAAGCAGAAGAAGAGCAAATTAGTCTAATAAACAACTTCTCAGAGAACATGAATAACTCCCAGTTAGCATAAATGGAAGCATCCAGACAAGTTCTGGGTTTGGAATTCAAACACTGAGTGAGGCTGTGTGATTTATATTAAGGAAAAAAACAAAGAAGTTTACCAAAATAAGGACCCAGCAGACCTGTCTGAGCTCCTCCTTCCAGACACAGAATGTCCTGGTGAGGGACTGAAGCCTTGTTTGAAGCCATCAAAGGTTAATTGTTATTTGTTAGAGAAAACATGAGTATTACAGACACTGGGAGTCATTCCCATCTCCCTCTAGTGGTCCCCCAGCCCCCGGAGCCGGGCACGGGGACAGCTGTGCCTTGCAGCACAATGGTCGTGGAAAGCAGGAGCCGCAGGGGAAGCAGCGTTTGCACCAAGCTGCTTGTCCAGAGCCCCGTTTGCACAGCTTGGAGATTAAAAAAAGCATTTGGCTGGCAAAGCACCGAGATTCTCCCCCTCCCCAGGATGCTGCAGGTGCCCTAAACCATCACACAGCATCTCCAAATGACTACGGAGCATCAATCACTGGGTGCATCTGAGCCATCTGCTGCTGCAGAAGAGTCAGCAGCATTGCTGGGGTGTCACTGCAGCAGCAGCTCTGCCCTGGGAGTTTCCAGGCCCGGATCCCTCTGGCAGTGCAGAACCAGCAGGATGGGGTGGAAAATCACCTTCAGGAGAACGTGTGCTTTTTACACAGGGATCAGAGGGGAGTTATTTTGTAATCAAAGGCAAGTCACACCCCTGGCACCTGCAATCCCCTTCTATTAGATGCTTAAGTTGCAGAGACACATTTGCTATGGAAATCTGGTTTGGTTTAGAGCTGAATCAGTTTAAGGAGGGAACTGGCAGGAGTGCCTTGCACAAGTGTCCAACCTCATGAGTTCCCTGCAGAGCGATGCCAGCATCCGGCGGGGTCTGTGTGATCCCTCCTGGGCCCACCTGTCACAGCTGAACAGGTTTTGTTCCACCTTCCAGAATGAAAACTCAGGGGCAGGAGATATGAAACCTACCCAAATGTTTATAGGAAAGGAAAACCCTCCCATCATGAGAAAAAGCAAAGTTCACCACATGCAAAAGTGGTTTTCAGAAACAAGTGGAATCCAGTTCCTGCTTCATAAAACAACAGAGAGGAAAGAGATAGAATAGTAACAACACAGGAAAGCAAGAGGAGGCAGAGCACTTGGGATCATGCTTGATGTTTGGAGACAGATATGTCTTCAGGCAGAAAGTACTCATAGCTCTGCAATTTGTAGGACTAGGAATAATTTTGCAAAGCAGCCTTGTACCTGTAGCCATTGCCTTCCGTCACAGGAGGAGCCTAACACGCACCATTCAGGCTGGAAATTCAGAGTATCCCTCTATGCAGGACCAGTAAAGCACAACCAGACAGCAATTCTTGCTCAGGCTCATTGCAGCAAGATTTTTTCTGGTTTGTGTGAAGAAAGAGGAGGTGGAAAGGAGGTGCAAGGGGCTCAGAGCAATATCTACCTAAGCATGTGAACAAATAGATTCCAATTTTAAAAAAGGATAAGTGAAGGTCTGTTCAGTGTGAATGACCTGGGGAATTCCCAAGGGCTACTTTGAAATTCAAAGTGTTGTATTTTGAAATGGACACAGATCTTGGCGGGAAGTGGGGGAGCAGACAGTAATGGTTTAATAGACTGTGGAATGGCTATAAAAAAAAAGAAAGGCGGGGGGGAAGAAAAAGCAGATGGCAGCCCCTTTGCAGGAGCCATAAAATTTCATGGTGTATTTTCTATCCATGGCTTCACTGTAATTCAAGCCTTGGGGGCCAACTTTCTCTGGCAGTGGTTACTGAGGGGCCTTGGAGGGCAAAAGTAACAAAGGGTGGTCACTGCTTAGGTGCACTGACCAAATGCTCCCTCTTGGGCTAGATCAGGAAACATAAAATAAATAATTTCAAAGAAACACCTAAGAGACTTCCGAAATGCAACCTCAAAGTTCCAGGTCAGGGACGTAGAAACAAAAACCCAAAAAAGTTCCAAGAAGCAGAACTGGAAAAGGGGCTTTTCACATCTACAGATAGAAAATAAGGGTCAAAAGAGATCTACTATCCCTCCACACAGACCTCATCTTGCGTGGAAAAATATTTTTATTTCTACAGCTGTGTCCTGCCTTGGCCACTGGTCTCTTGGGAAGGGCACATGGTCAGGCCAGGACTGTCTGTTTCACAGACAAACCTCTCAAACCTCCACCCTTCACCTGAACCACATTTAAGCACTGCACCCTCAGAGGAACAGCTGGGTTCAAAGGGACCTTAGAGCTCATCTCATTCCAAACCTCTGCCCTGGGCAGGGACACCTTCTCCTAAACCAGCTTGCCCATCCAGACTTGTCTCTAACTTTGGTCTAACCAAGGCCCAGCTCAAGACCACATTTAGGTTTGGCTTTGGTTTATTACTATAAAATTTGAACCAAGATCCCAGACACAAATGCGAATAAAACAGGCTGCAGAGGTTAACATGTACTGGTTTTTGTTCCTCAGTACAGAGAGTACCTTGATCTAAGGACACCCCACCAGCAAAGGTGCCTCCAGCTAGGGAGTCCAGCACAGGCAGGACCTGGAGCTGCTGGAAGGAGCCCACAGGAGGCACCAGGATGAGCAGAGGGATGGAGCAGCTCTGCTGGCAGGAAAGGCTGACAGGATTGGGATTGCTCAGCCTGGAGAGGAGAAGCTCTGGAGTGACCTCATTGTGGCCTTCCAGCACCTGAAGGGAACCAACAGGAAAGATGGAGAGATGTTTATAAGGGCCTGGAGTGCCAGGACAAGGGGGAAAGGCTTCATGCTGACAGAGAGTAGGTTTAGATGGGGTATTGGGCAGGAATTGCCCCCTGGGAGGGGGGGCAGGCCTGGCACAGGTGCCCAGAGCAGCTGTGGCTGCCCCTGGATCCCTGGCAGTGCCCAAGGCCAGGCTGGACACTGGGGCTGGAGCAGCCTGGGACAATGGGAGGTGTCGGAGTCCAGGACATCCCTCTGACCACCCTGGAGGGTTTGGAGACCGGACAGGGGGTCTGGGATCTGTACAAGGGGCTCAGCCAGCCTCACACAGAGCCCAGGAGGACACTGCTCTTGATCCCTGTCCATGGGAGTGAATACTCACAGTGTATGATGAATCAGAAGCTGAGATAATTCAAAATAAGTAGTAGCTAGTTTATCACAGAGTGTTAATGTAGAATTTAGGATTTTTAGTATATGGGGTTGAAGAGGCAAAATGGAGGAATTGGGGAGTGGTCCCGTCCTCCTTGTTCTTGTTCTTTTCCCCCATTTTCTGCTGAGTTGGATCACAAGGATTGGTTTAGAGTAGAAATGACATGTTAACACAGGCAGTGAGTATTGGTAAGATTCTGTAAATAAACAGGTTTTGGACAGTGGGCGGGTCAGGGGGACCTTACATAAAGCCCAGGACCCTCTGACCCGCCCAGTCTCCCCCGTGTCCTGCTCTGCTGGGGATGCCCTGCAGAGCTGAGACAGAACTGAGAGATGATGAAAGAATAAACAACCCTGGAAACACGGACTGGCAGACTCAGCTTGTTTTCTCTGATGCCTGCGTGGAACCTTTAGGGCTAGGAAAGCCCAAAAACCTGATTACCTCAGGGAACAGCAACCCCGAGGAGAATCTCAGGGAACAGCAACCCTGAGAGGAAGGTGTCCCTGTCTGTGGCAGAGGGTGGAAGGAGATGATCCTTGGGGTCCCTCCCAACCCAAACCATTCCATGACTCTGGTACCTCCTCACAGGTAGCTTGGCCCAGTGTCCCTCAGTCACCAGCACAGGTACAGGAGAACATCACCAGTGACAGAACTGTGACACCCTGCTGCCACTTCATCCTCTCCTAGCCAGGACAGAGTCATTTGGGATATGAGTACAACAAGTGATTAATGCTAATCTGTCCATGACATATAAATAAAACAGAGCAATTACTATCTTGGAAGAAATAAGGGGAGGGATTATTTTAATTTGATCTATCTAGCAAATATGTTTTGACATTGTAGTTCAAAGATTAAGCATTCCACACCCATTAGAGATAAAAAACAATAATTAGAAATGAAAGCAATGAAACCTCAATTTCCCTTCCAACTGTTTCCCACTGCAACAATTGCTGTGTGGAGCATAAGGAGAGAAAGAAAGGGAAAAGCATCAGCCTTGAGAAACAGTGTTTCAATTGCACTGATTCTAATTATTCCGAGATCTGTCTCTAACAGCTTTGCTACACTGTTTGTTTCCAAATGATATCAAAACAAACTTGATGAGAAATATTTTCTGAATGAGTAATGATGTTTTTAAAGAAGATTAAATCTTAAAAATTCACTACTATGAACAGTTCTCTGTCAGAAATATTTCAGGATCTTCACACAGGTGCTTGGACTCTGGTGAAATATGCATATGTGGGGTTTAATTCCTTGTTTGGGGAAGAGGTGGAGAGCCGGAGTCCTCTGCTTGCATGAGAAATCAGAGCAGCTGGAGACACAGTGAGCAAAGGAAATCTGTGCTCTCCATTAGAAGTCAAACATTTCAAAGCACTCCTGAGTCTAAAATTAGTCAAAATAAAAAAGAAAAAATGGAGGGAAAAAAAAAAAAAAGCTTTTCTTATCATTTTGCTTTTGGCACAAGACAAAATGACCCATTTTCTCACGGAGGTGCAAAGGAGAAAGAATGGGGAGAAGCAGAATAGTTTTTCCCCTTCCTGTGCATCAGTGGGATCCCTTTATGGCTAAAGACCTGACACCAGAGATGCCATCACCCAGCAAATCACTTATTTCAGCTGTTTCTTTCAAAAGATCTCGCAGGTGCACATCATTGGCAGGGCAACAAAAGTCTATTTTTGCCATTTTTAAGCTATCAACATCCATAAGAATGGCACAACTGTGATTCCCACTGCTGGGAGCTGGCACTATCCCACCTGGAGAAGGGTTTGGAGAATTCTCTGCCCGTGTGGACAAACCAGCAGCAACATTTCCTGCTAATGAGCAATTCCTCAGGAAGGTTAAAGAAAAGTCAAGGTGTTCATTAAGGGCTCTGGCCACTTAATTGGTCTATTCCAACAAATGCAATAATATTTGTGGGAAGGCCAGGCAGATAAAGGAAAATTAAACAAGGTCAGCAGTGTCTGTCTGAACTAAATCCATGGATGTGCAACTGGAAAACTACTGCTGCTGCCAGGAAGGGGATGTTCACCTCATCCCACTGGCTGTAGTTTGCACTTGGGGGTAAATTGGTGCTCACTGCCATTCAGGAATTTGCCTTAGGGATGAGCAGACTGTGGAACTCATAACACCCAGGGGCACAGAATGGACAGGATCACACACCACAGATGGTGCCCCCCAGAGGTCCTTGACAGGCCCTTGGGCAGTAGAAATTACCTGAGAGAATTTGCTTTTCCTCTAAACTTGGATTTATTAAAGTAAAATGATGAAAGAATCACAGAATAGTTAGAGGAAAGGATTTTAAAACTCATCCAGTTCCATTTCCTGCTGTGGGCAGGGACACCTTCCACTATCCCGGGCTGCTCCAATCCCCATCCAACCTGGCCTTGGACACTTCCAGGGATGAAGCATCCTGATAAAGGCACTGAAAGTATGCCCAGGAAAAGAAAGAAAACAAAATCCCCCAAATTAATCTTTCTGCAGTTTTTTGGCTTTCTGCCCCATTTCATTTCCCAGTTCACCTTCTTTAACATTTTCCCCATAAAGGTGTGAAAAGCTGTGTCCATTATTAGACACAATCGGTAAAATACAAGCAAGTACAAAATCTGGCAACCAACCAGACGATCTCATCTTGTCTTCACCTTCCCTGATCCTTGTTGTCACCAGCATTTCAGGTCTCTCTCAGCTCTTTCCAGCTGGGTGCTCTATGGTAACACCCCAAAGAGCCCTGCAGCCCCTGGAACCTTTGTCTGACACGGGGCACCCGGGAAGATGAAACGTGAAATGTTCCAAACAGAGCAAAGGAAGCATTTCTAATGTGAGTAATGATCCTGTGGCGCTTCCTGCCATGCGATACAAGAGCAGCAAATAACACAGAATAATTCCTCAAAGACTCAGTTACTGAGTTGAATAACAGCATCAGCTGCAGTTTCACTGCCTAGGTCTCATATTGTGAAGGCTACTGGTCCCTTTGGCTCAAACTAATCCCCTGCTGGGATTAGAAAAGCAAACAGTATCTCTGTTTCAGTGACAGTCACAACTTCAGGTAATAAGGAGGGCTCAGGCGTGGGCTGGGGAAAGAGATAAAGCATTATTTTGCACTCACTTCTCCAATGCACCACTTCAGTTATCCCAGATTATTTTCCCGTGTAGTGGAGGAAGCCTGTCTCTAATGGGGATGTCTCAACTTTCCTTAAAGCCAACTGCTGAAAAATCTAAAACACCTTAGAAGTGTAAGGAGCTTGCATTTTCCTGGACAAGCCACCACATCTGGTTGCAGAGAGAGGCCAGTTCCCCCTTATCATCTGCCAGCAGCTCCCAGGCATGGTCAGGCAGCTTCACATCACAGCTTTTTGGGTGCTGAGCTCCTGTGTCCTGGCCCGTGCACAGGGCAGGTTTTTGAGAGTCAGTCAGGAGGAGGATGCCAGGACTGTGGCCTGCCCGAGCTCAGAAGAGCTGCTGTTTGCATGGCAGGTTAGCACAGCCCTCCTCCTGAAGCAGGTGCCAGGGCTGCTGCCCTGAAGTGGCATTAAGGAGCAGCTCTTTCATGTCCTTACAGAGTAATCTCGATGCTGCTACAAGAGTACATGGGGAAGTTACACATTAGGTCGTAACATTTCAGGCCCTATTAGGAACAAAAGTGCCTTTGTGAACTTGCAGGTTACTGAATAACCTCCTCCATCCCCATAAAAAGCTGTGAGTGGGACTGAGCTTTTTTTTCTTTTTTCTTTTTTCTTTTTCCCCCCCCAAAAAATCTGGTTTATGTGCAAGTCAGGATTTTGAGGCTCCTTTTTGTGTCTCCACAGCTTGCTTGCCTTCCTCTCAGCCTATCAGCTATCCTCAGAGCAAGGTTTTGGTAGGACTGAGCTCTATAACAGCTTTTGGGTTCCAAGACAAGGGGGCTGAGATTGTGCTATATGGAGCAGGAGCAAAAGTGTACTTGAAACATCTAAGGCCACTTATCTTTGGGTGTGTTAAACCTGCTCTGTGCTGCTTAGAAAATGGGAAAAGTCAGGGTTGGTTCTGGGCTTTCCCAAAAAAAAAGCAGAACCACCCTGAAGAGAGGTAATTGGAGAGGGAAGAAGAAAATAACACAGGTACACATGGAGCAGTGCTGCTGCTCATCTGCTGGCACGAGATATCCCAGCTAACAGCCCTGAGGTCAGAGCTTGACCTTCTCCCAGCCCACAGGGTCTGGATGGGTCCGATGATCAGGTGATAGTGGGGCACTGTGCAGTTGCTGACTGGGCCAGCAGCAGGGTGGGAAGGTGTACAAAAACCTCCCAACTCATCCCTGCCCTCTGCCATCCCCCAAGCACACCCCTGTTTAGGGACCTCATGTGCCAGTTTATCACAGCAGCATTTCTCAATCCCTGTGAACCCACTGGAGAGGACCCAGAGCTGCTGGATCAGGGTCTGGGCCCTGTCCAGCAGCCCCTCACACACCAAATCTGAACCCTCACAGGTGCTCCTTCTCCTGCTGCTTTCCTGTCTGCTGTCTCCTCTGGGCCACCTCCTGCCCAGTTTTCTTCCTCTCTGTAACAACCATGGCTTTTATGGATTAGCTGTGGCAGAGACACTGATGTGCAGCAAGTGCTGGTGCCCTCCACCCCCAATTGACTGTTGCTCCTCACATAGTGAGTCAGTGCCCTAAAACTGACTGAGATGAGGAGCCCTGGGACTGGCAGAAGTGACCTGAGCTTGAATTCTGTCTCCCTGAAAGAGTTGGTGTGGGGACTGCAATAACACAGCTGCTGCTCTTGTGCTGACCTGAACTGAACTGTTATCAGGTTCTCCAAAACAAGCCCTTGTTTTCACACACAGCCAGATGGGTCCTCCCTCCCTTCTGCCAAGCTCCCTGCTTCCCTCCTGGAAACCTCCCCTGCACAGAGCCCTGGGAACTCCAAAGCAGCAGCCCTGTGCTTTTTGACCCTTGTTTCCTCTTCTGAGCCAAAGAGAGTGATTCTCTCATAAACAGACTTCTCAGACCTCTCCCTTGAAGGAACACTGATGTTTCTGTGACTCTAATTATGTTATTGGCATTTCCCACTGTCTGCAGTGGGGACTGTGCTGGGTCATGCTAAGCTGCTCAGGCTGTGAGACTTAGGACAGACCCACAGACACATCTGTCACCAAAGTCACCCAAAATCACAGCAGAGGCAGGAGAAAGTCAGTCCAAGAGCTCTCATCTCATGATTCCCAAAGTAGCACCCTCACCACTGGATAATGCACTCAAAAGCACACCTATAAATAAACTTGGGCCTTTTGTAAACCCAATTAGAATACACTGGCAAGTTATTCAAGGAGGCTGGCAGACACATGCTTTACCTCAGGTGTCAGTTACGGGAGAGTGTTATGGGGCTTGCATTACAGGGAACACTTTGTGACTTTGAGTTATATTGCACTTAACCTGTAAGTGAAACAATAACAGCTTGGTCTATGGAGATAACACCCCAGATCAACTCCCTCCAATAAATTAGTGAAACATTCCACTCCCTAGCCCTGCAGTCTCACACCTCTAAATATCAACACAATCTTCAAGGGTGTGATGGAAAAAATGGTGTTAAGTCTCATGGCGTTTGAGGAATTTCCCAATATGCACTAAATTAAATTTCTGGCTGCACTAAACATAGTGGCTGAAACTAGCCCCACTGGAGACAGACGCAGGGCAAGGGATACAGGCAGCTGTTTTGCACATGAAATCAGATTGATATTAACACTTACCCTTGGAGTTCTTGCTCTGGGGTTAAAATACAGCTTCAGGGACCCCTCTGCTTAAAAATACCTCTAGTTTTTCAGCGGACTAGGATGGACAGCCTGTGAAAAGTAAAAAAAAAAAAATCTCTCTCCAAAAGAAATCCACTGACATCCATTCATCCTCTTTGATTCCTCTGGCTTGGCATTTTAAGGATTAGGCCTATACCATGGAAATCTAATTCCTTGGATTCAACTGGAGAAAACTGTGGCAGTGTGGAAAATTAGGTTTATTAAGTTTATCATGTGCCCCTTTGTTCCTTTCCCTCCACGTGTATCCCTGTGCAAGCTACGCAACTGTCCGTCACCTGTCCATCATAGCAAGCCCTCAAACTTCGTATTTTCCCCTCCACCTTGGTTGGTACCTGTTAAGCACCCTGTTCTTGTAACGGCTCTTGAAACTTCCCCTATTGGTTGCATGATTCTTTAACCCTCCCATAGCCATATCTGTATATAGCTGGACCGAAACGCCCCTCGGGGAGGTTGGAGGCAGAAGCGAGCACGAGACACAGCGCGCTCATCCACAATAAACCATCTACCGCGAGCTACCTCCCATCCTGTCTCTGCTTCGTCACTTTTACCATCGCTGCAACGGATCTCTGACACAAAGAACCCACAAGGACCGAGTACCGTTCGCGCGGCGTGCGGACCGGTTCCCTTCTCGTCACGGTGCTCAAGAGCTGGCCGCGCGTGGAGACGCGAGGTCTCAGAAAGCAGCACTGTGATAGAAAACCATTCACTGCTGCACTCCACTGCTGCAGGAAAACCAAGGCAGCACAGAACATGACAGAAGGATAAGGATAAAACCAGGATAAGAGTGAAGTTTTGTACAAGGAAGTCTCTTAATGTGGAAAAAAATGGGGAGAAAGGGAAGGTTTTAATGGATACAAGCTGTTGTAGACTTGAGCACCGGGGATGTTGACTATGCTTTTTCCTGTTTATTGGTATTTACATAAATTTAAAACTCTGGAGGAGAGAAGGAGCAGTTCAGGTGCTGACCAGAGTGGATAAAATGGATCAGAATTCCCTGGAGACTGGTCTCTTTTGCCCTCCCCTGGTTGAAGGCGAGCCTGAACACTCCAGTAGCCAGCCCATGCATCCCCCCCGGCCTGGCAGCGCATCCCAGAGGAATAGGCTCATTTAGGCCACTTGGCAGATAACACGAGTTTGTTTTCAGAAAGGCAAAGCAATCTGTCCATAAGGATTTCTCACGCTTCATGTGCCAGCCCCAGCCAGGGAAATATAGCATTACTACATCAAAAGATATTGTTGAATGAATAAATTATAAAAGCATTCAGGGTACCTATCTGGGGTATTATTTTACACGCTGGTGCCGAGTAGGTTAAAGGAGCATGTTTTGCTGTTATTGCATTTCCAGCTCTGTTTGCAAGAACTCAGCATTGCTGTGAAAGTGAGACTATGGACATGAGCTCCCTGCTGGCACCACAGGACCAGACACACAATTTGCCAGTGTCACCTCTCCTCTAAGCATTTCCCTTCACAGAAAGGCAGCACACGCTTCTCTCGGGCAGGACAAGAGGCAGAAGAGCCCTCCAAACAAAACTAAACATGAGTCCATTGAAACAAGTCCTCAAATTACAATTTCACAGCTCCCCGCTGCCAGAGAAGCCCTGGCCGCGGCCGCCACCTTCTCCTCCTCCTCCTCCCCCTCCTCCTCCTCCTCTTCCTCTTCTTCCTCCTCCTCCTCCTCAGCCAGCATCCACGTCCCACAGACACAGCTCCAGCACAGGTACACTGGCACAGGGCACCCATGGACGTGCCCACACTTGAGTTTCCAGAAGTTTTGTCAACATTTTACAATTAAGCCTCAAGACCCTTGTGTGGATGGACCAAGCATTATCCATCATGGTTTCTTAGCTGTGGAAAGAGAGGGACAGAGTCCTTAAGTGCTTTATCTAGTATCACACAGAAATCCTACAAGAGAATTAGGATTATCACCCAGCTCTTTGGATTACCAGCCTTTTTATATGCAGTTTATTCTTGATCAAAACCATACAGTCCACCTCAGGGGTTCGCTCACAGCAAGATTTCTAACCAAGTAGAGTTTACACAGTTGCATTTTTTCTGAGAAGAAAGAAAAAGGAAAAGAAATAAAAAGGAAAAAAAAAAAGAAACAATAAAGGAGCCAACTACCACTTCAGCTGGCAATAAAACAAAAAGGTTGTGTTTGTACAAAGAACAGTTGTTGATAAACTGCCAAATCAAAATTCCCTAAACAGTGCAGGGAGGAGCACCCAAAGGTCTAAACCCCAGACTGGGCTCCTTTGCTAAGCCTGGGTTCATTCACAGTAGGGTGAACATCCCATCCCATAACGCTACAGGAGCACAGCCTCTCCCATCAGTGGGACCAGGGTCTCACTCGAGGTTGCTCAGTGGGTGAATGCTGTTGCCTTTGGTATGATAGACCTCCCTGAGCCACTGGAAATTATTACAAAACTGAATTAACTTTTGCCTTTTACCCAGAGAAATAAAAGCTTGTTTGAGACTAAATCCTACTCACATGCAGAAAGGCTACAAAATTCAGTGGTAGGGGGGAAAAAGCCAGCTCAGAGCCAGAGGCAAAAATGGGGATCTGCTGCTGCCTGGCAGCAAATTCAGAGTCCTCATGACAAAAGATTTTAATATGGCCCCTGCTGTACTAGCACAGCCCCTGTTAGGTGCCTCTCCCCAGGCAAGGCAATAAATTATGTGTGCCCACATCTGGCCCCTCTGGTCTCTGTCCATATGTTTGCCCTCAGTGTTGGTTACCAGGGCTTGGGAAGCCCCAGTTCTGAACGTCCCCAGCTGCCCCTTGCCAGCTCTAGGGGTGATTTCAAGGTATCCCATCCAAGCTGACTCCCAGAGGTGTTATTTGCCATCTGGAGCTGGGCAAGCATTCCCAGTGAATGTATTATCCATCAAAAAACACACTTTTCTGCAAACTCATATTGCTTATATTTGAAATAAATTTTGTTTGGGGAAAAAAAATCCATAAAATATAATATTGGTGTTTGCAAAGCAGAAGACTTCATTTTTCTTTTGAAATGATGTCCTTGTTTTTGAAGTGAGAACATTATTTACAGAAAGAATTTGAAAGAATGGAAAACTTAAATCCAACAGAATATTTTCTGGGTTACTCAGGATCAGATGGTGAAATGAAAAAAAAAATCAAACTCATTGCAAAAATTTCCCTCTTTCCATGCCCAAAAAAGTTCACACCAACCCAATTCAGCTTTAGCAAGTCCCACACAGATTATTGGGCACAGACCCTGGTGCACTAGGAGAGATATAATTGTCCCTATTCCATTCTCCCTGGAACTACATGGTCCACAACACATCTGACCCTAAGCTTTTGGGGACTCGGGATTTCACTCTGAGCTAATTTACACAAAGACTGCACAAGGCATGACATTCATTCTACAAGCCTTTCTGGCCTGTCAGTGCTGATGCTGATCTCTCTTTCCCTGCTTTTCCACCTCCCAAAACCAACATTGGAAGGACCTGCAGAGGTGCCAACTGCTGGGCTTCCCTGGGCCAACCTTTCCCAGTGCTCAGGAATCACTGCACAGAGGGTGCTCAAGGATGGGAAGGGAAAGTGTCACAGCACAGTCTAAGGCTTTCTTCTTCTTTGAATGTGTCTACAAAATGAAATAATTTTGACTCCAGACTGTTTACAGCTGTCACATCTGAAATGGATTTTGCCACTTTGGTGTCAGAAGGCAAGGTCTGCACAAAGAGACATAACATGCAAACCTTTATGATAAGGAGCCAAATAATTTGTAAATTGAGCCATAATGTCTCTGGTGTTTGACATTAATTTAATTCTCTTACTGCCTTGCTTAGTTTGTGATCACAGGAAAAGGGGTAATACCCACATAAGAAGGATCCCCAGGAAAAAAATCTGTGCTTTTAAAAGGGACTGTGCTTCTGAATATTTACATTTCAATGGATGGAAAATTATTTCTCAAGTATGTCTTGCCAAAATTCTCTGAAACATGCTTTTCTTTCTGATTGATTAATCATTTCATGTTTAGAGTCTTTTATAATACTGCTACTTCTAGAGAACAGTTAAAAGTGCATTCCCTCAGATAAATGGCAAACTTTAAGGTTCTGCTTCACTCTTTTACTTTTTAGCTACTTCAACTCCTAAATCAGTAAATACACAGCACAGATCTTCTGGCTATGTAAGGAGAACTGGTGGATTTGGAAGACTAAAGCAATATTGCAAGTTTCCCTGCTACAAGTAGGGCTGAGAAATTACAAAAGCCAGTCTAATAAAAAGGCATTTCTTTCCAAGTGTTCAACGTGATTAAAAACCAGCCAATTAAAGTTGTGATTCAGTATAAAACCTGAATGTTTCCAAATGTATAAAACACTTGACACCAGCCTGACATCTGCCCTTTCCCTCCAGCTTTCCATATGGAAAAGAGATCTACTTGCCATCTCTGGGTTGCTCTGTAGCAAAGGAGTTTGGACTGAGCTAAACTAGATTTGCCTCCAAAGTCTTTGCCTTTAGCACAATCCTAAACACAGATTTGTTTCACTCCTCTACAATTCCTAAAGCTGCTTTACATCACATAAAAATGCTCTACAGCTCAAACTCCCCTGCCCTGGACAATCATTGGTCCTACAGAGGCAGCAGGAGATGCTGTTTAGAGAAAGCCCATGAGCCTGACCACTCCTGCAGTTCCTTCCCTTTGTACAACAGGCATCCCCAGCTGCTGAACGTGGGATTTTAACATCATATTCCCGCTCAGTCATTTCAGTGTCCATTTATTAAGTTGCTGCACATGGCATCAAAAAATTCCCCTTTGAGTCTGCTGATTTTCCACTTTCATCACCTTGCAAACCTCTCCCATACTGTACTTCAGTGTTCTCCTCTCCAGAGTGAAGTTGTAGCCACAGGAAGCAGGTTTTCCATCCCCATTTTACTACAGCACCTTATCCAGGTACACCATGGTCTTTGCAGGATTAATTTTACTTCATTGTGGAACCAGTTCTAAAAGATGAGTGGTCAAAGTGCAATCTGGCCACATGTACTGCCAAGGGGACCACAAGGACTGTTTGGCACATCCTCAGTGCTGAGTGAGGAGCTTAAAGGGACAAGTTCAGGTCTCAAATGCTGTGAAGTTTCCTAATCCCAATGTTGCTTTTTTCTGAGCTCTTTTCTCAGCACCGTGAACTCCTCCAGACACAGGAGGATCCTGAGTTATTTCCCGTCCCAGAGGCAGTTTGATCCTGCTCAGCAGTACCAGCTCCACGCTGGGTTGCACAATGTGGACGTGCCCACCCACAAACGTTGGAAAAGCCAGTTCCATCCCATTCAAAGAGAGGAAAAGTGCCATGGCACAAGCAACTGGCAGCTTTAGAGCTGGTTGACAGATTTTTGAACCCCCAGAGAAGTCGAAATGGTTCAAATTTCATTTTGAGTGATCACTCCTCCTTCTGAAGGCTCACATACATCAATGTCATAGGTAGTGGTAATATATATGTATTCCATAGGTGTCTACATACTCAAGAAATATGAAATATTTCTTCTTTTTTTTTTTTTTTTTTTTTTTTTTTTGGTTTTTTTTTTTGTTTCACTTTATATATATGAAACTAATTACTATAGTTATTATATGAAACTAATAATCAGCAAAAGGTGAGGTTTTACCAAAAAAAAATCTAAAGCTCTATTAAATGTTGTGTGCTGAAGTAGTCTTGAAAGCAAAGAAAAGAGAACTCAGCTAAAGAGGAGAAAGTGAATAAATACACCAAACTGCAAACCAAAACAAATTTTTTGGCAAGGGAAACAGGGTAGAACCCAAGCTGCACTTTTGGAGAGCTGAACCCTTCATTCGTCCTGGATGCTGTTCCAATGACCTCTGGCTTTGTGGAAAAGGCTCTTCTCCCTTTGCTATTAACAAGATCAACTCATGGCTCTGTACAAATGTTCCTTTGTAAAGCCCACAGGAACTGCTCAGGTTTCTCAGGAATCCCTCTGGGATTTCAGTCTCTCAGCAGTGTGGACAGCAGCCCGTGAGCAATGCCACCTCTGCCTGCAAGATACCAGGGAGTCATACTGAGGAAAAATTTCTGCAGGAAGAAGAGGTCTTTTAAGAGAAATGCCAGGAAGCAAAGTCCTGTTCCCCCATTTCCTCCTCCAGCAGGCACCCTACATGTCTCCATCATGCTGGGAAGGTGAGACAAGAGGAGAACATGCATCATTCTCTCATGTAACACTACTCTGACACTGGCCAGGATCCTCCTATCCTTGCACTAAGGGATTCCAGATCTATCCTGGCCGAGCAGAATTTCCTGGAGCTCTTGTACTTCCAAGGTGCACTTTTTTGACTTTTCTTAGTACAATTGCAAATAGCAATCACATCAGAGACTCACACTAGGAGGGGAACAAGAGAACACACTTGGCAGGCGTTCATCCCACGGCCTAAATCCTGCCCAGAAGGTGCTCAGATAAAGGCACAGTTTGGCAGTGAAAATCTCCCCAGGATGGGACCTTGCTGCCTTGCTGGTGAGACATGAATGTATTCCTCTACCCCATCCCTGTCCTGTAGCTCATCCCATGGAAATGTATTTATCTCTGACCTCCTCCTCCTCCTTGGAGAAAGGAACAAGAGAAAAGTCCAGCTTGATACATTTTGACTTTGACACCCAGGGACTTGGTACACAAAAGGCAGCACACACCTCTCTTGTTTTTAATGAGACCTTTGACTCAACTCCCAAAAGAAAAGGGAAGATTTTTTTTATTTTGAAAAGCATAACTGAAGCCAGAACCATTTCTCCCTTCAACTTTGCTGCTTTGATCTTTGCTGAAATTATTACAAGAACAATATCTGATGTTAAATGTTAAATCCTGACCCAAAGGGAAGCAGAATGGCTTTCCAAGGTGCGTTGACCACCCCATTTCAAAGGCATCATACTCCTTGTGGGATGGCTGCTGGATCAGTCCTCACTGGCATATGAGCTGTCAGCTGCAAGGGAGGGAGATAATGGGGCTGAAACTCTGAATAAATTCACAAGACTCCCAGACCAGGCAGCACTGTTATGGCCAAAGAACTGCTGCACTGTGTTGTAATCACAGCTCCATTACAGCCCAGTATTGTTTCCATAATAAGGCTGTTTTATTGTATTTTTCACCCAGGTAAGCTCTAAAGGACTGTTTCCCACAGAGTAGCTCTATCCTGCTCTCAGGGAAACCTCCTCTGTTTAACATCCCCACTGCAGGTTAATAAATACCACAGTGTCATTTCCTCCACTTGCTGGTTTTAGCAAATGTCAAAGGGCAACAACACTGTAGCAGAAACCGAATGTTGGAAAGTGAAACAGCAGGGACCAATAATGTCTGAAATGGTTCTACATCACTCATCCAAATTCTTCGAGGTTGACTTCATATTCATGGCTATTTTGATGAAAAGCTCTGATTTAGTATCACTGTCTAATCCCTTGAAGTACTGAATACCAGCAAGTGGCTGGTGGAAACAGTTACAATTTTTAATTAAAAAAACAACATTTTTTAAATCTAGATTTTTGACACCCCAGACTACCCGAGAGCCTCCCCCTTTTCTTCAATTATACAAAAAATGGAGCATAGAAGTGGATTTGATTTAAAGTTTTTTAAGAGAGATTCACAGAATTTCCTTTTAAGAACCAAAACAAGCCAAAACCCCGTACTAACAATGATAAAATCCTCCTAAACTAATACTTTAGTAGCATTTACAAGAGACAGAGTGAAACTCTTTAACCATAATTCTCAGGTTACCATGAGATTTATATTAGAAGTACCTGAACGATCATCCTCCTATGTCCTGCACCTCAGTAAAAATACTATTATTATTATTATTATTACTAATTATAATACATAACGGGCTTTGATGTGTCCAAGTAATTCACTGGGTTTACCACAAACATGAATTCTACCAAGTAAGTGCACGGTGTGACAACTTTTTGGGAGTGAAAAGGTGATTGAGTACAGATGTCATAAAAATTATATTTTTTCCTGACATACTTTAGGATTAATGTATTTGAGTGAAAAATCACTGCCCCAATCCAGGCCAGTCGTCACACTGCAGGAGTGAGCAGGCACATCCCCAGCTCTCCCCACAGCTGATCCCACACAAGCCTCCACCCTTTTGCAGGAGGATTCCACATTTATGGAAGTGCTGTTACGTAAGAAAGGCTCTTTTACTAACAGTTTGGAGGCAGAAATGCAAACAGGTAATTTGAGTCACTCAGCTCCACTCCCAAGATGAAGCACTGGATGGGAGCTAACCCTGCCAAGGACCAAAACCCACCAGCATCAGCTGCAAGATTTTAATGAGGATTTCAGCAAGTGAGGAGCAGTGGGTGAGTGGGTGAGGATTCATCATCAGAGAAGGAAGGCTCAGAGTGACCTGCTGGCCCTGAAGCAGAAGGAATCACTGCATGGCTTTGGAAGGGACCTTAAGCAGCATCTTGTTCTACCCATTCTGTGGGCAGGGATATCTCCACTAGACCAGCTTGCCACAAGCCCCATCCAGCCAGGCCTTGGGCACTGCCAGGGATGGGGCAGCCCCAGTTTCTCTGGGCAACCTGTTCCAGCCCCTCACTGCCTGCAGAGGGAAGAATTTTTGGTAATATCTAATCTAAACCTACTCCCTGTCAATGTGATTCCATTCCCCCTTGTCCTGTCACTACATGACCCTGTAAAAACCAGGACAGCCTATGAATCCATCCCAGCTGGGGAAAGCAAAGGCAAATGGGTGGAACATGACCTTCCACAAGGAATAATCTTCCACCCATAGGCTGTGGATGGGCCACGTTCTGAGAAGAGCCCAGGAATGGATGCTGCCCTGACCTAACGGGAGCAAGGCCTCCAGGCAGGTTCCAATTAGCCAAAATTAGTCAGCTGTGGCCAGGGTTTGCCTTCCTTTAAGCACCAAATAATGTGAAAGCAATAGCCTTTTTCTCCATGTTGCCCACTCAACCCTTTGTGGCCTTACCCCCCCTCCCCAGGGAGCCTCCTCCAGTTTTGTTTCTCCCCTTCCTGAGCCATGCCAATCATTAAAGTCTCTGAGTAGACCCATTATCATCCTAGGCAGTTCTTAACTCATTAGCCCTTAAAGCTGTTGGACTGCAGAAAAAAAAAAAACCCAAACCAAGTAAATGCTTAAGCACAATAAAAGGATGTTAATGTTTTACCCCACCGACAATGACTGAGTCTGTAGGACAATTATTACAGATATTTCCATGGGTTTAGTGTTACTTTTTTCCTGATGTGAGGCCCTTTGCCTGGCATCTAATTAAAAATAGAGGAGTTTAATCTACAGGCAACCTCAGAGGTTGATTTGAATTCTCCCACTGTGAACTTTCAAACATGGAAGCATGCCTGTTTGCACCGATGGGATCCAATATCCTGCCTTTGCAATGGACTTTTTACATTTTGGCAGGCTGCACGCCCAGGATTGTGCCAGACTGTAGCATTAATAATTCACTACCTGATCTGATCTTTCAGCAGGAAACACAAGTAAAGATGACATTAAGTGCTGCTTGGCTTCCCCTCCTCTGCAATTTTCCTGTTGTGTCTTCAGATTGTGCTTAATCTGATGGGAATTTATATTAAATTAACACAAAAAGTCACATTATAGGAGGTCAAAACCACATCTACAGCTGAAGAGAGAAACTAGGTTTCCTGCTGAGTTTACTGTTAACACTAATATTTTAAATTTGTTTGGATCTCTGCATAAGGAAGAGATTAAATGTTTAGATCAGGATGCAGGAGAGGATAGAAAAATTTAATATTCCTAATGAGCAGTGTATCAACACCTTTCTCCTGGCTGCATGAAAAAAACAGGTTACCTGTGGAGATGAGAGGACATTTTCCTTCTCAAGGGGAAGAACTCCATTTTCCTACAAGATCTGGAAGATTTTTTTCAGCATTGCAACAGAAGAAAAACCTCCTCTATGTTTAAACTCCAGAACATGGTTGAAAGTGGTCTGAGCCATTTCCCAGTGCCAGGGACCAGCCAGCCACACACCTGCTCAGCTTGGGGGCTGTGGACCAGTACTCCCAAAGCTTTCTTCAGTGACAAAGCTGCTGTCTCAGAGTCCCCAATACCCTAAGTGACCTAAAAGCTTTAGCAAGCTGAAAGTGTTCCCCTTCTCAGAGGCTGGATTTTGCTTTAAACAAAACAAAACAAAACAAAACAAAACAAAACAAAACAAAACAAAACAAAACAAATCAACCAAAACAAAACAACTAACCAAATAAACAAATTCCCTAGAAAACTGAAGAAGATAAGCTCAGTTTTGACACAACAGTTGCATTCAGAATGTTTTGTAGAACGTGCAGTTTTTCATGTAGCCCTATGTACTTTCTGTTTGATGCCTTAATTATTGCATCTCAAAAGCTGTTACAGAGGGAAAATGCTTTCTTTTCCAAAATTGACTGCGCTACTATAAATAGTAGCATTCATCCACTGTTCTGGTACTGTTATCACATTAACACTTAGAGATCCCAAGCAAGGTCAATGCCTTTGTCTGTCAGCCTTTGTACAGTCAAGAGACACTCCTTGCCCCAAAGACCTTAAAATATAAATAGATAAGACAGACAAAGGGAGAAAGAAAGGGAACATTTCTATCATTGTCACAGATAGGAAACGGGGAGATAAAATGTTTTGCTGGGGGTCAGTGACACAGAGCTGGGAAAAAAACACTCTCAAGTCTCTGTCAAGTGTCTTTAACCATGCAGCTGTCCAAAATAAGCCTATATTTCCTCCAGTGTTTCGTTTAGGTCCCTGCAGAGATGCCCAGAAAAGGAGGCTGTAGAATCAGTGCAGACATTCAGAGAGGCTTACTTTCCAAGAGGAACTTCTGAAAGGGAAATGGCAGAAACGGCAGAAGTTTCACCAAAGCTAAGCCCAAAGGCAGAGACCAAAACTGGCAAGTCTGGACTCCACTGCTAAGGACACACAGGTTGAGAAAAGCAGCCTCAGATCTGCTCTTCAGTGTCCATATTAACAGAAAAGAATGGGAAGTGTTGGTCAAGAAGTCACTCTCCAAGACATGAGAGCAAGAAAAATTTAGGGCAGGATGAGATGATGCAAGAGCTTAAATTGATCTGCCTTTGGTGTGCCAAAGACAGCACAAGGATATACCTGGTTTAGTTCCACATTCCCAATAAAGACTGATGCATTAAAAAGACAGTGAGACCTGTTTTGGGCAGAATTGAAAGAACTGAAGAACTAAGTTCATGGCTACCCTTTACACTGCTATACAAAGTCAGAAAAGAAAAACAAAGGAGAACCCACCCCACCTCGACTTTATGGCATAAGACATTCTGTAGAAGGATTTGCACTTCAGCTCCATTCAGTGATGGTATCTGCCTTATCATGTGAGATTTCCCATCCTTTATTCATTTTTTCCCTTGTGTCATGATGTCAAAGAGGTCCCCCTTTCTCCCTCACAAGCTTTATGTCCTTGTGCATCTGGGGGCAGCTGGCTCTGTGATTCACAGTGCACAGGGTGGTGGCTCTTATCCCTGGCTGTGACATGCCAAGCAGGTAATGTTAGAAGCCTTCTGTTGAAACAGAGTTTAAGGGTCTGTTTAGTTAACCTAGGTTAAGTTCTGTAGTTTCTCTCTGTTTTCTCTACCTTCCCCCAAACATAATTGGTCAAGGGAATTTGCATTTTTGTGGTTTTTTTGAAAGCTTTGTCTTCACAGCGTTGTTGGTGGTAGATGACAGCAGGGACATCTATAGTGACACATAAACTAAGCAGCAGTACAGGAAGAAACAAGTCACATCTATTTCACCAAAATCTGTCAGTATGGGGTTTGTGCTCAGCCTCACTGCAAAACTCTGTGCTGGCACTGGTAAAGAAGATTCATTTTGGCATCAGAGTGCACGAGAGCGTCCTGGTCCACACAGCCGCAAGAAGAGCTGGTCCCAGCTTGGCTCTGGATTTTTCCTTGGCCCACAACAAGCAGTGCTGGGTTTTGTCTCAGCCTGGATGAGTGAAGGAGTAAAGCCATATCTGCATCAGGCTCTACCTGCTGGACCACAGTTGTCTTGGTTGCTCCATGGCTGTAACTCTGCCAGTTTATGAGCCCCAGTGGGTTTGTACTCAGCTTTCCAGGGACACTGCAGAGCCACTGGGATCCTCTGCTTTCCAGACCCTTCCCAACAAGCACAGGACCACACACAACCAAGTCTGAGGAATAAGGGGGTTTAGAGAAACAAGCCCACCACCAAAGTGAGCACTGCCTGCTTGACATTGCACACTATGAGTTTGTCCATTCCTAATGCAACTCTTGGAAATATTTTCCTGTCTTTTCCCCTCCTTGCTCACATCTATTACTTTCCCATCCACATCTCCCCCAAACAGAAATGTCTTTCAACCCCTCATCTAATTTTTCACCCCAAACACACAGAGCCTGCTGACTAGGACAGGGAGCAGAGCCCCTTCCTGTTTGGAATGATCAGGAAGATATTTCATCTGGCAAAAGCAGTACCCGCAGGTATGGCCCCGTGCTCTGTCCTGCCTGCAGACCCACACCTGTCCTTCGTCACATCTGGGCTGCCCAGATCTGGAATCGAATCCCAGGAAGGCTGGGAGGGAGGTTATTTTATCTGTTTTCTCTTCAGAGAAAGGCAAACAGGATGGGCATTCATCAGTCTTGAGAAGGGAAACATTAGCCAAGTCAAACACACAGTGGGCTCTGAAGAAAGAGGACGTCCAGCATGTTATGCCTGATTCACCTTGGTACCTCCTCTTATAAAAAGACAGGGTTGGAAAGGAAATAAAGAGATGTAAGCACAGGACGAAGAAAATTTTCAAGAAGTACTGGCCAAGTCTGTTCTAATTCAATGCAGGCTTCCCACAAGAGAAAGGGAGTTCAGACTTACTGCTGGCAACCATCACCATTAGCCCCAGGAACTCACCACAACCCACCCTGATGTCTACTCAGCCTGAGTCCCACCTTCACCAGTAGTGCCTGGACCAACTCATTCATTCACCAGAACATCCTTCCAGGGCCCACTGCAAAAAGCTTTTCCTCTTATTTATTCTGTAGTAGTGCCCCTGCTAAGGTGGAGACATGACTGGAGGGAGAGCCCACACATCTCCATGTGCAGCCCAGCATGGATCGGGGTAGCCAAGACAAAGACACCTTGGCTGGAGAGAGGAGCAGAGGTGCAGTGACTCGTCCCCACATCACACATGATTTTATGGTGGGAGTGATGTAAGGACTTGCCACGGGTTCCCAGAGGAGCTGTGGCTGTCCCAAGTCCTGGAAGTGTTCAAGGCCAGGTTGGATGGGGCTTGGGGAACACGGGGTAGTGGAAGGTGTCCCTGCTCACGGCAGAGGTGGAATGAGATGAGCTTTAAGGTCCCTTCCAAGACAGGCCTTTCTATGATTCTGTGAAAATGTGGCTGCCAAGAGACAAGCAAAGAGAGCTCCTGTGAGCACAGTCAAAAGCAAGGCTGTGGATTCAGGGTCATTACAGCACCATGGCAGGAGAGGTGGCATTTTGAAATTCCTGTTGCTTCCCAGGTCTAATCAGCACAAATGGTCCCAGAAGGAGCTGTGGTCCTTCCCCTTCAGCAAGGTTCTCGTGCCTGCAAAGAACAGAAATGTAATTAAAAAGGGTTGGGCGGAACTTAATGGAAATGGGTGATGGCTCCATTCGAGCTGAAAGTCAAAGTTTGTTTGATCTCATTCACCAGTTAGAAAATTAACTATTTCAGAGAACTGACTACTGGTATGTACCTCAAAAGTTTATTTCCTTGCCAATATTCTGGGGCTTGAATTACCTTCTGTAACAATAACACTGTAAAGTTACACCTGCATTAATGCTGAATTCCAGAGATTTCACAAAAGAGAGCAAACAGACCTAACCTGACAATCCAGGCACTGATTAAAAGGAACACCCCTGAGATCAGTGTAGTAAGATTTGGCACTTGCAGGTTTACCATGAGAGACCTGTGTTTGTGTACCAATTTTCCTCACTAAGCCCAGCACAGACCTCCACCCCCAGTCAGATCCCTCCTGACACTCCAGCAAGTGGTAGCAACACACACCCCATGGAGGTTTCCCCTGATCCAATCCACCTCCAGTTTCTGGTTAAGATCTTTTAGCAACTACTTTTAATGCCAAAACACAATGTTTGTCAGCTGGAGGTGTGCACATTTCTCGTGGGAAATGAGAACTTGCTTTAGAGTGCTTTTGCTGGAAGAACACATTCGGTAAGTGGGGTGTCCTTCCATTTCCCACCTTTCCTGAAGGAGCAGTTCATATTTCCTTTGGAAGTTTTCATTCTCCCAGTAAAGTACAGTTTGTTTTTAAGCTGGAAGCTTTAGTTGTTTTGGCTGAAGTGGCATGTTGTTACCTCTGGGGTTTTAACAGTTTAATTTTACTGTTTTGAAAAAACGTTTGAGAGAAACTTACCTAAATGGGAGCTTTTATCACAAGAGGCCATTAAAAGTTTTGGAAAACTTAGGCTTAAGCAAAAATTGCTCTTAAATAACGCTGTAGTCCTGCTCAGATTTAACTTCTCCCTGTTTATTTTCTTAGTTTCTGCAGCATGATTACTGGCAGGAAATTGGAGGCAATCCCAACCTCAGATTTATTAACACACCTTTCTTGAACAGGCTACTAGAGATTTACGATTGTCAGCTTTGACTTAGCAAACATTTGAATGACAAACCATTCAAATGGAAGAGTTTTCAAAAATCTCCGTACGGGATCAGCACCTTGTAAATTTGCCTGTCACAACTGATTCTGTTTGTACTGTTCAAGTTTATTCTGATACTCAAGTTTGTACTGGAAATAGAAAGTGAATCTAAGGCATTATTGAGAAAAATACTATTTTAAAATAATGGAAAAAAATAAAGCACGTTAATGGGGGCATTTCTGATTTTTAAATTTAAATAGAACAAGACAAATTTGGAGGTTTACAGAAGATAAAAAATTTACAAAGGAGATTCTCACCATAGATCACCCCATAGTGGTTTTCTGTTTCCAGCCAGCTCTAGAAGTTATTCAAATTTAGCAGTAAAAATAAAAGCTGTTTTAACTGAGCACCCATGCCCACTTCTGCATCCCTGAGCATGAAGACCATTGATTCCCAGGTGGAGTGAGCAATCACAGGAGTCTGGCTTGGCTTAGCACAGTGGAGAGGAAAAAGGCTTTCCTTTGGAACTTATGTCTTCTCATGACCAAAATAAAAAGGACCCCAAATCAATTTACTCATCTGACAGCAGCCAACCTGACACTTTACTGAAATGCCACACTGGAGCCAGAGGGAGGAGCCAGGAGCAATTCCTTCTGCTTGTTTCCCCTGGTGTGTGCAGTCACAGACAGGCAGCACAACTCATCCCTCAGGCTCATGAGCCAGCCTTGGGTCAGGGGACACTCTGAGATTTGATGTTTAGGAGGTCTCACATTTTCCCTCATGTGGAAAAGCCCAGTTTATCTTCCCAGGAGAAAGAAACCTCATCACCCCTCTCAGCAAAGCCGGTTCATCTAATAGTTTGTGACCTGCAAGGCTCTGGAGAGCAGCCTGGTATCTCACTGGAGATTTATCACAAGGGCCTGTTTTCACCCAAACCCAGACTCAGAAGCCCTAGTATATCACCAGGCTCTGTGGGGACTACAGAATCTGCTAATCAGGTAAAGCTCTGGACAGCATCTACATTTTGAAGGGTTGCAAAGGCTTTAGTGAGGCTCAGCATGGTGCCCAGTCCTCCTTGACAACTCCACAGAAGACAGCTGAGGAGCCTGAGAAATGGAGAAGGTCTATTGGCTCCCACCCACATCCCAGCAGTGAAAATAGCTGCTTCTGCACTGGTGAACACAGACAGGTCAGACCACACACCTTGAGAACAGCACACTGATACCCATGGTTCTCCCCCAGGCTGTGACCCACTCACCCTCTGTAGGGAGGGAGACAAATAAATGCCCCTGCTGTAAGGAAAGGATGAGAGAATTGGGATTGTTCAGCCTGGAAAAAGAAGGCTTTGGGGTGATCTAATTGCAACTTTTTGGTACCTGAAGGGAGCTATGAGAATAATGGAGAGGGACAGTTTACGAGGGGCTGGAGTAACAGGACACAGGGAAAGGCTTCACACTGACAGAGGGCAGGGTTAGGTGGGGTATTGGGAGGGAATTCTTCCCTGTGAGGGTGCTGAGGCCCTGGCCCAGGCTGTCCAGAGAAGCTGTGGCTGCCCCTGAATCTCTGGAAGTGTCCAAGGCCAGGTTGGACAGAGCTTGAAGCAATGTGGGACACTGGAAGATGTCCCTGCCCATGGGACCATCCTGCCACACTGATGAGGGAGTTTTACCTCTGCACAGGTACCAGCTCAGTGCATCCTTCTGCTGCCACAACGAGCGGGTTTCTCCTTCCCAGCAGCTGCTGATCCCCTCTGGCATTAATGCTTCCAGGGAGGATGAAATGCTTGTGACAGGAGGGTTGGACCTCCTGCAGTGGACTCTACTGCAGGATCCAGCTCAGTGGGCTCTGCAGGGCTGGCAGTGGCTGGGAGGGTCCCAGGAGAGCAGGGGGGGCAGCCAGGGGGGCCTCAGAGCTGTGTCCCTGCTGCAGAGGGATACAGCTGAAGGGGGAAGAATATCCCTGTCTTCCTGGGAACCTCCACATGACATTTCTTACTCTCTAGTGAAGCATTTTCATCTGAGCTTCTTTTCTGATTTAGCACATCTCACTGTCACAGAAAATGTCTCTTTTTTCTCCCCGAAAATGGGTCTTAAAAGCTCTGAAAAGTTATTTTCTTGTGCTTTGGTTTTATCTTCTTTCTTTTCTTGCTGGCCCTCTGTCTTGCCCTGCAGATGACTGATCTGTTTTCACCCTCTATTTTCCTCATTTGCTGCTAAAAAAGGGAGATGGAAAGGGATAATCAAGAGAAAAAAAAAAAAGGAGAAAAGATTTGGGCCAGTTTCTTTTTCTTGGTATTATTCTTTCGGAAAATATTCAAAGCTAGTGTTAAATCATTATTTTTTCTCCTTCCAAATTAATCTTCAGCTACTGACATAAACTTGTCATAGATGTAAGGAAAGAACTAAGGCCATGAAAAACAAAAATGTTTTTCAATTTTTAAAAAATCTCCACAGAATATTAATTTTCAAGATCAGACATCACCCTGCTCACAAATAAGGAGTGCTTTGCAATCTCTTCCCTCTGCTACATCTCTATGATTTTTTTGTTAACTGTTTGCCGGTTTCAGCATTGTTTTTACTTGAGCTCTGGCAGGGACAGAGTGATGTCAAACACAAACTCTGCCCACAGCCACCCTGCTGATTGCAGCTGGGGACCTATGGATAAGGAGAAACCTGGCCTTACAGAGAGCTGCAAATATTTCTTTAAATAGCTCAACTCCCCTTCTCCAAGATAGTGGAACTGTTGGATTTGTTTTATTTTATTCTGCTAGAAGATATAGTCTAAGAGGTGAGGAAGGAGGAGGCAGAAATGGGTGTTTCCATCCCAGGATGCTGCAAAAGAGGCTGGAGAGCTTCTGGGACATCCATGGAACACTGGCCCTCAAGTGCTGCTGGTGCTCTAATCCAGGGGTATTTGAAATTTCAATTATTTATGTGTTCATGCTGTGGGTTAATGCTGACTGACACTAAAACACTGCCTAGATTTAGCTTCATAAAATTTTTATCCGCACTATGAACTGCAAGTCTTTCTCCAATTTCATTTAAAGGAAACAGAGTATTGAAAAGCCTACTGAGGAATTCATGAGCAACTAGCTACAACCTCACTTTTCCTCCTAGTCAAATCCTGGGACTTCATTACCATGGCAACATATCATCATTTTAATTCCCTTTCTGATTGCCACTGCAGAGAAACCAATATGTGTGCTTGCTGTCCTTGCAGCTTGCCATGCACTTTGTAGTGAGTGTAAAGGTTCATGGCATTTGCTTCCCAAGGCTCATGATCCAGAAAAGGATACTGTGTCTTTTTTTTGGGTTAAACACCAGAAAAGATTGATAAAATTTAGCAAACCTGACTCAGGCAATGCCTGTGTGTTTTGACCTCAGGGCATCTCAAAGAGTTAGGTACAGCCCAGGGCAATGGAAGACCTTGGAAAGAACAAGCTTCCTGTATGTTGTGGTGTTTTAGGTATTACACAAGAAGGAAGAGCAGCTTCCACCACAGAGAGAACTGGAAAATGGATGAGAGGTATTTATGAGGACAAAGGGTCTCCAGCAACCATCAGTCCCTGGTTCGAGGTTTTACTTATTTTGGAAATTATCATACTCCAAAGCACTTACAGGATTATAACATCTCTGCTGGAATCTGAAATGGGGCCTGAAACACCAACAGACTGATGATTACCTTAATTATTTATCTAGTTCACTTAAAATCACTTTTTTGAGACTGAAAAGCCTCACTCAGACTCAGAGGCCAACAGCGTTTCCGGCAGAAAATGCTGGTAAGGGGTGATAGCTCTGTGTGCTGCCCCTGGCACAAAGCATCAGTCAGAGAGCCCTGCTGAGCTCAGACAGGATGAGCCAGGGGTGGGGACAGTTGCTCCATCACTTGGGAAAGCTTCATTAATGCTCCATCCAACTACAGAGCTGATATGTTGCAGCTCCCATCCCCTTCTCAATCCCTCTTCTCCTGGGCTGAGCTCCAGCCTTCCCCTCCCAGTGCACCCCAGCAAGAATGGACACAGTGGGTATGTCTGCAATAGGCATTCCTGTGAGAATTACACCTCCCTTTGGCAGGAAATTCTAGACTTCATTTCCACAAGTCTCCTGGAAATTCCCAGCAGCAGCTCTGTGCACTGTAATTCGCCCATGATGGAGCAACCAGAAGCATCGAGCCCATGGGTAAACTTTTTCTAGTGCCCATCACACAGAGGTAAAGGTACAAAGGATCTTTCAGAGCCTGGACCTGCCCTCTAAAGTCACTTGAACTGCATTAAACATGTAGATTTATCATGTGTGTGCATAGATCTAATATTTAATATACATATGTGTTTATAATGCTCAATTTTATTGCAGACATCTGGAGAGTCACAGCTCATTTAAGCATAGAAAAGGCATGTGAGATTCACCTTTCTTTAACGGCAGGAATGAAGAGAAGAGCAGGTTGAAACTGTGCAACATATGGAGTTACAAGCCTTTTCCCTCACCTCTAAAAATCCAGCCTTTCTTTTTGCTGAAGGGTTAAAATTTCTGAAGAGAAACCACAGTGTTTTCCTTTTTTTTTCCTGCTCTTTTTTATTTAGTTACTCTTTCATTATTGTTTTTCTTCATCTAAAAAGTGATCTAAGTAATTATAATCATAAAATGGATGTGAGCAAAATGGGTACTGTGGGGTTTATAAAACACAAATTTCCCTTTTCTGGGAAATTTGGTCTCTCCCCCACTTAAGCCTTTAAAACTCTGCCCAGACTCCTAAGGTGGCACGAACCCCACAAGGCCTGTAAGGCCTGAAGAGGAAATCACTCCAATATCCAGCTCTCCTCAGCAGATGCAGGATTGCTAACACAGCACAGAGCACTGCCAGGGGATGCTGCCCTACTGGAGTGGGGAAGGGTCTTCATCCAGCAGAAAATAATAAATGAGTTTGGCAACACTGGACATGCACAGAAGCATCTTTGGTGGGGGCAAATCATGCAGCTGGACTTGCTCAAACCTCACTGATCACCACCAGGCTGAGTATCCAACCTAGGTAACACACACCCAGCAGGAATCAGCTCCTTAACCAGCAAAGAACCACATTTGGTTTAGGCTTTTTAATTTTTTTAAACTGTTTTCTGAAAATAACCCAAGAAAAACCTTCCTCCAAGTTCACTAAGCTGTTACTGGCAAAATATCACTGATGTGAGAACAAGGAATCTTTCTTAAAGGTTGAATATACCCAAAGTGCTCCAGCCTTTTCTTTTTGCTATTCTGTTATTTATTTTTTAAACTGATAACTACTCTCTGCATTTTAATTTACGCAGAAAGAGAGAATTCCACTGTGATTTATGAATGGAAAAGACCAGCTCTCAGCCTGAGAGATCATGTAACCTCCATGAAAAACTAACTTTTATGACCAAAATACGAGAAAATCCTCAGAATGTGTCAGGTCTGAATGCTGTGTCCTCTGGCTCCAGAGAAGCTTCTCACCCCCTGCACAGTGGCAGGTAAGAAGCTCAAGCCTGGCTTTATGTCACAATATGATATTCTTCTTCCACAGTGTGTTTGTCCCCTCAGCACTGGGGCACAGACTTCATGGGAGATAGTGACGTTGGGAAATTGGGTATCCCAGGTCCTCACATCTCAAATAATTCACTTAAGGGTTATGCAGGAATATGGACCAAAATCTACTCTACAGATCCTTCCAGAGCTGTAATTCTGCCCAGAACACCAATGAGGATTTTTTTTGAGAAGACTCTGCTTCACAGCAGCTTCCTGTCCAGCAGAGGGATGGAGCAGCTCTGCTGGCAGGAAAGGCTGACAGGATTGGGATTGCTCAGCCTGGAGAGGAGAAGCTCTGGAGTGACCTCATTGTGGCCTTCCAGCACCTGAAGGGAACCAACAGGAAAGATGGAGAGATGTTTATAAGGGCCTGGAGTGCCAGGACAAGGGGGAAAGGCTTCATGCTGACAGAGAGTAGGTTTAGATGGGGTATTGGGCAGGAATTGCCCCCTGGGAGGGTGGGCAGGCCTGGCACAGGTGCCCAGAGCAGCTGTGGCTGCCCCTGGATCCCTGGCAGTGCCCAAGGCCAGGCTGGAACCTGGGGCTTGGCACAGCCTGGGACAGTGGAAGGGAGGGTGGTACTGCATGGGCTTTAAGGGGCCTTCCAACCCCAAACCTTCTGTGAATCTGTGATTCACTGATGCTCAAGATGTGAAGATATGACCCCGAGCTGCCACACAGTCTCCTTGCAGTCAGAACAGATAAACAGACTGTGGCAGAGGATGGTACAGTTCACACTAAAGTAGAGGCCTGAGGTGGACAAATTTTGCTCTTCCTAATATACAGAAAGCAGTAATTCAGCATATACATCTGCACAAAACTTCCACCTGCAGCAGCAGGTGAGACAAGTCCCACCTTGACCTCATTCTGTCCCACTTCATCTGCTGGGAACACCCTGCACGGTCTCTAGAATGAGTCAGCCTCTGTCCCAGCTCTAGGGGTGAGAATCAACACAGTCAAATGCAGGACAAACAGCCTCATCACAGGTGACAGCAGGACCTTTTGGTAAAGTGTGGCGCTCTGTGGAGTTCTAGGAAGAGCACAAGACACAGAGAAGTGCCTGAGCTGGCAACAGCATCCCTGATCTCCATAGCAGGTTGATTGATCTTTGCTAAAGGCATCAATGATCTGATTTTCTCCCCAGGTTTTCTCCCCAAATCCACAGCCAAGAGCAGAGCATGCAGTCATTTGGACCTTCGTGAAACTCTGGGAAGGCAGAGGCAGTACCAACAGCTCTGTGAAACAACATCTATTTTTACACTAAGTACAATTTCTTTTATCCGCTGATTTTTTGGCAACATGAAGCAGCAAAGTCAGTCAGACCTTTCATTTCTCTAACCAACTTAAAGGGATTTGTAATATTATACTAAGTTATTGGAGAACAGAAGGAAATTGTTTGTCTGATTACAAACCTATTTATTGTGCATTAAGAGCACAATCACCTAATGCAGGCTATTTTATCCCAGTTTTAGGGAGGTGGGAGTGGAAATCAACAGTCCTGTCCCACCATATGACATAAACCTACTCTGATCTCAGAAGTCACCTCTCGAATACTAAAGAGCTGGAACATAAAGGCTTTTAAAGAATATAGTTTCCAATTAGGTCATTGGTTTCAAACAGAGGGTGCACTAAATTAGTAACATTTGGTGGCAAGTTTCTTTGAAGTTCTCATTAATCTTGGTCTTGGATTTGAACTTTTCTTGGCAATGTTCCTTATAGAATTTGGATCCCAGTTATGTCAAAACAACTGATTAGCCCCACAGTTTGAAGGCAGGGGGGATTAGGTAGGGCGGGTGTTAGATTTCATGAAAGGCCTATTTACCTACTCGTTTAGCATGACCAAATGGGAGGGCAGCCAGCAGGAGAGTTGTGTTGGAAAGATTCCAGCACTCCTGTCTAATTAGAGATCTCCACAGCAAAGGGTAGCAAAGGATTTGTGAGAGCAGCCACTGTTCATATGCAGCTGCCCACTGGGTCTGGGCAAGGGCTGAGGGCTTCCCTTGACCTGTGGTGGCTCTTCTGTGCAATTGACTGCCCAGTTCCTCAGCTCTTGGGAAACTAGTGGGAAGGAAGAAATACTTTGGGGGAACATCTTTAGGTGGTGTCCTTTCTTCTTTGTGAATGGCCCAAAGAAAACTTCCCCCACAAATCAATTGAACTCTTCCCATCTATTCTAACACATTCCACACCAAGCTGCTGAACAGCTCAGAATCACCAAAACCAAGAACTCTTACGAAATTCAATGGGAAGTTCTCGTTTAGCCTCTATCTAAGGAGCAATAAGTTTACTTTATTACTAAATGAACCATAACCCAGCAGAGAAAACACTTGGAGAGTCACAGCAGTGGTGAAGCTTGAGAAGCTTTCAATAGGATCTGCTACAACAAATCAAACCTGGGCACACTCATGTCCACCAAGCACATCTCCTTCTTGAGGCTCCAATTAGCCAAAGAACAAAGGCAGACACTAGGAGGCCTTTCCTGGAAATCACAACCCAGCAGCAGAGACATGAAAAGGAGAAGGCTCAAATGAAAAAGTGCTCTGTCTTACTGAAGCGTGAAACGAGTGAGAGACAGGGGCTTCTGTCGTTCCTGGGGACATCTGATCCCAAGCCAAGACAGAGATCCAGCCCTGGATGGTGCAAGGCCAGCATTACTTACAGGTCAGCTGGGTGCACCCAGGCTTGGCACAGCTTCAAGCCTCTTGTCACCTCCTGCAGCTACTGCTTACTTTGAGGGTACCAGGATGGCAGGAACATCATTTCTGGATGGTAAAGCTGCATGAGGCTAGAGCGAGCCATCTCAGGGCTTGGGAGCTCTCTGAGAGTAGTGCTGCTCCCCCCTGTGTTGGGAAAACTGCCCTGGAGAGGGAGAAGCTCACGAGGAAGCTGCAACTGGTGCAGCAGCAGCAACACTTGGTAGGGAGGAATGAAGACACCAGTATAGTGCTCAGTAACAATAACATGGTGTAAAAATGTTAAACTCATCTTTTCCTTCACAGGAAAAAAAACCCAAAGCCTTGGGGTTCTGCTTTAATTTGAGGAAATTGTTGGTTCAGGTCTTATTTTATGTAAAACTTTTCCTTCCATCTGTAGACAACCTATCTTAAACATTTCATTCGTGATCAGAAAGTCTTCTCTTACAACAAAATGCAGTGAATATCTGGCCACAGCTTTTGTCCTCACCATCCCTAACATCAGTTTTCAGCACAGATCCAGCCTCACTGGCTTTAGCGGGAACTCAACATCAATAATGTCTGTGCATATGCAGAAGCGTTTGCAGGCTCGTGGCCACAACATTAGTATGGAACCAACTTTAATAAGCCTAATTAGGGTCATTCTGCAATCGTGTGAAAAGTAGCACTGATAGTTATTGGCTGGGGAGGGAGAAATCACAAGTACTTTCCCACAAGTTGGTGACCTCAGGGTAGGACTTCAGAAATCTCTCCTATAAAACTGGAGCCACAGAAAACCAAGTTGGCTGAATTTAGAGGAGCCAAGGATTTTTTTTTTTCCAGCAGAACTATTTGGCTCTGAACCATTTCTTCCACACTTTGGGGCTTAGTGACATCCCTCACATAATAACGTCAAAGCATGGAAGGAAATAACCAAGAGGAGGGAAAAAAGTGTGTAAGAGCCATTTTTGAAGGATTAAATTCTAAAGAAGGGAAGATTTTTAGGGTGTTCAATAAAAGTTGCACAGGTAAAAAAAAGAAGTGTCTTGTGGCACTGGTTGTCTTGCCTTCTTCAGAAATGTAAGCTGTAGCTGGAGGACGGGTGGCACAAACCCAGTCTATTCACCTTCAGGCTTTGGGACCTTGTTTTGCCATCATTAATCCAAGTTTTCTCAACAAAGCAGAGCCATTTCCTCTGTTCTTTCCTCAACCCTCTGGCACAGTGGACCTGCCACACAATCCCAGGAAAGTTTGAGTTTCAAGGGACCTGCACAAGCAGCTTGTTCCATCTCCCTGCCGAGGGTGGGGATGCCTCCCACCAGACCGGGATGCTCAGTGCCCCTTTCCAGGCTGTCCCCAAAACAAAGCAAGCAACCCAAACCCACAAGGTGCTGTGGGCTTTCCAGCACCACCCTCTCTGACCCCAGCACATGCACAAACCTTCATCAAGTCCAAAGACCATGAGCTGACCCTGAGCACTCCAAGGAGACATCAGCAGCACTTTGAAAGCTGGATGGTATCTCTGTGTCCTTTCCTGGGGTGGACTAGAAACTTCCCTGACCCATGGGATGCTGCCAGTGCTTCCATGAGGTTGAGACAAGGGCAGGCAGCACATGTGTGCTCTGCAGGAGAAGGTGGGAGTTTTCCAGGGTAAAGCATTTCCTCTGGTTCATGTTCAATTAAAAATCGTTTGGTGGCCAACAGCAGCTTTTCATCTGGCATATCGTGAACCACTATTTCAGCACAATTTACAGCCTTTTGGGGAAAGGAGAACTCGGTTATTTAGTAACTTCCCTGCTCGCCCTCAGGAAGGTCAGATCCTTTTGTTCCCTGCCAGAACAGTGAGAGCCATAAACTACAGGAGGAAGGCAGTGTTGGGAGCTTGTACTTACAGCAGTGCACCTGGATAACCCTGCAAACAGCCCTACAGTGCAGGGAAGTCACGCATGGAGCAGTGGAATATTATGGTATTGATTCATCAGAGCAGGGAACATCCAGCAGTGCAGGAAGGCAGCTCAGGAGATGAGTGCTACAACACAAAGCACCTTGCCAAGATTTAGCTAAAATCTGCACTTAAACCCAACAGTTAAGTGGGCACCAGGAGAAGCTGATCCCCATTAATTTCCCCTTGGCAGCCTTTTTTTCTGTTAGGAGATGGAAAATAGCACAGTAAGGTTCAGGTTTTCTCCCCCACAGCTGCTGGCCCTTCCCGAGTACAGTGTGGGACCAGCTTTGTTCCCAGGCTGTTGTCAGCAGCTGCCTCAGCTTGCAGGGCACTGTGAAGCTTGTATGGGCTCACAGCACTGAAGAAAACCCTGGGCTAAGCCAGGAATGACATTAACTTGCCAAGGAGCTTCCCCCTCCAAGAGAATACTTATTAATAAATTTTGAAATAATAATTTAAAAAAGTTAGCAACATTTTTTAATAATGCCTTGTGTCTAAAGTTTCATGGATATTTAACTGTTGTCATTTTTGACACCTCAGGCAGGTTCACGTGACACAGGCACTACAGGGAGAAAGAAGCCAGCTAATCACACCACTAGTTGTTACACTCTTTTCCCAGGAACCTCATCCAATTTCCAACCAGGAGCTTAGGGAATAAAGGTCAAAAAATCCTCCAGGCTCAGAAAATTCACAAGAAAAAGAAGGAGACAACTTTCATTGTTGCTACACATTTGTTAACATTTCATTTCACATGGAATCAATACAGCCCAAACCTTTCTGCCAGAAACATGAAGAAACAGTGGTTCAAGGGCTGCAGAACATGTAGATATTTTTTATCACTTCACCAAGGTATAAAACAAACGCTTTCCCTCTGCCTCCCTGTTTATTCTGATAAATATTGTCCAAGAAGAGTAGAAATTTATCTCCAGGAAGTTTGCTGAGGGAAGATAGTGGATGAACAGAGAATCAAGAAAAGCATTTTGAACAGTGCAAGCGGAGATGTCAAAGCAGAAATTCTTCCCAACATCATCTTCACCTCAGTTTGCTTGCTCAGCCTGACAATCAACATCTTATTATGCAGCCCCAATGTTTCTCTGCAATTTAAACAAGAAGTCAGTAATGACGTGTGATCTTCAAGGTCACTTTTGGAGAGCTGTCTTTAGCCCGGTGGCCACCAGCTATTTAGGACTAAAAATTACAATTTCACTAAAGCAAATTACATACTGGATGTATAATACACTGCAGCAAGTGCACTGGAAATGATCAGATGGGGGATCCAGCTTGGCACATTTCACTGTCATGTGCATGAAGGAGGTTTCTGGGATCAGGAAGCATTGTGGTGCACCCCTCAGGGAAAGCACTTCCCCCTTTCATTTATCTCCAGGTACACAGATTTAGAATTGTAGCATTCTCTTCCTATTGTACTGGGATACATCAGCCTATTTAGAATGTATTTCGCTGGAAATTCTCTACCTTGCAAAAAAAGAATTAATCTCTGCCACACACAGGGGAATATTGCATTCTGTACATTAAAAGATTCTTTAACCTGTTCTAAACTTCCATTTTTTTTTTCCCCAGGCCAGCAGCTCTTATCTGAAGAGAATAAATTTCTTCCTCCATTCAGTAACTGGCTCTTGACTGCTTTAGCCAGTAATTTCCTGGGGCATCACAACAATTCCTGAGATGATTAATGATGTCACCAAGGCCAGACTTTGACATCACAGAAGAAACAGATTCTTTCGGGAAACACATGGATTTATTTATTTAGATTTAACCAATGTTGGCAAATGTCACATCATGTGTACTTATGAAACCATCAGGAAGGATTTTCTCACCTCATAGTGAGACAAACTAAGGTCTGGGAAAAGGAAGATTACTTGGTAATGCATATTCAAGTCAACTTGAAGAGAATGCTTGGAGGAGGTGGTCTTACCAATGGTGAAAAGAAGGTGATCTAGATCCATGGGCCCACTGGAACATGGCAACAAGACAGTGACAAGGATAGAGGAGAAACATATTAAATTTTAGCTTCCAGTAATTTCCAATGGGTAACTTTTGATGCCTTTCCCTATTTCATAAGGACATTATACAGAATGACTTGCAAAATAATTATATTAATTTCTGTATTCCATTTTCCTAATTCCTGTCAAATTTCATATACTATCAGCTCTGCTTTGCAGATAAATCTAACACATCCTCAAGCAGGGCTGTGTCCCTGATTTGACTGGAGGTGGCAGAACCAGCTGGGGAGCAGGGTGTGCTCCAGGGCTGGGGGAGCAGAGGAACCCGTTCACAGTGTCTGAGCAGCACGTAGAGTCTTGGGGCTTGCAGTTATTAACGCGCCAGCTTCTTGGTTAAGATGAAGGGGGAGGAAATCTTTCAAACAAGCTTGTAAATGGGATTTGTTTCCTTAGT
This sequence comes from Cisticola juncidis, assembly GCA_013400215.1. Classification (NCBI taxonomy): domain Eukaryota; kingdom Metazoa; phylum Chordata; class Aves; order Passeriformes; family Cisticolidae; genus Cisticola; species Cisticola juncidis. The sequence continues at coordinate 181,472 of VXBR01001425.1, read as the reverse complement.
AGAATGACAGCTTTTGTATGTTAAGTGTATTCCTTCTGGCAACAGTGCACACACAAGGAAATTCTGAGCAGAGTAATGCCATGTGTACAGGTTGCTGACTTAGAAAAGACCTCCCCCCCAAAACAAATCAAGGACATAACCCAAACTCTGAGTTAGCTGTTGTTAGCCGACTTCTCAGTCTTGCAGTCTTACATTTCACCCGCTCCTCTTAAGAGTCCAGCAGAATGAAACAGCTTGTCCTGTGACTGTACATCATGGGCACACGGACCAGCAAACTTCAAAGTTACAAAAAGATTTTGTGCACCTTTGGAGACGGTGGCCAGAACCACAGTGTCTGCTGGACAGTGTTTCTTTAGGTGTTTCTTTTCATAATCAATACTGGAAGAATTGTAACAGCCACACAAGAGCTCCCTGACTTCTAGCAATAGAAAAGCTCCAAGGTTTCCCAGTCATTTCCAAAAAAAAGTATTTCCACTTTTTGTCATTTCTCCAAATGAGATATCACGACAGTTAGAAACATCACAGCAGCTCTCTCCAGAAACCTGTGCTGGAGCATCAGCCAGCCTCAGGAGAACTTTACCAGTCACACCTACAACTATCTCAGGACTTTAAAAAGTGCTATGAAAGGAAGGAGCTGGACCTGAAACATGGCTGTGACTCTGATAGGGTAGATCAGGACACCATCACCACCTGGCTGCTGGCAGAGCTGTTCCTCTGAGAACTCCATGAGCAGCTGCTCACACCTAGTGGGTGTCCCAGTGCTGTCTTGGGGCCAAGCCTTTCACATCATATATCATAAGTGTCACAGCAGGGCCACGTCCCCTTCTGCTGACACTGTTATTCACATTGTTTCTTGTCACTGAGCTCTTTTTACAGATGAAGCAATGTATGTATTGTGAGGTGATAAGAACTTCAAACCTCCCCCAAGGAGCAAGGTTGAAGGTGATCCAGAGGCTCCCTGAGCTCAGGTTGCTGCTTGCAGTGCTCTGCCTCAAGCAGGATCACCTGCCCAGTGAAGCCCTGTGCCTTGCACTGAATGGAAAAGGCAGTCACAGTACCATTGTATATTAAATTCCATGATATATTCACTAGAAAAATCCTGAAACTTTCATGAGACTCCAAGCACAGAAAAGTAATTGTGATGACAATGTGTGATAACCCTGCAGTGCTTCTCAGGGTGGCTACAGGGCTCAGATTTGGCAGTCTTCAAGTCTGCCAACACTTTGATCAGAGACACTATGTCAGAGTATTCAATGCCACCTTTACAGTAACTCTGAGATTAGGTCACTTTACTTATCATGATGTGAGCTCTCCACAGAGAATGGAGGAGCCACTGACATGACACCCTAGCACTGCTGGAGGCTGAACAGATGATGAAGAGGCATCCTGGTTCAGGCAGACCTCAGGAGGAGCCAAGAAGAAATTGTCTGAATTGTAAACCATGGTGGGAGCCCAGGGCTTTGTCTGCAAGGAGAGCTGGCTGGTGCTCTGGTGCCCAACAAGCCCTGACCACTGCCAGGATCCTGCCTGACCCTGCACCAACCTCACCATTCATTTCCTTTGCACCATGGCCCTGGCCTCCCCTCTCTTGGAGCAGGACACCTGCGGGGTTGTTCGTTCCCACATTAAATGAGAAGGAATGTGATGCTTCACAGCAAAGCATCTCATTTTCACCTCAGGTTTCTCCAGAGGAATGAGGAGAGGCCTGGATAAGCTGCGCTCCTTGTCAGCAGCGGGATGACCGAGTCCTCTAAGCTGGGCAGAGGAGCACGGGGACGCCTCAGGGACACCTGGAGAAATAGAGCAGTGGTGACAACCCCTGTGAACCAGAGATGCTCAGAGGACACAGTGACCACACATCTCTGGCATTACTCTGCCAGCACTGCAATCTACTGTCTCACATTTCCTATTGCCAGCCCTTAAACCTTGAGAGGCAACAGAGCAGCAGGAAACACATGGGTCAGGCCTGTCACAGTGATTCAGACTATCTCAGGATGTCCTGAAATCTTCATGTGTTACCCAGTTTTATGGAGTCAACTGCCCCAGCACTTCAGAAGATTCCAACAGCGCAAGGCTGGGAACTGAACTAATTTGCCAAGACCTCAAAGAAACGAGATTAAAACCTAAAACACTAAGATCCTTCTGGGATTTGAGTTTTTCCCCACTGCCTCCCTCACAGGAATCACAAAGTGCAAAGAAGCAACTGTGGAAATAAAACTTAATTTCTTTTCAGAAAGTTACTTGAATTTTTGGAATCTTATGTTCATGCCCATTGAGGGCAAAAATCCAAGATGGTTATTCCTGTACTTAAACCAGGCTCAGTCATCCTTAGTAATTAAGGGCACTAGATCAAAAATTTAATTTATTGTACCAGTAGCACAGCCACAATGGATCTTCATAAAATTTAACCACATAGAGAAGTGGGTTGCCTGAGATCTGCCATTCAAGGAGGCTTTATTGCATTTAAATATAGAATCATAAAAAATAAATTAAGAATGGGGATGACCCTTTGTCTACCTAGAGGCCCAGGAACGATGTTTGCCTCTGATACAGTTTGCAAATTAGCATTTTATAGGGCCTGGAATGCTGCCTGACACACAAAATACTTTAAAATTCTGTAAATAATGTAAGTAAATTAACAAGAGATAGTGACTGCAATGAATAAAACATAAGTTAAGTACCTTTCCATTTCCTCTGAAGCCTAGAGGAAAAAAGTGACTGGATTCAGCTCTTTGGGGGAAAAAAAATTGCAAGTACTTGCAATGTTTGGTAGGAGAACACATGGATAATTCAGAGAAACACTGAAAAGTCAGTCTGAAGCATCTTCTGTTTAACTATGGAAAATCCAGGGGGCTGTGGCAAAGACAAGTCTCTTAGGTTGAGTTTTAGCATTGTCAGAGCAGTTCAACCCCCATCAAGTGTTTGGGAAAATCCTCAGGGATGAGTTTCCCCTTTCTTGTTTCACCTGCTCGCCCTTCACTCACCAGGTTCCCCACACAAGGCTGGTCATGGGCAGAGCTCAGGGGCTTTTTCCTTCCAGCATGGGCTACTGAGACCTGCAAAAGCTACACTGCTCTTTGCAAACTGGTCAGAGCCCAGAGAGCCAAGGAAGAACAAGGAAGTCCAAGTTGGGAGCTGTGAATTGTGAATGTAGTACAAAGTGTACGACCATCACCAGCCCCAAACCCATTCCCACGTTATACCAGGGCTCTCCCTGCTTCCTTAAGCCCTTCTGGAAGCCTAAGCACAGCCAAGATGTCACAGCATGGTTCAGTCCACCAGGTAGCTTGTCAGGTAGATTTGTCTGGGGACAGAAGTGAGCTTGGACCTCCTTTAGATCAACTGTCATTGCCCAGTTCCTTCCACACCTTTAAAACAGAGGAAAGTGCCAGGAGGATTTGATAGAACAAAGGACAAGAAAGTCAGCTGCCAATCAGTGGAAAAAGCACGTCCCCAAGGGGAGCTCTGAGGTCAAAGCTGGTGAGGAATTTGGTGGACAAAACCTCTATTTTTCTATTTACAGTTTGGATCTGGCCTCGAAGCCCTAAGCTGACATCCCTGGCTGGGGCAGAGTGGGAATCCTGCAGCAGCATGCCAGCTTGAAGGCAAGAGCCTTATCAGATGGGCTGGAAATACAGCAAGAGCCTCTCCCAGGATGTTTTGGCTTATGATCCAGGATGAACACCTGGAAGCCAAAGAGGAGCCTGGAATAGATTAAGTGAGTTGGCCAGACTTTCTCTTCTTGTTAACATGCTGCAGGCTTCATTTGTGCTTTGGGCAGGGATTCAGAGTGATTCTTTATTTGATTCAAACCAGATAGACCATCACAAATCCCAGACTCCTGCTCATATCTGCATCACCCAGACACTGTTCCTGCAGAAAAGTCTTTGTGACAAGAGTATTTGACAAAGTCAAACAGCACACACACATTGGGGTTTGGCTGCAAACAAAACTTAGCACAACATTCCACTTTGTCTTTCCTTTTCCACTTTTCATCCCCATTTTTTCACTCTGCTACATTTAGTTTCACTGTCCCAGATCACAGAAAATTCAAACCATGGAAGCTTCCAAACCATGCATCACAAAATTCAGCTGCCAGCTCTAGAAGGACAAATACCAACAGTACCTCCTTGGAGAGCCCAACCCAGGGCCACAACATGTGCCATGGCCAGGATATGGCTCAGACATTGTGTCCCACCACCCCACACAGCAACTTCTATTACTTTTCCTTCCAAACAGCAATGCTTTTTCTCTCAAATGCATGGAACAGATTCCAAGATCTCTTAGAGGTTGTGTTTCTGTAGCCATCTCATGCCTTTAGAAGATGTGAGGGCAGAACAGGTTGGTTCAGATGACACCAGTGAGGACACAGATACACACACACACTCCACAGCACTGCCCTTGGAGCCACCTCCCTGTTTCATCCAGCACTCACTAGAACTCTCTCACAGGGAATACAGTGCCCCATAAGACAGACATTAATTTAAATTTAGCTGAGTAGCAATATCCAACTAAGAAAAGCATAATGTGGTGGGAACCCAAGACAGCAACACCACAGGCAATGAAAAAAGGTCTCTGTCTATGCTGTACCTAAATTAAGGGGTTCCTGGCCCTAACTGTTTGCATTTACAGGTAGAAAATAAAAGCCAAATACTTCAAGAGACAGGCAGCTTTTGCCCCATCTCCTGCCATGGACCCAACACCTCATCAATCATTTCCACATAGTTCATGCTGATGCTCCATGCAGGCTCAATTACCAAACCAAGAAAATGGAAGGATTTCATCAAGTACCATTACTGCCAGATCTGCCTAAATGGTATGAAGTGGGGTGTATGGTCCTGCTGCTAGGAGAGTGCTTGGCTCACAGGTGAGAGAAATAGTTCTGACCTGCTTCCAGGAAAGCCCTATTGAGTTTCTTCATAGCCAGCTCAAACCAGGAAAAAGTTGGGTTTTACCCTAAATGTTGTAATTTATCAATTTCATGATTTTGGTGAAGGTACAGCCCCACTTTTGCCTCAGTTTCTCTAATTCAAAGTGAAAGTGAACCTCTGAGAACTGCTTTAATGTTCATGGGGAAATAAAAGAAAAACCCAGCATCATTAAACCCTTCTCCAAACAAAAAAGTCAAGCAAAGGTTTTACAGAATGATCAGTATGAGGAGCCAACAACTCTTCCTTTGCAACAGCAAAAATCCATAAAGACACTCTTGAAGCTGGCAATGGGAACATACGAGGAGTGTAGGTTTCTCTGTTTAATGGTTTTGGTCAAAGTTGTCCCTGTCTAGGGGCTTTTCACTTAGAGGAGACAAGGATTTAAAGTTCATTGTTTTACAAGCAGACAGAATGGGTCTGTTGTTAAAATCATTTTCCTTTGAGAACTGCCCAAATAATTTCCCTTCTCTATCCCCCTCCCTGTTCCCCAGCCCTTGTACACCAGCACTATTAATTCAGCTCTAGCTTCGCTTGAATGGCATTGAAAGCCAGCAGGAAACCCTGTCTGTCAGAATTTTATGTCTGTCAATGTTTTTGCAAAGTCCAGTTTTCTTGTTTTCTTTTGGATCAGGACAGCGGCTCACAGTTCACTGAACCAGGAAACCTGGGGCTGCTCCTGAGTTCTCAGTTCCATTTTAGCTTCTCATTGTTTCAGAGAGGATTTGTATCCAGGGAAGCTTCTGCAGTGATCATTATGCTTTTCTGGATGACAGAGAGGCTCAGTGAACCTGAGACACAAAATTCCAGAATGATTTGGGTTGGAAGGGACCTCAATGACCATCTCATTCCAACTCTTGCAATGGGCAGGGACACCTTCCACTAGACCAGGCTGCTCAAATTTATGTGTGAATTGCTGGGCCAGTGCTTTGAGAAAAATTGTCATCAAATTCAAAACAAAACTGGGTATTTCAGTCTCAGGAACACCTGGACACTGGCTGGGCAGCCCAGGGCTAGCTGCTGACATGCACATTGCTGCTCTGAGGAAGGCAGAGCTCAAGGGATCTGCTCAGCAAAGACTTTCAGAATTTCCTATTCCTGAAGAACAAGTCAGTTTACTACTGGAGCTGCTCCTGGAGGAGATTTTTACTCCAGACACATCTGAGAAGTGCCTGATGCTGCAGAAGGGGCTGCAGGAACTGTGCTGCAAGCCCCAAGTACAAGATGGTGCATAGGACAGAATTAATCAGTCTGTTCTGAAGAAGAAATTCTCCTTGCTAAGGAAGGAAACAGCTTTGCCTGATGAAAAATTAAGGAACCCCTGGCCTGTTGATTTCCTCCTGGCTGAGTTAAAGCAGCAGCCTCAAGAGAAAGGCAAACCTTTCCCCTCATAGATTAACTGCAGATACCCTGCCCATCTCAGAGAGTTTCCTCACAAAATTGCCCTCCTTTTCCCCCTAAAATCCAGCAGGACGCTCATCCCTTCCCCTCTCCAGAAGAGAAACTACTGAAAGAAGAACAAATCTCACTTATTTTCAGTTAATATTTTGCTGAGACTGAATTCTCAGAGCTGCACCAACTCAGATTGAGCCAACCTAGCATCTCCCTCATGCAGCATGAATGTTTGTCACTCTGATTTTGGAGGGAAGAGTTTAATGTGGGCATTTACTGCTGACTGACCAAGGTTACTATGTAGTTACTGAGAAGAGAAGCAGCTCCTTTGGGATTTCACCCTTTCCCCAGGCTCAAGGGAATGGGAGCATTGCCCTCTTCATGACTCCACTCTCCCAGGAGTAGAACAGTAGGACGGAGACATTGCCCAGCTGTGGGCACTCAGGGCTGGCACCACGAGTGCCACAGCTCTCCTTGCCCTCTGCTCCTCCCCAGTGGGACACCCAGCTGATCTGTCATCCCAGCACATGGAGAGGTCAGGGAGAGAACTTGGCACGAAGCTCTGGCTGTCCCTGCTCCATTAACCACCACTAAGCCCCTGAGTAACCCCAGTGGGGCTCCAGCACATGGGGCTGCAGCAATGCCTGCAGAACAAGGGGGCTTTATTCAAACACCTGCAGCTCTGCTTCCAAACAAAAACAAAGGCACGAGCTTTCCATTTTCTTCTTTTATTACCCACCTTAAAAAAATAAAACACAACACTGGTCAGCCATGGGTTTCTTTTTTTGTGGAGCCCATCCTGCCATGCTACTGCTCCACAAAAACCTTACTAATGCCATTTAGAGGTCAGGCTGAAAAGGAACCCTGGCCACTGCATAGGCAAGTGCTGTGCACGAGCCATTCCAAAGGTGATCCCAGCAAAACCTAATCCTGCCTGGCCACATGCTGGTGAGGCCAAAGCAGCAATCACTGCATCCTGGCTGTAAAATCAAATTAAATAAAAGATCCCATTTCACCAAGGGCCTAATACTAATTTGTGTAACATTTCCATTATACAGTGCTGCCTACAGAAAACAAACACTAAAGCACTTTGATTATTTAACAGGGAACATTCCAATAGGAAACATTATTAGGTTTTCCTATTAAGCTGCTCGGGGCACGTGCTCACTTAATAGACATTAATTACATTAGCAAGGCTGCAAATTCAGTCCTTGTGGAATCCAAGTGACTTTTACAAAATTGACTCAGTCCTGAAATTTCTATAGGGACACAAGGAAAAGCAAAAACAGATAGAAAACTGGAACAAAGCCACTATGGCACCACTTTCTCAGCAGTGGCTTTAAAACACTTTAATGTACTGGTGTGTTTTGTTTTCACATTTCCAGAGTGGAATTCTCACAAATTTCCTAGCTTGGCAAAACAATTGGAGACAGCTCATGATATTAGAATAATGATTTTTTTTCTTGCCAGTGAAAAGAATGGTTGAAACAGCAAAAGGGCTGACTATTTCAGTTCAGTTGTTTTGTGAAAATATTTCACATTTCCTCAGCGTGCGCTTGTGCCCTATTACAGTCAATGGGGGTTTAAATACACACTTTGAGTTAACAAGACATATCCTGATTAGCCTAAATCAAGATCTAATTACAGAAGATTGTTGACTAATCATTTCAGACAACATGTAAATGCAAGCAAAACAGTATATCATTTACACCCAACAGAATTACTCTTTTTGAGATAATTAACTTTGGCCTGAATGTATCAGAGCTAACATTTAGGGCTATGACAGCTCACCTCAGCCACAGTTTGGGAGTATTCCCAGTTCGCTACTGACTGCTGAGGGAGTCTATGCATGGGTTTGAGATTCCACAGCTACTGAAATTTACTTCTGTCTCTGTCATTGAAATTTCCAGGGTTCAATTCCTCTTCAGTTGTGCTGCCTACCCTTACACACAACTCTATTTCCTAGGAACATGCAGGACCCTTTAACAGCTCGGAGACAGCCTAAAAAACAACCCTCACTTGCAGGCAAGGAATCATGACCCCTTTGCCAAGGCCAGAGGCAGAACTCAGGTGTGCTCTGGGGATGGCAGCCCTTCCACGGGAGGGGCAGGATGACACCCTGCTGGCTGCTGCCTGGCCCTGGCCCAGGGAGGGGCACAGACCCAGCACACACGGGCTGGGCAGCTCAGATCCATCTCTGGGGCTGAGGGCCTTCCTACCTGCAAGCACAGGGAGAGCACTGTTACATATAATGTGAGCTCCTAAATCTTCAGTACTCACACTGTGCCTTGAATTCAGCAATGAGCTCATCACTTAGGGCTCTGGGCAAACCTTTTTACTCTTTTAAAGATTTCAGTGTTAGAAATGCTAAGTATAGGCACTTGAAGCATATCCCAACCCCTACCTTAATCCCTTCCCTTACTCTGAGCTGACATGATTTCTAACAGATGCGTTGCATTAATAATTAAGATAAATTTAAAAGAAGATTAGGCCTGGATGCAAGTTTCTGGAGAAGTGGGAGGTTATAGAGCTCATCACAGTGGCACAGGAATGCTGGACGTGATGATCTTGGTGGTCTTTTCCAATTTTAGTGATTCCAGGATGCCAAGGTAAAGGACCCACCTGAGCCCATTAGCAGCTGCCAGGCTGGGGGAACACCAGCTTTATCCCTCTGAGGCTTCAGTGCTGTCATTCCTGGCTGCTGGAATGGTAGAGTTTTATCAGCCTCGAGAGCAAAATCAGCCCTGAGGTTCCCCTTCATCCTCACTTCTGCAGTGCTTGGTAGCTGAAACAGGACCCTCTGATGCTGGGTCACTATTTCCCATCAAAGTGACACAATGTGTGACATCTTTCTTCCAAAACTGATGACTACACTATGGGTGAGCCTCCTGAAGAAATGTTCAGATTCCCCCCACAGCCTGGTGAACCTCTACAGCTCATTATTTTGAATTAAGCACAGCATGGGTATACATCTTGGCCTGATTTTCCTCCATACACAGTGTAGATGGAGCACCTGAAGCTACTCTGATGCTCCTATCAGTCTGGCAAATCCCGATCAGTGTTTTCCCCAGATATCCATCCCCAAGGCTTGGAACTTCCAGAGCTGCCCATCTCAGCAGAGACCTGCTCTCCCAGGACCCTCCCAGTCTTGCTCCACTCATGGGCTATAACCCAGATCTTCCAAGGTGTGGTTACCTCACTTTGAACTCTTCCAGTGAGAAACCAGCAAGGATAAACACTCCAGGAGAGATTTGATCCCTGTGTGTCCTGATGCTTTGCTGTGGGATGTCCCCATACCCAGTGAGGTTTTCTCCAGGTGCTGTCCACCACCCAGGCTGGGGGTGGCTGGGTGAAGGTAGGAAACAATGGAAAGTGCAGGTAATTTCATCCTGGTGTTTCTGAGCAGACCCTGAATTTGAACAGGCTTTGTGTAACACTACTCAGACCCTTGCACCTTTCCTTGACCCTTCAGCAGCTGCAGGCTGAGGGCTCTGGCTGTGTTTCCTGCCCTGGGGCAGGGACGTGTCTGCATGTCCCAGGGCACTCGGAGAGGAACAGCCATTTCCCACCATCACCCCGAGGAGGCAAAGCCAAGAAACAGCTTGTCTCAACACCAGACTTCTGTCAGCATTTAAACAGGCTGGAAATGAAAGGCATGTGAACAGCCTGTGTCCCAGGCAATTGCTCCAGTTCTTTCGTTTGGCCTAAAGTGTCATTTAGACTAATTGGCCTTTTCCAGGGGCCATATACTATTTGTGAACCATCCCTCAAAACTACACGAAGCCAATGACATCCCCAGTGTGAAGTCATTAAGATTTAAAAGATCTAATTAAGCACATGATAACATCAACAACAGACAACCTCTGCGTCACTCCAGGAGCTGTCATCACACAGAACCACTGTTTCCTGCAGTTTTTATCATGAAATCCATTATATTTGGCATTTTTCTTCAGTCCCTGCCATTAGGATGCACACTATTAAAATGCAACTCTCAGTTTTCTAATTTAACTCCATTTCTACCAGTAATACTTGNGGGGGGGGGGGGGGCTCTAAAAATGACCCACTTGTAATTAAGACCTTAGAAGTAGAAGCTAATTCAAAGCAAAACAAGCCACCCTCTCCCTGCCATCATGCCCTCATTTGCAATAGCAAAGCTGGACTTAGAAGCACATAAGAGGTTACTCAGCTCAAGTGATGTGTCAGGAAGGCAGCTCTGTCTGCAGATAATCCACTGAAATCAGCACTAAACCCCCCAAAGCGCAGAGCTTGCACCATCTCCAACCTTGCATGGGGTACTGGGACAGCTCAAGGGACCAAGCTTGGCTTGACAAGAGAAATTTGTTTCTTCACAAAACCAGTGTGTTCCACCAGAGTGAATGAGTGTAATTATGCCAGGTGTTTTATCCAAAAATAACCATCATGCAGGAAACACAGAGCCTCACTCAGTACCAGCAAGTCAAAGGGCTGGAAAGGAGAGATAATCAGATAGGAAAAGAGAAATTTCTGGGCTAAGCCCAGTCAATGGTGCCTTTCTGACAAGTTTTCCCAGTAGCCTTTTGCAATTGGAAAGAAGTTGTGGATTTGAGGAGCTGATGGCATTAGCGATGGCAAAAAGGAAAGACTGAATTGTGGCTCAGCAGAAATGGGCTGTGCTCAGCCCAGGACAGCCAAGCCAGCCCAGTCAGTGGGGGACAGAGGAGAGACATTCCAGCGTAAAGGACACATTCTGTCTGGGACAGAAGTTTTGTTTCATCCCCCAGCTGAAATCCATATGCTGTTTTTCTCGTGGGGCCTGCTCTGCTCACAAGGTGCACAGAAAAGGGATGTTGGACTGACAGCTGTGGGCCTTCTCCAATGGGCAATAGCATTGGTTCTAATGGCATCGGAGGCACAACTGGGCCTAATTCTAGGAGGAAGGGGGTAAAACTGAAAAAAAAAACTTTTCCACCTCAAGAAATGCCTTTCCAACTATTCATATCTATGCTCTAGATAGGCAAAGGAAAGAGGAAAAAACCCTCAATCCACGAGAGCAGAGGAGATTTCTGCCAGTGTCGGGAGCCACTCCCTGGGGAAAAGCAGGATGGAGACTGAACGAGAGGGAGATGTTGCATTGGCTGTGGTCTTCTGCTGAACAGAGCAATGGCTGCTCATGGATAGGCATCAGAGCAGCTCAAGTTACTGCTGATTTGCTGCAGAGAAAACACCCTCTGCCCAGTTTATCCGATCTGCCCTAGGAGTAGAGATCAGCCCTGTGGTTGTTTTGATCCAGACTCACCTCCACCCCAGCAGGTGCCCATTCAGGGATATAACTGACCTGGATTCCCTCCACCCTCATGAGCCAGAACAAGAGCTGGACTTAACTATGCCCATTTTCATTCACTGGGGAAGTCCAGGTGTAAGGATACAATGGACATTTTATCCTCCTTGCACTCCAGGGCAGTACAGGAACATAACCGAACCCACCGTGATCTGTAGCACCTTCTGAACAATCCCCTGTGGAAACTGAAGCTCAGTACAGGTGTGTCCCAGATCTTTTCCCAGCACAGCATTCTACTGGCAAGGGAGCAGCCTGAGCAAACACTGTCAAGGAGACATTATCAAATTGTATTTTCCTTTATCCAGTGATAATGGATGATCGGGCCATTAGAACAGAGATTAACATCAGAGGGTCACAGGCTAGAAGGGTCATCTAAATCCATCCAACCACTCCTCAATACGCTTATTTTGGGCAGATATTTGACCTCTTCAGAACAAGAGGGAAGTTTCTGACCAATATTTTAAACAAAATTTTTCTTTGGCTAACTACAAAATACTTAATTCATTTCTCTTATATATAAAAAATCTCTAAAGGCACTTAAGGTAAATTCAAAATGGAATCAAACTTTTGATAAAAAGAGGTACTTCTGAGCTTCTACATTGTTTCTATTACAATAATTCATCTTGGAGCAACAAAAACTCCACAAGCTAATTCTTCTTTTGTTTGTAACCTTTGTGGTCAGCCAAGATATTGTTGTTTTAACTTATAAATATTTAGAATTTGTCGCGGTGTGTGTTTCTGATGTCCCAGGGCACGGCAGCAGGGGTGACACCTCTCCCCGGGGAGCTCCCACCTCCACCAGGGACTCCGATGCTCTCAGCGATGCTTCCTGGGGCGCAGAGACAAAGCAGAGACCAGACGGGTCTGGGGTACACTGAGGAGTTTATTGGGGGTGTTGGCAAATGAAAAGTAAAGACCCTAAGAGCTGAACCCCAAGAACCAAGAAACAGGGCTCTGGTATTGGGTTTTATAGAAGGGAGGCATAAAGCAAACAACCAAGGAGGGCACACTTAGGGAGGAGTCTAAGGCGGGGAATACAGAACTCAATCCAATGGGAATAACAAAGGGAGGGGAACAATACAGGACAGCAAATCATACATCAAGCAAGGGGAGACTGGCAGGGAAGGTTCTAGAAACAGGGGCAGGGGTACAAAGGATTGACAACTGGGAAGCAAGGAGATTGGGGGGGATAAATGTTTGAGGGCCAATGGGGAGACTTCTAGGGAGTGGCCAGCTGACAGGCAAAGGGATTGACATCTAACAATTTGCATAACAATTAAGGTACAGAACCTAAGAATAGAACAAACCGATACAAATGAAGGACTGTGCCTGTCTCTAGGAGTGGGGGAGGATGGGTCTAGGGGGGACAAGCTGCATGTCACAAAGCATAATTCCAGTCATAACACACAAATGGCATAAAAAGCCAGCCTGGAAACTCAAAGTAAAAACCCACACCACAACAAGAATTTCCAGCAAAAAGAAATAATTTCTACTTCCACAGGTGTATGATATACTGTGTCACCAGGGGAGCAGTAAGGACACAAGGGATTTGCTCCAAAGAGTTTTGGTGCAATGAACTCTTTCCACATTTTTCCCTCACCTGGTTTCCTCTTAAATTCTGCTATTGTTGAACCAGGATAGTGGGGCTGGCAGGGAGGGAAGGAAGCATCTTCATACTTCAGTGAACTTGTCTGAGAGTTGCCAGCAAATAGTGAAGCTCTAAGGTGACTGATGTGGAAGTGTTATGCCATATTTCCCTCCCATAATTACAATTTCATCATGTAATATTAATAGATTGTGACTGATTGTGACTCTTCACAGCTGCAGGATGTTGGTCATCAGGAAGAACTGATTGATCACTGGAGCTGTCTTTTGACCATGCAGACCCCTTCCACCAGCTTTTAGAAGAAGAATGAAAGTATTTTAAAATAAATAAGCCTTTAAAAAATCCCAGGTCACTCTCAGGAGACTCCTAGCTCCTTCCTACTCTCATTGTGCCAGCTAGCAGAGCAGGAGGTTGCTAAAGAGCTGTTTCAAACGGCATCATTTGGGTGTTGTAAACCTCCAGAACTCTTTCCTCACCTTAGACCCCCTCCAGGTGGGGAGACAGTAGTGAAGGACAACAGGGATCACCCCCTCAACTCCATAGGGATGGTTTCAGTTGGTGGTTCTGACACCAACACAGTTTCTGCTCTGGAGAGCAGGGGTCCAGTCTTCAGATGGGATTTGTATCTGCTTAAATGCTTTAAAGAAGTGTGGGCGGAGAGCCAGGAATCCACATTTGATTGCAAGTACAGCCACAGGCTCCCTGCCCATCCTGGAGTAAATCCCTTTGCACTCGTGGTGCAGGGATGAAACTTCCCCTGTCTGAATGGCAATGCTTTTGGAGACAAGGCCTGATCATTCCACAGAAAAGCTGCCCTTCCATCCCAGTGGGATTCAAAGTGACCAAAGACCTCTTGGAAATTCCTGCAACAGCCACAAGGACCGTACACTCCAGGCTTCATCTCTTTCCATCCCTGTGAGAAGCTCAGCAGCTTCCCAGGTGACTTTAGGCACTGTGTGATGTCAGTACATTAATAAACAGAGGTCTGCTCTGTGTGTGACACAGCCCTGTGCTCTGCCAGAGGTGTTGTCAAGCAGCTATAACTGCCTCTAACTGAGCTCTCAGAAGTATCTGCCCTGAGGTGAGCCAAGGAGAAATTTTACAAATGAAGATAATAGAGGTTTATCACACACACACACACACACACACACACACACAGAGAGACACAAAGAGTAAGCTACAATCACTCACTTGATAAATGCACCTTCAGCAGTGGTTGCAACAGCTTTGTCATCCACAGCTGAATTAGGGTCCCTCTGGCAGCATTTATGCCTCAGAAGCAGAGCGGGGCTGCTTCGTGCCCTGCACCGTGCCATGCCTGGAGCAGGTCACAGTAATCCATGTAACAACGTCTTTATCCTACAAATATTCATAAACTTCTGCAGATTTCCAGACAGAATTCATTATCTGCAGGCATTCACCAGAACATCTGGAGAAACAGGGCCAGCCACGTTGTTAACATCAATCAATTCTGCTCCCTTGAAGTCAACTCAGCTGTGCCAGCTTGCCCTTGACAAGAATTAGTCAATCTTTTCTAAACTATAAGCTGTTCCTGAATTTACTGTTTATTCCCAGGTTACATCATTATTTAAACTTTAATACAGGAGAGTGAAGGTGATGAACAGCAAAAATGATACACATGGATTCATTTGTTGTATCAAAGTGCTGATCCAGAATTAACAATTCTGGGTAAGGTAAGGCAGATTTGAGACCTCTGCTCTTAGGATGGAAACAACACAAAGGTGGTCTGGCAGGGTAAGCAGCTTGCCAAAACCCCTCCATTGAAACAACCTAGGAGCATAAAGGAAGCCTCCCAAAACACAGAACTTTGTTTTAGTTTTTTAGATAACCTCTTAAAAGGGTTGGGAACCTCTGAAGAGCCAGCAAAACCACCCGAACACCTGGGGCTGAAGGATTTTGAGGTAACAATTTCAGAAATTGTTGATCCTGAGGCCCAGATCCTAAATAGGCTTCTAACTAAGACTGTAAACAAATTGCTTCTATATTTTGAAGCTTGAGGCCATAGAAAACTAGTCCTCATCAGTATTCCATAGGAAAATGAGTGCCAAGGGACCAAGTTGCTATTGAAAAGAGGATCTAAAGAATAAGAAAAGTGCCTTGCTATAAATCTTTTGAAGTATCTGCAAAATACCAAGAAATATCCAGAAGATCAAAGTCTCCCACCATTATCCTTCCATAAAAGGGCAGAAAGTAGGGTCCTGAGACAGTCAGGACTTCTGGAGGTGACTTTCTGCAATGACCCCATGGCTTGGTCTGTGCAGACCCAAATGCCCCCTTCAGCATCTTCTTTAAAGACCTGCACTCAAGCACAAGGGTTGATCCCTTTCACAGGGGGTGTGGGCTCTGCCTCCAATGGCAACACAGACATTCAACAAATGCTTCATTGGCTCCTGTTCTCTGTGTCTTTGTGTCCCAAATCCCTGCATCCTGACCTCCTTACTCCAAGATTTCCTGCACAGGACCCCTCACCCTGTATCCCTTACAGTACTGTTCAGTTGAAATTGCACCCCTGACTGCTCACAGTTTTTCACTGCTGATACAAAAACACTGTATTTTCCAGCACAATATTTGGGCAACCAAGTTGCCAAACAAGCTCTTAAATAAAGAGGCATAAAGCAAATATACACAGAGGAATGTAATGAGATCTGAGCACTGTTCCCACTCCAAGGGGAATGATGCCAGCCCGAGACATGGTGTATGAATTTCCTGAGGACTGACAGCCACCTGGATTTCTTGTACAGAAGCATGGCTCTGTACAAGAGCTCTATGGCTTCATGCATCCCTGGTCTTGTCAAGATAGCCAATCTGCATCAGTACCACAGGGCTGCTCAGGGGAGAGCTGAGGACCACCTGTCCACGCATTTGCTGCTGTATTTTGAGCTTAGAAGCTCCATAAATGCAGGTCCCATCAGATGCCATAAACCCCACAGGAACCACTGAAATTACTTGGACAGCTTCAGCTGCAGAATCTGAAATGGGGCTGATTCATACCAAACTGAGGATTTGGCCCTCCACATTGGAATTTGATAAAAAAGGCTTGAAAAAAAATTAACACAGTATTGTTCTATGTCCCTATCAGAGATCACCTGAGTAGACCACAGTCCATACTGCAGATGGAGATGCAACACATAGAATCCTGGAATGGCTTGGATTGGAAGGGACCTCAAGGATTACCCAGTTCCAAACTCCCTGCCATGGGCAGAGACATCTTCCACCAGACCAGCTTGTGCTGAGCCCCATGCAGCTTGGCCTTGGACATTTCTAGGGATGGGGCAGCCATAGCTTCTCCAGACACCCTGTGCCAGGGCCTCACCACTCTCACAGGAAAGAATTCCTTCCTTATGCTTAGTGTAAACTTGCCATCCTTCACTTTAAAGCCATTCTTCCCTGCCCACATGACTGTGACCCCAGGTTTTGTGTAGGTATCTGCTAAATTCCACACTGCACTTCTGCAGGGATGCCATTCCTCTGCTTTCCTGCAGCTGATGGGCCCCAGCTTTGTGCTTTGGAGCTTACCCCTAGAAGAGCAGTACTTGGCCTGAAGTTTACTCTTTCCATCATTCTCGCGATCAAAGAAAGCCAAGGGCAGTTTGACAGATCTGCAGTCAATCCTGTTTTAGCCTATGGCTGAGCAACACTTCAGGTGGATCTGGATAGCAGAACAGCTCAGTGGCTTCAGCACATGTCCCTGTCTGGCTGATGGAATTCACCTGCAGGTCTGCCAGATATCAGCTGGGATGCTGGGCTTTTCCCTGCCTCCTGCTGGCAGAGATCCATCAGCTGCCAAGGGCCTCGCCCCTCGGTCCCCACTGTCTCATCTGCCTGCCAGATTGGGCCAGAATTAGCACAAGTGTTAGCGTCACTCTGTCATCCAAAAAGATGTTTTCTTAGTTTTTAACTACATGGAAGTTTCTGAAAAGCAGGTTTCTGTGGATGAAGTGGATTTTCCAAAGGAAATAATGAAAATCTAGGAAGGAGAAATGAGTAAAAAACTCCTTTGGATTTTAGAGGCATTTTCCTTGTTTGGCTTTTTCAAATTTTGTTTTGGCTTAGGAGGAGGGGGGAGGGGGCTTAGAGTAGAGCTCTGTTTACATCCTATAGCAGGACGTAAACAGCTTGGTCTGTCCTTTGCCCACTGAGATGTGGCATCCTGGACTGAGAGCAGGTTTGCCAGAGCCTCTCCCAGTCCTCAGCAGAGAAAGATCATGGAGCAACCAGAGTACTCCAGCCTTGTAGGCTGCAACCACCTGAATTTGATTTACCTGCACACTTTTCCCTTGTTCCTCCCTGAGCTCAGCTTTAGAAAACCAGCAATGGAGCCTAGTCATATGCTGGTTTGGGCAGGGATATAGTTAATTTTCTTTATAGTAGCTGTTACAGGGCTGTGATTTGGATTTGTGCTGGAAACAGCATTAATAACCCAGAGATGTTTCCCCTACTGCTGAGCAGGTTGGCACAAAGTCAGGATCTTTTCTGCTGTCCACCCCACTCCATCCCACCACTGAGGAGGCTGAGAGCACACAAAGAGTTGGGAGGAGACACAGCCAGGACAGCTGATTCAAGGTTTATTCCAGACAATATGGCATTGTGTCCAGCACAGAGAGCTGAGGAAGGAGAAAGGGAGAACATTTGGAGGGATGGTGTTTGTCTTCCCAAGTCACCATTAAATCTGACGGAGCCCTGCTGTCCTGGGGATGGCAGAGCCCCTTGCTGTCAGAGTCCAGGACATCCCTCTGTCCACCCTGGAGGGTTTGGAGACCGGACAGGGGGTCTGGGATCTGTCCATGGGGCTCAGCCAGCCTCACACAGAGGCCCAGGACACTGCTCTTGATTCCTGCCATGGGAGTGAATACTCACAATGTATGAAGAATCACAAGCTGAAAGAATTCAAAATAAGTAGTAGCTAGTTTATCACAGAGTGTTAATGTAGAATTTAGGATTTTTAGTATATGGGCTTGAAGAGGCAAAATGGAGGAATTGGGGAGTGGTCCCGGCCTCCTTGTTCTTGTTCTTTTCCCCCATTTTCTGCTGAGTTGGATCACAAGGATTGGTTTAGAGTAGAAATGACATGTTAACATAGGCAGTGAGTATTGGTAAGGTTTTGCAAATAAACAGTAGGTTTTGGACAGTGGGTGGGTCAGGGGGACCTTACATAAAGCCCAGTCCCCCCCGTGTCCTGCTCTGCTGGGGACGCCCTGCAGAGCTGGGAAAGAACTGAGAGACAATGAAAGAATGAACAACCTTGGAAACACGGACTGGCAGGCTCAGCTTGTTTTCTCTTATGCCTGCGTGGAACCTTTAGGGCTAGGAAAGCCCAAAAACCTGATTACCTCAGGGAACAGCAACCCTGAGACCTTGCCTGCCATGGGAAGTGGGGAATGCATGACTGGTTTTGATCTCTTTGCTAACATGCCTTTTGCTTTACATATTGAACTTTCTTTATCTCAAGACACAGGTTTTCTCAGATTTACTCTTCCAGTTCTGTTCCTCAGCCCAAGAGGGGACAGTAAATGAGTGGGGCTGAGGTCCTGGCTGGAGTTGAACCATGTCAGAGAAGAAATCAATGATAAATCCAAGCCCACTGTAACCATATAGCTTTGAAAGATGTTGGTGAAGAACCAGGGAAATGCTGAACTGTAGGTGACTCATCTTACTACAATTTCACTCCTGGTGTGAGTTCCACGACCCATGGCCAGTCAGCCATATTCAACTTAAATTACCCATCTATTGTCAAGGTGAGCATGACCCACTGAGTTTCAGAAATACCCTTACATACAAGGTACCTCTAAGCAGCCCCAGCCCATGCAAAGGACACAGAAAAGCAATATTTGTCCCTGTGCAGTGCTCTCTTTCCCCCTCTCCACACTACCCTCCAGCCATCTGTTCACTGCCTGCAGCTCCCTCCCAGCTCTCCCTTTGAAGGCAGTGGATTTCTGCCTACTGAGACTCTGCCTGCCTGGCATTCCTGGCTGTGTTCCCTCCTGCTTGGCCCAGGGAGGCGCTGGAGCAGCTCCTGCTCCTTGCCTGGGTCATCTGCTAAGCAAGGGACCTTGCAGCAGCCCAGGCTGGCTGGAAGTGGCAGTTCCTCCCATGGGAGGTGCAGAGCTCTTGGTGGCTGGGGGTAGCAGGCTCTGCTTCTGAAGTGCTTGGAAACACAGGATTGTTTTTGGAGGTCAGGCCAATATATGTAAAGCATTCAGCACTTTCTTGTCTTTCTAAATCACCTGATTTACTTTGCTCTGTAGCTGGGACTGGTCCTTTCACACAAAAAGTATTTGCTGGTGTCTTCAGGTTATGCTCAAAGACTACACTGCTACAGAAAGCCCAACAGAGCACAGACCTCCACATTACAGAATCACCTCTGTTCACCCATGAGCAGCAGAAAACAAAGGTTCTTCTCCTTGTCCTTGGAGCTATCTGGGATCAAAGGTGGGGTACTGGATGAACAAAACAGTCCTGCTTGGGAGCATCCTTGTGGGTTGCTCCAGGGACTTGGAAACAAGCTGAACTCGAGATGACAAACCACTAGTAAAAGCCAACACACAAACCAAAGCAGTAAAGCAAAAACACAAACACTTCCAATAACCAGGACACACATGTCTGGGACAGAACTGTGGAGGATTCAAGTGAAGGAACCAAATTTCAAACCTCAGCAACAGCCTATCTTCACAATATCTATGAGAAGAGCCAGGGATCCTGGAAGAAACAGGAAGACCAGTGATGTTCAGTGAAAAGCACTTAAAAAAAAATTCTCTGAGAACTGCAGGAAAATGCCAATTTTTGTATAGAATAAAGGCCCAAACCAGAGTATGAATATGCAGTGTGGTACTAGAAGGAATTTCTGAGGGAGCAAGGATAAGCTGAAGTCCTGGGTAATACCTGGGTTAGAGCCTACCAGAGTTCCTAGGAAGGGAGGCTGGAGATGTGCCATGAGACCTAAGCTACATACCCTATCCCCTTTCAAAGGTGATGCAGAATTATCTAGGGATTCTCTCCTTATTAAAATAAAAAAAAAATTCTTTGCTTCAATGCCAAGAAGTTATATAAAAATAATTAATGGCCAGATTAATGAGAAAGAGTAAGTCATTAGAAATCAAAAATGAGATAATTCTGTTGTTGACATGAGTGATGGTGAGAAATAAATTATATTTGGCTGACACTACTTAATTAGCTGGAATCACAGCACTTTCTTAAATTTTCTTTGGTGAAGCTTTTAAGGTTTTGACACATCAATTCCCAGCTAAATAACCTCAATGTCAAAGCAGCCATCTTCTCTGCCAAGCCATTTTTGGAGCATATTATTTTAAAACTTCATGCCTTTGTTCAGGATTTTGGTGGCTACCAGCACATGGCCTGTAATTTTTGGCAAAAGCCCAATACCTAGATTCTTTCTGAGGGTAACTGGTACCAAAATTCTCTCTACCAGTCCCTGGTGGGATGGGGAAAAGATCAAGGCAAGAAAAATGGTGATGCCTTCACTGCTGTGGGCAGCTCAAATAGCCAGGAACCCTTCCCACTGCTGCAATGCTGCTCATCAGGCATCTCAGAGGACTTAATGAGCATGAACTAAGGCTCACAATTAGAGCTGACTTTATAAATAGTTGCAAATAATATTCCTGGAGGATGATGCTCTCCAGTTCTTAAGCAGATTGTTCCAGTGAGAGCGGCTGATTCTTGCAATCCTATTTGTAAGCCCCTTCTCAAGGGGAAGAGTAACCTGTGGAGGCAGAAGTCAAGATGTAAAAGTCCTGCAGTACTAAATCCTGATCTGCTGGAAAATAAGGGAAAGCAGCAGGAGAAAAAGGGAATAAACAGCTTGGTGAGAAGAGCTCAGAGACAGTGAGACCAGGCAACCTACTGCATGTCTGGGACCACCTGCTCTCCCAGTCAGTTAGGCTGGAGGACCCTGCAACAATCAGATGTTTTAAAGAAGTTGATTTCAATCTGTAAATAAAGGGAGGGAATCCTGATTTACATGAAGGTCTGAGGACTTGTAATGTTCATAAGATATTATCCCAGCTGAAGGTATCAGCACTACCATTTGACACAAGAATTCCTCTCTCTAATAAAAAAGCTATTTAACAAGGTGCTGAACAATTGCCCTGCATAGAAATGTTTGAATGATTAGTCACTATTATTATCTTTTTAAGTATATTCATTAGAAAGAGTTTTAATACCATGATTCTTAACCACTGAGAGAAATTGGAGGATAATAGTTTAGCTTCAAATAACACAATTTACAGACAGATCTAGTGGCTAGGTAACATTTTTGAAGGGGAGAAAAAAATAACAAAAACTGCAATGCCCTGATGGTTGGGGATCTGGGACTGCCAGCAGCACAAACTCCCAGCAATTTGAACACCAGGCACAAGGAAAATTCACATATATAATAAAGACATCCTGAAAACAGGCCCCAGTGAAAACCTTCTTAAGCTTCAAGGTGCTTTTAAATGATTCATTTTGGCCTAAAGATCATAAGGTTCTACCTATGAAATCTACTTTTTCCATGCCTTTGTTAGCATGAACTCAACTCCAAGATTTACCAGCACTTCTTGCCCTTGCAGATCCTCTCCAGACCTTTCCCTGGTGCTTACAGGCTCTCCCGATTACCCTTTCTCATTTCAGCCTTCCCTCATCTTCCTCAGGAAGGTCTCAACACTCCCTGAGTGCCACACAGAGATGTTCCTGCAGCGGTCTGTACCCTTCCAGGTGGATTCCTCCCCGCTCTGTGGATTCTCATTCCTGTAAGGTGATGCTTCTCTGGGCTGCTGCCATCAGTGCAAGCATCTCCCCTAGAAATGCCACATTCTAGGAGATGCACAACCTGGAGACCTGCTTGATTTCTATGTTGAAGAAATTGTTTGTCACCTTTCTTGTATCAATCCACCTTGGCTATCACCATGTTTAGCAGCAACCTTTCAACAGTCTCACCTACCTCTTTGTCAATCCATTTGCCTTCAGGAACTTCCTCCTTCAGCTGAGGTTCTGACGTGTACCCAGCCCATCTTCTTCAGAGCAAACCCTTCTCTGTATCCAGGACTCCATTAGCCACAGACATCCTTATCCTTGTCTTCTAGATGTTCTTGCCAAAACTGCATCTGAGAATGGTCCCCAAACCAAACTGGAGAACTAATCCCCAATATCCACAAGCCCAGATACAGTTTTTATTCAAACTGGGAATAGTTTTCAGGAACATACAGAGGATAAGGATGATGCTGAACCCCACGAGGACTCCCCTTCCCTTTTGTCTGCAGCACCAACATCCCTGTGAAGGAAAAGCACCCACACTTCTTCCAATCCAGAACTGAGCAGGTCATATAAAATACAGAAATGAGGAACAGGGGTCTATGAGCTGCTGCAGAATCAGGGTGAACTCAGATCCAAACAGCCTCCAGGACTGACATCTGCTGGGGCATTCACACCTGGTTTGGAACAAAGTCAAGGGGAGGTGAGAATGAGGTAAGGAGCAGCTCAACTTCATCAAGCTGAGGTCATCCAGCTGTGCTACTTGAAAGTTACATAGGAATGTTAAAGTAAAATCTACATATTTTAAAAATGAGACACCTATAGAGTTTAAGAATTGCCAGAGTTTGGGAGCAGCTAATTACAGTCCTGACCAGATGGAGGTTTCCAGGTTAAATTCTTCCTAAATTACTAAATTAAATCTTGTGCTCTGTTCTGACTCCTTCTCTAGAGGATCTCTGAAAAATGGAATATCTGAAATAGTACCATCGATTACTCTGCATCAGATGCAAGGCTTGCAAAGAAAAATGAAATTATTTAAATTCATTTTCAGTGGTGTTTGGTACATGACATAGATCTCTATAATTCTTCAGGTGTTGCTTTGTATAGCACCGCCTTGGGACTCTTCTGAATTTAGTGATAATGAAGTTTTATGTCAAAAAATGCTGAATGTGTAGGGAGCAACAGCAACCACTGGCTGCAGAGACTGGATCAGCATCACTACAGTAAGAGCAAAGCTTTGGAAAAGTAACTTGGCACTGGAGAGGTTCTTCACCACAGCTGAGGGACTGAGTCTGTCGTGGAGCATCCCTGAGCCTGTGCAGTTTTTGCAGCAGGGCTGAGGGTAATGCTCAGATCTCTTCCCTGACCTGGCACTGGGTGCAGGTGTGTCCAGAGGGACAGATCAGCCTCTACACCTCGGACTGAGCAGCACCTGGACATCCCTGCCCCCAGCAAAGCCTCGGGCTCCAGAGCAGCTGCATGGAGCCCATGGCAGGATCCTACTCCTCTGGCCATAGCACAGCAGCAGCAGCAGTCCTGGGATGGAGATGCCAGTGCAGGACAGCACATCCAACTCCCCCGAATGAACACAGCCGTGCCTGTCACTTGGTAAAATAGAGCTTTTATTTGTTCATACAAATAGTATGAATTATCAGAATATCATTTTCCTAGAAACATCTTTCTCTGTGTAAAATTAATTTGTGTTGTACATACCACAAAATACTCCATATACTTTTTTTTTAGATTTTCTTTTTTGTGGCTTTTTTTTTTTTGGTTTTTTTTTCTTTCTCTTTTTTTCTTTTTTTTTTTTTACAAATTGGCTACTACACTATGAGAACCATGTTACAGACAACACATCACTAACAGCTATACTGCACTTCTGAATACAGGACTGAATGAAACTCAGCCATAAATTAATGTTACAATGTGAAAAAGAAATCAACCAACCAAACTTCTCACATCTCCAAGCTTAATTTAAAAACAAAGGGGAGTATATTAAAAAAATGCACTCATTCCAGTATTAGCAACCAGATGAACACCACAGATAATTCACCTTCATTGTCATATTTGTTAGGTAAGGCTTTTTTACATTAAAAGTCTAGTGCAGACTTCATTATGAAGGATATTGACTGAGAATTAACAATTTGCTTATGGTTAGAAGAGCTATTCCTCACTCTCTGTATTTCCAATCTCCAACAAGTTTGCTCCACAAGAGTTCTTTGCAGCAGGGCTTGATTATACAAATTAAGCCCACATTCTGCTGTACAGCTGAGGAAGGCATTAGGATATTAAAAACTTGTTTCCAGGAAAGCAAGGAAGACATAGGGGATGCAAAACTCTTCTGGCACTGAGCAGCTGGCACACACTCTGGGGGAAGCACCTGGAAAGGAGCCCATGCCAACACACAGGTCCTGGAGGCTCCACCAGGGAAATGGTCTGGGAAGTGGCATGGCCACAGCTGGGAGCTCACCCAAGGGTCAAGTGGAGAGGTCAAGCTTCTTTCATGCATTGCATAAGCTGCTAGAAGGAAGACTGAGGTTTTGAAAACAAAAAAATCACTTGTTTTTCCACCAGGAAGTATTTTCATGTCAGTGCCTGCAGCTCCTTTGCCTCAGTCACCCAACAATTGCAGGGTCTGGGATAAAGCAGACACACTCCTGCATTTGTCAGCTGTCCTGGCAGCAGGAAACAGGGCCAGGGACTGGCTGGAGTTGAAGCCAAACCCCTCAAAAGTGCATAGATTCACCCAGCCACTCAGGCCTGCAGCTGGACAGGGGGAAAGTGGAGGCTGTCAGCCTCCACAGCCCAGCATGTCCCACATACCCACTGTACCCCCTGGTCAGACTGCACTGGCCCAAAGTGTCACTTCTTCCCTAGAAGTGGCTCAGGGCAAGAGGGAGAACTTCCCTGTTTGTGGGAAGATGTGTTTGGAGACAAACCCCAAGGACAGATTTGCATCCTGCTCACAGGGGCTTTGCAGGCAGCTCAGCCTAATGATGCTATGCTGAAAATCTCCCTTTCCTTGAGGTCACCCATGTGCACTGAACCCCAAGTGTGACCCCACACACGGTGGTGTGAGTCCCTAAATCCCTATGGAGTGTGACACTACTGACCCAAAGCAAAAGTCCTCAAGTGTAAACAAAGCTCAGAAAGGCAGTTCCTTGGCACCTGCAGCAGACCCAGAGCTGAGTCTGCCCTTTGCTGTCAGAGCAGGACTAGATCAAGACTCAGACAGACCAGCCCAGGCTCTGAGGAACATTTTCATCACCCAACAGCCACAGCAGAGAGATGGATGGGGCAGGCAAGAGTGAGGAGGATGCAAAAGTAAAACAAACATTTGGGAAACACCACTGAAATGCCACACACAGCTGGGCACAGCTCAGCAAATGGGCAGCTTCAAGGAGGAGCAATGAGTAATTGTGGAAAGGTGCAGGGCCTGGATTTCTACAGGCAATGCATATGAAATTAGATGTTCTGCCCATTGATGCTTTTGTTGTTTCCAGTCTTGCTCATACTGCTTATGGAAGAGCTCCCACAGCAACACCAGGAGATGATTGGTGCAGTGCATCCTTTCAGTGCTGCAGGTGAGGTGTGGGGAGTTTTGCTGCCCAAAGACATCATAACTGTTTCTGTTAAAAATTCAATGAGAAAATCACTTCTGCTGCCACCTCACTCTTTAAGTGTTCCAGTCAAGCTGGCAGACCCTCTGACAGCAATGATAAGGCATTGGACACACACAGTGCTTATCACCACCTCCTGAGCTCACAAAACACTGGCAGAGCTCTCAGGACAGCCCACCTAACCTGTCCTGGAGTCTCACAGCAACTGGTTACACCCAAGGAGAAGGGTTTCATTCAGGTTGATGGTTATATATTTGGAGCCTCCTGCCCTGCCTGGCTGTCACCCCTGTGCTCAGCCAGGGCACCCAGGGACTACCAGCAATACCCCAGCCCTGGTGTGCCCAGATTCTTCTCTGCCTTCTTACAGATTCACCCTTTTTGGTAAAGCAGCACTTCTTGGCTCTAAGCAAATGATGCTCCTTGGGAGAGACCACAGATAGGCTGCTGGACCAAAGAGTGATGGGAATTAAGAGGGCTAAGGGTGATGTTCCCCATGCTCCTTATGTACTGGGAGGTGCTGCGGTGGCCGTGGGGCTGCAGGTAACAGTGCCTGTGCCATGTCCTGGGACACATTCCATGCTGGGCATGATGCCAGACCCCTGAGGTTTTCCCAGTGGTTCCGCTGGTGTCTTTGGTGGGTGGAGGGTGCTCCATGCGCTGCAGGCACTACCAGCAGTGCCTGGCATGCATGGGCACTACTGGAGCGACACTTTCTGCAAGTCACTCTGACCAGCACCACACGTCACACACAGACAGCATTTTACATTTGTCCTGCACTAAAGATTTTAAATGCATAGAGGGATTGTGGGAAAGAACCTCCTGGACAAAAAGCAGAATGGAAAACTGTACTGAGGAGAGCTCTGCCCATGCAACAGGCTTTGCAGCTTCTCTGCTGGAAAAAGAGCACATTGCCCTCCTGGCAATCCTGAGCAGGAGCCCTAAGGCTTGGGGTTCCCACACTTACAGCCCCTGGGAAAACACGCTGCTGCTCAGCAGTATGTGGGGTGCAGGGATTCCCAGCCTTCCTTCCCACCTCACCCCAGAGAAATACCCCCAGGGCCATGGAACTGACTAGAAAACTGTAGGATAAGGGAGCACAACAGCAGAGCAAAGACTGGGACACTGGAATAGGGAAAGCAAGTGTTTATAAAGGCCAGATACCCGTAACAAAAATATACTTGTGCTTTCCCTCCCTCCCTTCTGTCCCTTGCTTCTTTTGAATTTTAAATACAAATTTTGTTTAAGAAAAGTGGAAGCACTGTCTGTTATAAACCAAACCAAAGAGAAAGCAGAAGGGGAAAAAAACAAGGAAAGGAGAGATATTAGAATTAAACACCATGGAATGTTAAACAGGTTACAGGCTACCGCTCTAGCCAGTGCGGTTAGGCAGCTTAGTGAATTAATTGCTTAGAAATTAAAAATAAATTATTATAAAATAGATTTCTGTACATTTTACATACATATATCTCTTTGTATAAGCAAACCGTGCTGGGCAAGTAATAACAAGGGACTTTCCCATTCCAGGCTCAGTCCCAGCCAAAGTCCTGCCCTGTCATCTGGTAGAACTTCATGTTGAAGGGCCGGTAGAAGTCCCTCAGCCTCTGCACCACCTCCTGGTCGATGTCAGGGTGGGTCCTGCCTTTTGTCTTCCCCAGGCAGTGGGGTTTGCTTCTGCCCTCCGCCTTCTTCAGGCAAGGGAAGCCCTTGGTCTTGTTGAAGTAGAAATGTTTGTCAGTGATGATCCTCTTGAGGCCCAGGAAGTCCTGGACCCTGCCCAGCTCCCCTGCAGGGTCACTGATCAGCCTCTCCCCACTGACGAAGAGGATCTGCCCGATGGGGAAGTGGAGCAGCCAGTTCTCCAGGTGCTTGGCGTAGATGCCAATCTGGATGGCGCTCCACGAGGTGTCTATCAGGCCCGTAGTCCTGTTTTTGAAGGTCAGGCTCTCAAAGGTGGGGATGTCAGGCTTCTTGGAGAGCGTCTGGGTGTAGTCTGAGATGGCTCTGGTCACGGGGTCCCGCACCACCACGATCAGCTTGGTGCCCTTGGCCATGGAGGAGATGCGGGCCGGCGCCTCCTTGGTGACAAAGTAGCTGGGGGTCTTCTCCATGGTGATCTGCCCCTCCAGAGTCCTGGGCATCAGGTCCCTGCCAGCAAAACACACAGATATGGGTTAGAAGGACAAGAAAGAGGAATAAAAATATCCATATGCATTTACATGTATGTTCACACATAGATACACAAGAATTCTTCTCCCTAAAATGCCTTCACAGGCCATTTGGATCATACAGAGAATAGCACTTCCTACTGATTTAGGGATTGGGGGTGGGATTATTATTAAAGGCCACTGTATTAGAATCCAGCTGAGCAATCCCCCAGTTATCCATGAGTGGATTAACTGAGCTACACTCTGTACCTGGACCACGGCTGCATGTACCACACCAGCCCCAGACTGGTCAGGATGGGTCCTGAGCTGCACCAGGTGGCTGTTCTGGTTCCTGTCAACACCACTGAGACCTCAGCCACAATCCAGAACTCATTTCCCCATGGGAATGAGAGGACGGTACAGCAGAAAAGCAGGAGATCACTGGAGCACATACACCTCACTTTCCCTCAGCATCCCAAATGCAAAACTTTTCCCAGTTCAGGGAATTTTTCCCTGGCTTGCCAACAGCAGGATTGCACTCACAGATGTCCTCTTGCACCCAGTTTCACCCCCTGCTTTACCATTCTCTATCACTTGTTTCCTCACATGAACTAGAGAGGGCATTGAGATCTGTCTGTGGCATCTTCAGCACACCCCAGCCCAGGGGACAATGAGGTCAACCCCACCCCAGCACTGCCCCACAGGTTACAGCAGGTCAGGATGTGGGATACAACTGTGGAGATCACAATCTTACAGTGCATGGGCAAGACATACATTCACAAACTACTTTTAAAACTTAAAGCTTTCAGCAATTCCACCTTATTCCCTGGTTATTTCTAATTAACCACATGGGTAAAGAGTAGGGAGATTGCAGAAATTATGGAAATGACATGAAGCAGGAAAAGGAACATTTTCCTATCATTCACTAGGCAAGCTAAAATATCTTAGACCAGCTCTTTCCCTTTATAGCCTAAATGGACTCATTTGCTCTGGGTTGCGAGACAGTTGAAAAGAAAAGGTAAAAGGGGAGTCAGGCACGAAATTAAAGCTATAAAACTTGATTAAGTTTTCAAAGCATCCACTGAGCACAGAGAAATAAGCAGCCAGCGTGTGATCTGCAAGCCTGAAGCTGTGCTTCCCTCAGCCACACAACACCACACAGAGGCTGTTCCCAACAGCCATCTCCTCCCTCACTGCTCCTATGCTTCCACAGCAAAGATCACCAGGGCTTTTGCAATTAAACCAGTCACTGATGATTTGTGCTAAAGCTAATGGTTGCCTTGATTAAGAACTCAAGAGAAGAAAACCGACCAATCTGTTCTGAGGGCAAATGAGAGGATCCAGGAATGAGAGGATCAAAACTCATACCATGTCTATGAAATTTGATCAGTAACTATTTGTGCAACTATTGGTGAGCTCACACTGTACCTGGTATTTTACTTCATCAGCTTCTGGCATTATCTTTGTGCAAGGTGTTTACTGGCAAGGGGCACCCAGTGGCTGCATCTCCATCCTCCCTGTGAGCTGTGTCTAGAGGCTGCCCATGAAATCCCTACTCCAAAGTCCCAAGGGAGACAGTCCCTGTGCCAGGTCTGCTTGGCACTCTGGGAGAAGTGGTGATGTACAAGCTGGACTGTGGAGGAGGAGGAGATCAACCTGAGGGAGCCTCCAGTCATGGCCAGAGATGGTGGCAAGAGATGGTGACCCTGAAGGCCAGGATTTCAAATCCACACAAATGGAGTTTCACATGCAGATAAAAATCACACTGGTCTACCAGATACCTGGGATAGGAGAGCTTCTGGAAGGCAGGAGCCAAAGTGTGTGCCAAAAACAGCAACCAGAATAAAACTCTGACTAATCCTTCACCTTTCTGGCCAACTCTGCAACCCCATAATGCTGTCACAGAATAGGGCCAGTCCATAACACTCAGAGCAACTCTTAAATTTCTCATGGACTGATGTAGATTTCAACATTTGCTCATTAAGCAGTGCCTCCTTTTATGGCCACATTAAACCCAAGTTCTACATCCTGCACTGGACACCAACTATTTTTCAGCTTCATTTAAGAGGCTGTTTTCCACCCATGAAGTCCTTAATGGCCTGGGATCTGCCTAGAGAGGAGACAGCTTCCCAAAACATTCTCAGGTTGCCCACACTGCATTGAAGCCCTTTAGCTGTAGGTCAGGTTCATTGGATTGCTGGTTGTATGGGGCCCTGCATTTTGGGACTGATGTCTCCTTCAGGAATGATGCAAGGTTTACTTTTCCCCTCCTTGCACAAGAAAGGCATTGGGTAGGACTGGGCTGTGAAACAGGAGGAAATTGCTGGGGATGGAGTGCAGAGTCAGTTGATCCAGTTGGGAAACACAGGCTCCTAATTAGCATTTCAGCAAATAAAGAGGAGCACACCATAAGTGGAAGAAAGCAGGGAGTAATTCTTACCTAAGAGGCATTCACTGGCCTGGTGTGAGTCCCTTTGCAGAGCAGTTCATCTCCTGGACCCACGCTGCAGCTGCAGCTGAAAGTGCTCAGTTCTGGGCCTGTTTAAATCTCCCAGATTGTTATTTTTGAGTCATTATATTTGCCTGAATTCTTAGCAATTTAAGAATATTTTGCTGGTGACCCATTACAACAAGCAAAGCAGAACAAGGCACATGGACACATCTACTGCCCTCAGGTTGGCCAACACAGGCTGAGGTGAGCAGAGGTAGAAACAGAACCTTCAACCCATGTACAAGACCTGGATCCACTGAAAACAGCCCTCAGGCCCTTGCTCCTGCTCTCCCTGCATTGTCCCACATAGTGCCAGGCATAGCCCAAAACTAAGGCCCTCCAGATTGTCTCAGACTCTGCTTTGTTTGTGAAGTGGCTGCACGAAAGGAAGACTACTGCAAGTGGGGCCAGATATTGTGGCCTGTGGGTGTGGTTTTAACCTCTGACAACACCACATCTAAGAAAGCAAAGTTCTATTGCATGGGCATGTCAGTTGTGAGGAGCTTTCCCATGGTTTCCATAATCTCCCACAGAGGCACCACCTCTGGCTGGCAGCCAGAGACAGCAGAGCCTCGGGGACAGACTGGTTCACTGGCTGGTCTGAACTCACAGTGGTGGAAAAATCAACAAGAAGAATTTATTCCCATTCAAGCCACAGCTGGAGAAGGGCAACTTGTCCCAGCAGAGCACTGTAGCTCAAACACAACACACTGGACACACATTTTGGTGGAAGAAGGACCAGATTCAGACCCAAACACATCTGCCTCTGGGGCTCCAAGATAGCAAGGGCCACGCTAAACTACAGCTGCTGCTTTGGGAGGGGAAAGAGGAGCTGTGATGGGAGAAGCCACGATGCTCTGGCAGGATGCAGCCCCTTGGGAGAAAGGAGCGGTGTCCAGCTGAAACTCACATTCAGCTCAGGAGTGGATACAGATCACTCCAGGACAGCTTGTGCCTGCTGGGGAACCTCTGTGTCCATGGAGGATTCCCAAGCACCACAGACAGGGGCAGCTCCTGCCAGCACTGCCTGACACAAGGCAAGAAAGGCAGAGGTGCAGCCACCACTGCTGTCCCTGTAGGAGGGCAAAGGGAATGACAGAGGGAATCAGGCTGTGGGGAGCAGGGAGCTCAGCTGAGCCTCAGGGCTCAATAGAGACAGCACCGAGGGCCACTGCAGAAACTGTAGTAGAAAATATGGTATGAAAACCTTGGAGAGCCATCCCTCCTGTCTTGTTATCCTCCTGCCTTCTGGCAACCTGGAGTTCAAAGACCTCTGGAGACAGCATCTGCATCCAAATCATCCCATTTCATAGCGACTACAAACTGTCTAAATCTTTCAAACCCACCAATACTTCTGGCCTGGAGAACATCCCACAACAGAGAGTCCCAGCACCAAAGCACTGCCTCTACCTATCATTTGAGCTCTGTCCCCACTTCCCTGCTTAGGAAGAGATGAGGCACCAGCTTAGTGAGCATGGAAGAAGGAAATGAGGATGGGGAGCAGCAGCAGACTCCTGGCAGCCTTTATTCCCCACCCAGCCCAGCCAGCAAAGCACTAGTGGGGCTCAGCACTGCTGACTGGGGCAGAGCTGCCAGTAACCAGGTCCCAGCGAGGGGAGGAATTTGCTCTGTGAGCACAGCTATGAATTTTGCACAGCTATGAATTTTGCACAGACAAAGAGCAAGCCCCTAACTCTGAGCTATTAACATGCCAAGAGGGACAGAGGAAAAGCTTTTCCTTTAATGAACATTTCCTCAGTGAAGCCTGCACCCTTCGTAGGCGAAGTGATAGGCTTAGTCTAAAGATGGATTGGCCTACTTTACCTATTAACCACTTAAACTAATGTAATGAAGGCTCTCTTCATTCAAACAGTCCTAATCTCCAGCCCCACACAGCTCTGAAGCCTGGAATAAGAAGGGATACCAAGATGAACTCAGCTAGGCTGTTTCTTGGAGAGGCACTGGGCAGGGGATTTTATGGGGGCATTTTAAATGCAAACTTCTCCAATGTGAAAACTGGACCCAGAGTGTGATAAATTTACAAAATGGGGATGACAGGTGTCCAAATGGTAATCCAATC
The DNA here is from genome assembly GCA_013400215.1 of Cisticola juncidis. Taxonomy (NCBI): domain Eukaryota; kingdom Metazoa; phylum Chordata; class Aves; order Passeriformes; family Cisticolidae; genus Cisticola; species Cisticola juncidis. The sequence continues at coordinate 149,128 of VXBR01001425.1, read as the reverse complement.
CTGAAGCCTAATGCCCTTTGTGGCAGCTTTTGTCTGTACAGAGGGGCTCCAGGCTAATCTGCTGCTACTTCTCAAGGAGGAACAGACCAGGGGGGCGAGGAGACCTTTACAACCTGTTGCTGCATTATTTGCCACTGGTAGGACAGACCAGTGCAGGGCAGAGCACAGCAGTGAGATCTGGTTTTATCCCTTGGGATGTCTGTTGGTCCCCCCATGCACCTCCTGCCATGGCAAACACCTGCTGGGATAAACCCTCCTGCTCTGCTGGAGCCTGGATCCCACGGCAGGGCTCAGCCGGGGTGCTGCAGACACAACTGTCTGCCCTGGCGGGGTCACCGTCAGGCTGCCCGGCCAAGGCCCAGCACACTCAGCTATCCTGCTGCCCAACAGAAGCCCCAGAGCTGAGCAGATGAGCTTTCCTTTCCAAAGAAGGTTTCATCCTGGATATATTATTATCCAGCACCTGGAGCTACCCAGCATCACTCTGAAAGACGTTACCCCTGTTCCAACAAATTCAAGTAACGAGTCCCACAGGTAAGTCTTAAAATTGGGTTGTCCTGTGATGCAGCTGCAGCAATGGCACCTTCCAGTCTCAAACCCCTCTGTCCTACACTGCCACACTTCCTCAATTTCCCTCGGCAAAGGTGACAAAACTCTCCCAGAGGAGATAGACTGCTGTGTAAGGGGTGTTGAAAAAGCAGAAGTGCTGTTATGGGTCAGGATAAAACACCTGGATGCAGCTATGAGATGCAGACTGGGGAGCACTCACAGCAGTCCCCACAGCAGCTCTGCCAGCAAATACATCAAGAACCCTCTTTAGTGCAGAATTTCTAGACTTTCCCCCACAGCTGTTGCCTAGAAGCAAGGAAAACGTGGGAAATGGGAAGAAAAGCAAGTCAAACTATTTTGGACATCAGCCACATTCATGCCAAATTCAGCTCTGTAACCCAGAACCATTTGCTTTGCAGCTCAGCACAGCACACAGAGCATCCAACCTATTTCTGGCCAGTTTCTACCCCATTCCTCACTGATGTTTCAAGAAGACAAAAAGTGATTCCTTTTCAGGAAACGAAATCTTGGCAAACTCATTTTTTTCTGGAGAAAGTGGTCCCCAAATCCTCCCAAGAGGCCATCCAAGAGATTGCACAAATTAGATTGGAGATTTATGGTGAGAATGTGGATAGAAATACAAAATGTAAACACCAACACCATCCTAGGAGAAAACAGGCTTTTAGCCTCCAGAGTAACAACAGAGGGTTTGAAAACTCAGGATGACACCAAGCTAAAGTACAGGCAGAAGCAGAACAACCCAGAACATGGTACAACTCAATCCGCATGATGAATTGAAGATTTTTGCTGCATTTTTAATTTACAGGTTGGAAAGCAAACAAGCCCAGTGGTGCCTGCTTGGAACAGCTCTGAAGAACTAAATGAAGAAGTTGATGCTTTCCAGCCTGCTGTATCTCCCTCTGTCTTGTCCCCCTCCCACAGGCAGTTTGATATCCTGTTTCCATCCCAGCATGGTCCTGTTCAGCTCTGCTCCAGTCAGGATCCCACCAAAGCCAAAGGGCTCATTTCACATCATAGTCTATCTGTCCATCTGTCACCTTAAGTCAAACTTTTTTAAGGAGGCCTTTACTGCAACAGCCAATTCTCACTCTGATTCCTGCTGCTTCTCTGCCTTTTCTGTCCTCCCCATCTCAATAAATAAATTTAGGCCAAGAGAGCTAATTCCAATATCTTGAAAAAGACCTAGACACACAGGGAAGGATGGGGTGGTAGTTCCATTGGTGGCAGCTTTGCCTTACAGCTCATCCCCTCTGCTAAGGTGATAACCAATTGTTCCCAGTTTCCAAGGCAGCAAGTTGCTATCAAAAAGCAGCAAAAATGTACAGTGCAGGTAAGAGCAGCCAGGGGCTGGATTAAAACCACACAGTTCTAGCCTTATACTGGCACCTGACCATGAGCAAGAGCTCAGAGATGCTCTGGCAATCAAAACCCCAAAGCATCACAAGCTCAGCTCCTGAGGCCACCACACTGACCCTACCAGGCCCTTTTCCCTGCATGTCTGATCACAAAACTGTTGAATCCTGGCAACACTCCTTAAAAGCAAGAACCTGATCAGCTCTGGCAAAGACTGTTAAAGTGATAAAGCATTTTAATTGCTTTCACACAAACCTGCCACCTGCACACAGGTCAATTTGCTTCAAAATTACTTTCTTGGCTTTGACTCTGCTTTCAGGTGGCAGCAATGGGATGGGGGAATGAGGGAGATGGAGGAAGAGGAAGAAATAGTAAATTTCTCTTTGGGAATGTGAGTGCTTGCTGCTTTATTATTTGATACATCATCTTACCAAAATTTTCCTTGGCTTCAGCAGCTGTTGCACCACAGACCTGTACAGCAGCAGGCAGTCTCTCCTCTTTTTATGACCACTGGTAAGAGCAACATGTGTGCCTTTGTCTCAAGCAGGAGTCTGTTGTTTGGGTTGGCAAATTATACAACAATAAAAGAGAATGGCTGGAAACCACCCTCAGCCTTTTTGAAATGGATGTAACCCTATACAAGTCCATCAAACACTCACCACAACGATTACACAAACCAGATGATGGGAATTAATGAACTCTGGGTGTGAGGAAGGAGTAGGTGAAGGTGGAGGGAAAGGAGGAAAAAAAAAATGTCAGCCTGAAATTAGTGTTTTTCTCACCCTCCTTGCTCCCTGCCCCCAGATCTGCTATGTGCCCTTCACTTGCTGGGGAATTTTGGGGATTAAAGGAGGGAGAGGACAGTAATTGTGTGTGGAGAGTGCTCATCATGAAAGGACTTCAATGGGACCAAAGAGCTGGAGGTCATGGGCAGCATCACCACATACCCCACAGAAACAGGCTCTGGTCTGGCTGTGGAGTCTGATCTATGCTCCTTTGATGCAGATAAAAAACCCCATCAAAGGTTTGGGGAGTGAGGAGATGCAGGGCAGCAGCAGATGGCCCTTTCGTCCCCACTCCACGTGGCACAGCTGGGAAACACCAAACGGCCCTGACAAATCAAAGCAGGCAGTGCCCCAAGGACGGGGCACTGCTGCAAATACCAGGGTTTAGGGGTTGGGGATTTTTGGGGAGGTTTAGGAGTTTATTTATTTTTTTAATAAAAGACTTTATCCACCTCTTCAAAAGTCACTGCATTCAAATTAGACCTATTAGTCACCACAGAGGCTTGATCTTCTCTATGCTGGGAAATGGGGAGCTCACACAGCCACAGAGCTGAACAGAGAGTTCACAGCAGCATCTGAGCACCAACCTAGACAAAGCAGGGCCTGATCCGTGTACAGACTCTGGAGGGTTTGTGCCTCTGGGAACAGCAATGAGTGTAATGAGCTCCACCAGCCTCTGCTGCAAAGGCAGCCTCTTACCCTGTGCCAGCCAAAACACGTATCTCACCCAAATGCCTCCCTTACTGAGATTAAATGGGTTAATTAGAAGCAGTCCCCATAACCAAGACATGACAGGCTATCCCTCACAGGGCTGCTGCCTTCTGTATCAAAGTGCCATACATGGTGTACCATATATGCGACCTTTAGGGGAAGAATAATTTACCTCAGCAGAAACACTTGGTGAGAGTTTTGCCTGCACAGGACACGGTTATGCTTTCACCAGGAAGCACAGTAGAGAAGCCCAGGTTCCCCAAAGGCTCCTGAGAGGCTGATGAGTAATGTCACCATCACTCCTGGGACATGCCCATTCGTTGGCAAAGGATGCAAAGGCATAAAGATGGTCTTTGAGGTGGCTGATCAGAGCAATCCCCTTTCCTACATCAGCTCCTGCCTCCATGCAGGGCAGCTTCTGGAGAGAAGGGTCCAAGGAGCATCCTCCTTGCAGACGCTCACATGAATGTGCCCACAGTCCTCCTGTGGTCTGGGGATCTACAGCCCTGGCCAGAGGAGGGCAAGAATGCAGCAAGCAGCACGCTGGCCCCCACTGCTTTCCCAGCCTCCATCCAAATTCAGCTCCAGATGCCTTCTTCTGCCTGATGCACTTTGTCCACCTAATAATCCTCAGTCAATCTCTTTTCCAACCCCTTGTCTAGATGGCTGCCCCATTCCTGTAAGTGTTCAAAGCCAGGTTGGATGGGGCCCTGAGAAATCTGGTCTAGTGGGTGTTATCCCTGCAGCAGGATGACATGAGGGGATTTTCAAAGTCCCTTCCAACCCAGACCATTCTATGATTCCTCTTGAACCTCTGCATGCACAATCCCTCCAAGGAAAGGCTCCTTGTTTTGCCCATTTTCACCAGCTCCTGCCCCCACATCATTGCCCCAGTCCTTGCACCACCACACCAGTCCATCCATCCCTCCATCTCCAGCCTAGCTCCAAGTGTGGTGAGTACCATACCTTCCCCCAAGAAATCTCTTTGTTAGGCTGAGGATTCCGAGGCTACTTGGTCATTCCTCAAATAGAAATTCCTCCAGCCCTACAGAACAAACTCAGAATGTTGCCACTGTCACTGGGTAGATCATGCAACAACTGAACACAGGCTGCAGGGATGTGGAGCTTTCTTTGGAATAGGAAGGGCAAAATTTCCAATTATTTTTTCACCTCTTTCCCAAATAACAGTGCGAGATGTTACAACTGCTAAGCAAGAACTTTCCCTCCTCCTTTGCTGCAGCCAGGCAAGATACTCATCAGTGTCCCCAGTTCATTACACAGGCCCTCCTCTTCTCTTTATGTAAACACGGAAGCCTCTTTCTACTCCCCACCATACTTAAAAGCTCTGAACTTCCATTAAATAATTATCTTCACTGGGGGGAGAGGAGCAGCACTTTACATATCAAAAGGCCTCTTTGAAGGGATTTACAATATTTTAAGATGAAATTGTAAATATTCTATTCACTCCAGTTCATCTCCAGTAATAATTATAATCCTATTAGCAAGGTCCCAAGAAAGTGATCACATTATCATCTCGTGAGCATCTATGCGGATTTCTTGGAGGAGTGGGATGGGGGAGGCCATAGGCAAGTAAAGAAGGAAAAGCAACAAAAGATGCAATTGCCAGCATCTCCCTTCCCCCAGCAGGATTTGGGCTCCATTGTCCCGATGCTTCAATAGTGCTTTACTCTGAAAATAGGAGCTTTTGAGCACAGTAAGGGGGTGGGGCTGAAATGAGCATCGTATTCCTCTCGGTCACCGCTGCTCCCCTTTCATGGCCGAGGGTCCCCCCTGGTGCCGCTCTGGTGACAAAGAGCACCCGGTGCTGTTCCTGCAGCTCCGGGCCGGCGGCGGGGCTACAATTAAAAGCTAATTGCTGTTTATGGGTGAGTTCTTTAGAATATTGGCCAGCATCACTGGGCTGTGCTGTCCACTGGTCAAGTCATGTGAGATTACTCTAATCTGTCTCCATTTCCCCCAAAAAGGACAAAAAGACTGTTTTTGTTTAAAAGCAGAGCAGGGAGAGGGAATTTCTGTGAAACTTATAATTTAAGGGGGAAAAATCTCCTGAACTCAGCAGGAAACATGACTGAGCTAACTGGCAAATTGGGACTAAAGCCCCTTTATCAGCAGATTGCAGCACCAACTGTCTACACCAAATTGTTTTATCCCTGCTCCCTGACACCCCACTGGAGTGTTTAACCAGAGTTTATCCCTGCAGGAGCGCCTCGGTTGCACCAGTGTAATCCTCTTCCCTCTCTTCTGGCACCTGGAGGCCACCGGTGTGGATCCCCAGCACTCCCACCACAAGCAGGCAGCTCAGCTCCGCTTGTTCTGGGAAATCAGCAGCTACTCCAGAGCTGCACCGTTTGCAACAAGTCAAGATTACTGTCACGGTGTGCAAGAGTTTGTTGCAAAGCTGTAGAAACATTTTTCTCACTAAATTAAATAGACACCAGCCTGAAAGGAAAGAAAGAGGAAGATTTTTCGGCATCCGAAGAGATTTCAGTGCTTACAACTCATTCCTGCTAAAAAATTAATTCTCTGGACTTCCTCTGCCTCTAACTCTTTCGCAACCAGAAAGACCAGCAACTTCTTCTCCCTCAAGAATTTATCACCTAGAGTTAACATGTGTACTAACCTCCTACTGTGTAAAGATTTGAAAGATCCACTTGCAGATTCATTGCAAGACAAAGCTCTGCTCTTGAAGAGCACTAGTTCAAAACATCCTTGCACCAGAGATATGAATTCTTGAACTCAGCTTTACTTCGGTAGCACCAAGAGAGTCAGGCTCCGGAGTTACCGGCTTAATTGTGAAGACAACCCCCCAAAAAAACAACAACAAAACAAACAAACAAAAAACCAAAAACAAACAATAAAAACCCAACCAAACAAAAAAACATCCCCACAGCTCTTGCAAGACTTTTGCTAGCTCAGAGTAGGCTTGTGCAAGGAAACCTGGCTTAAAAGCAGATGAAGAAATCATAACAGTGGGATATCCAAAACACATCCATGGTACCCAGGTGACAGGAGGGTCTCCTGCAGCAGAGGATGTGGGACTAACACAGTGACAGGAGGGTCTCCTGCAGCAGAGGATGTGGGACTAACACAGTCCACACTAACACAGAGACTCTGCTCTCAGGCGTTTGGCTTCAACTCCTTCAGGAGAACAACTGGGCTGTTCCCAACCAAAAGCCCACTCCTTGCTGTCAGCTTCCTTGCCCCACAGCAGTCACTCAGTCATGTCCAAGAGGAACCAATCCCCACTGCTCACACCACAGCCTCTTCCCCTTATGCTGTCCCTGCCACCAAGGCTCAGGCATAAGCCCCCAGAGTGGCAGGAGCACCAGCCAGTACTGGTGGTACCTTCAGCCATCAAGTCCATAGCCCCAAACAGCTTCCACACCCATCAATTTGCTCTCTTAAATGTAGCAACAGCTAATTTAACAGCTAACAACTAATCCTCTCAAAGATGATAAACCACCCCAGGCACTGCTCCTCACAGGTCTTCAAGCCATCTCTCTTCCTCTTAGGTCTTGGGCAAATGCTTCCTTGCAGCAAAGGGAGCAATATAATCAGGTTAAGCCCCAGAGATGTGAGGATCTGCAGTTTGGGGGAGGCAGAAGTGGATATTGAGACACAGAGATCTGATACAGCAGAAAGAGTAGAGCTTGTTGGAGCTCTGCTGCTGTTCCAGGAGCACCAGGTGTTTCAGGAACTATGTGCCTAAACCAAGCAGCACAACTCATACAAGGGGCAAACTATCTGCTGCTGCACATGGAGCAGAACATCCTCCTGGCTCATCTTACCTGTGACACCACAGCACCCTGGGGCTCCTGCACCTGGCTAGGACACCAGGAGGTTTTCCTAATCCAGGAGGTTATTCCACAGGAGGTTATCCCAGCAGCTTCACCCCTACAGTACCTCCTCTTCCAGGCTCTGCTCCAGTGACTCGTTTTGCATCATGCTGGAGATGGTGAGCCCAGCGAGCAGGATACACCTCGATTTGGACCCAAAGGACACATCTGATGTAGTCAATGCAGGGGACATGGTCACATCTCAGAGCCCCCAGTCATCTATATGGCAGCAGCACACTGCAGCACTGTTTCTGCAGCCATGCTGCGACGGGGAAATTTCCCAGAAAAGGAGTCGGTTCAAGAGAAACAGCCTCTGGTTTGGGCCGTTCTAGGGTGGGGTTCATGCCAGTTATATAGATATAGATTTTTATGGCACACACTCATAAATCAACTTTCTGGTTAAGTAACCATGTAATGACCATGGCAGCAGCCTCTCTCCAGACACCAAAAAGCAGCTGAATGCGAGTGGCCAACCTTGGTCCAGCACAGCTGACATTCAGAAACACCTGACAAATTTCTATCCAGGAGAGCACTACAAGGAGATGAACTTTCTAGGCTTTACCTCTCCTCTGGGGCACTGCCAAGCTACCACATTTCAACTGCTCCAGCTCCTCTAGAAGGTGGGTAAAAAACCCTAACCACATAGCAAAGTGCCAACCCCAAAAGGAAATACATGTCACCAGCCACTCTGGCAAGATACAGGTAGGGCTATGTTCCCCTAATGCAACGTTCATAAATCAGAGCCCTGCTGAGATGTCTTGTGTTTTTCCCATGACAGAAACAAATGCCCTAATCTGTGTGCCCCATGGGCCGGTAATGAGTTACACTGATATTGTTGCCCTTTGTTAAACACCTGCATGAGTCGCCCAGCATTTGCACAGGGAGGACTTTCTTTGCTACCTTGAGACACATTTCTCCTAATTAAGCCCAGCCTTATTGCTCTGGGTCTTTACAGCCATGATTAGAGAAAAAAGCCTCCTGATAAACTTTAGAGACCTGAGTGATAGCCCAGCTCCCACCCTTTGGATCATAACCCCTGCTGGGGGAGTATCCCCAGTGATTTGTCTACCCTTGGGGTATGACAGGCCAAAGTCAGGCTTGAACCACTGTGCTGAGTTAGAGCCCGAAAAGGGAGTGGTGGCAGCTCTGCTCCTCCTCCTCACCACAGACCTAACAAAGCAAGGAGGGGAGCAGGGACACTTTATTCACCCAGAAGCACTTTCCCTGACTTGCCCTGGAACATCTTCCATGTCACATCTCAGAGACCACTAGCTCTTCCACAGCATCGGGGAAGGGATCTCACAGGGTGGCCAGGGCCAGACTGGGCTTGAAACAAATCCTGAGATACATTTACATCTGCAGTTTTTCAGAAAAGACAGGTAAGATCCCCAGGAATTCGCTTTCTGCAGCTAGAGATCCAATGGGCATCAGAACCACCTGAGGAGCAAAAACCTTCAAAACAACAGCTCAGAAAACATCCAGATTTCCATTTTTATGATGAAAAAAGAAAGTTATGGTTTTTTCTGCTCTTTCTGATCACGTACACATGTTCCATAGGCCAAGTAATGCCAACAAGGTGCTGCCAAACCTCAGCTGCATGACTCCACCTGCCTCTTCAGCAATACCCAAACCAGCCTTGAAACTGTGCAGCACTGAGGCTTTTCCTCAACTGTGGTAAAGGGAAGGGGATGCCCCTCTGACCAGCAGAGGACCTCCTCTATGGCCAGTAACAACAGGGAAGAACAAATCCATCAGAGAAAAACCAGGAGGGTGCTCAACCAACCAAGCAGGTCCTGTACTCACCAGCTGCTCATTACCCTCAGCATTTCATTGAGTGGGTCAAGAATTTAAAATTGTTTTAGACTTTATTCCCAGCTGAGACACCTAATTAACTTCTGAAAGCCTCCTGTTTGCTTCTCAGAAGGGAGGGGTAGCCTGAAACACAACCTGAACCATCAGTAATCAGGGCACTGACCCAGTCAGTGTGACCCTCACTGGGATGAGCTAATTTTGCCACCCACTGGAACAAAAGGCTGGGCAAATTAATACACCGGTGATCCTCTCAGTACTGATCCCTAAATGCATTTTAACACAAATGGGATTGTCACCTCAACTCATTTGTTAATGGATTTGTGATTTGGTCTCATAAAGGAGTAGCACTGGAAATCAAGATCTCTCCATGGTAAACAGACCAGGGCAGTGAGACATTTGTCCAGAATGAGATTTTTTCCGCCAACATCTCTAGTCAGGCCAAGATGAATCTCCTGACTCTCTCCTCCCTTTGACAATTCTCATCAAGCATCAGAGATGGAAAATACAATTAATTTCCAGGACAAAAACCCAGCATGGCCACTGAGGCAATCAGATTTGTTGTGCCACCATATCCCTGGGTCCCCAATGACAGTGCAGGACTCTGGGTAAAGCAGGAGGAACCAAATCAGCACTGGGAAGGAGAGAAATTCCCAGTGAAGGAGAGAGACAGGTGCCAATTAGGGAAACATGAAGGAGCAGGTCTGTCTGCAGACTGCCTTTCTGCCCAGTCATTACCTGGGATCGTGGAGTGGTCATAAACAGTCAGTGACATCCAGCAAAAGCTCTTTAAAGAGCAGGCTCAGCTGGTAGAGATGCTCTGCTGCAAGTACAACAGATGCAAAGCACTGATTCTCATTAAAAAGGTATTCACATAATTAGAGACTTCACATGGCCACGTCAATGATTTGATCTAGTCCAGAGCACTCAGGCAGTATTTAAGAGGGCCTGCTTCCCATTTCTGTAACCCTGCCATCTCCTCACACCCCACGCATTGCAATGGCAGCTCCATGGCTGTGGTGACAACCAGGAAGGACCTTATGAGCAAAACTACACACACAGAAGCTCACCAGCTACCTCCAGCATCCCACCCTGCTTTCATTTAGAGCCACTTTCCTTCCAGAGCCAGCCATGGAGCTGAATTATCCCCAAGTCCTTCAAGCCCTTGTACAGAAAGAGCACCGTGGGCCAGTCTGTCAAGGCCTTAGAGCACAACCCAAGTGAAATGACTTTTCCCTGAACACTGAAGACTCTGAATGACAGCTATTATTATTCAGATGAAATCAAGTGTCAGATTAACAAATCAAAGGGCATATAAAATGGGTGACCATTGAAGCTTTTCAAATACCCAAACATATGGATGAACCAAATGTGAATTGTAATTGACTCACCCACACCTTTGATCTCTACACCCTTGGGTTCTCAAAGAGACAGCCCAACCCCCTACGACCCAGGCTGAACCGATCTGGGCTCTATTGTGAGTCTCAAAAAGTCCTTTCTCTCTGCCTCTACCCCCTGGATGTAGATGCAGCCTGGTGCTTGAAAAGTGAGAAAAGCCAGCTCTGCCTTGCAGAGTCAAGGAGCTGGAGATGGACACCCTATACTACCAACCACAACCTCTCTCACATGGAGCCTACACCCTGGGCATCTCCCCCACCAGCCCTCAGCCCTGGTGGTGACCCTCAGTCAACAAGCTGGGCATGAGGAGATGGCCTAGGAAGCAGGAGCAAACATGGGCATTGACGATGCTCATTCCCCCACTGCTCCTGAAGCTGGACAGAGGGTTTCTTTGGTTTTCAAGGATTTCCCTGTGAAAACCAAGGACCAGGCTTTGCTCATGAGTTCAGGGTATGTACATGCCTCTGTTGTAAAACCTGGGCTGGTCTGGAAGAGCTGGAAGCTGCTGTGCCCTTCTCCAACTGCCTTGACAGCACATAATCGCTTATGCTGGATTAAGAAATCTGATTTTTAATTTTCCTTAGGATGTTTCTGCAGCTAGGTTGAAAATAACTGAGCTTAAATAAATGTTATCCCAAAATTTTTACATTTGGAGTGAGTTTTGACCAGTTTTAGATAGATACATGAGAAAATAAATAAAAGCACATTATCATTTTTGATGCCGTACAAACCTCAGCTCCCCAGGAGTCACAAGTCAAGCAACTGTTTGGGTTTAGTTTCAAGCCACATTACAAACTTAAGTTTCTGTAGCTCCTCAGGGAAAGCCAGCCCAGCTTATTCTTCTCCCCTTTCATTCTGCAAAAGCTGCACAACTGTGCCTTGGGGAGGTTTTGAACCCCACACTGAAGCTTCCCCATGATTTGGAACAAGCTGTCCAGCTTAGCTCTTGCTATACAGAGTCTCAAAGCAGCAGGAGCTTTGGAACGCCTGTCACTGAGGGCAAATGCCAGCAGCTATTCCCAGCAAAGGGCTGTTCCCAGCACCAGGCACCACCACTGAGTAAAGCGATTCACTCTGGGAAGGCAGAGACTTGGCGTGTGCCCCGTCCTCCTGCACCAGGATGGGGGAACTGGGTGAGGCAGAGTAGGCATTGCTTTGCCTCTCTAATTTTTGGGCTGTGACCCAGCTGTGCAGCTGCTTAACCCAACTGGTAAGCCCTGCTGGAACAGCCAAGCCTGCGACAACTCCAGGGCTCACCCACAGAGGAACCCCGGAAGACTGTGGGGAAGAGGCAGAGAAGAGGAAACTCATGGGCTCTTAATCTACTTTAAAGACCACATGAGCTTTCTGTTTATATATAGCCTAATTAATTATTACACTGCATTGAGCAGTTTGACCTTGACATCATCTCTAGGGGGAGACAGCAGTGACAGTGCAGCCAGGGCAGCCAGCCCAAGCTCCGGTGTGTGCTGGGGCTCTGGCTGTAATTACCGCGCTCCGGAGCAGACAGGCGCTCCCGGCCCCTCTCAGCTTGCAGCAAAACCAGGCTGAAACCCTAACCGGCTATTCCACTTCTGCTTTGGCAAGGCTGATACCTCCTCTCAAGGCTTCCTTCCCTGCTCAACACCCTGCATTAGCTATTCCCTCTGCCAAAATTAGCTATTTTCCAAATGCCATGCAGACGGCCCGTGGCTCATTAGTCACCAGACCAGCTCAAGAGGGAAATTTAAAGGGGAAAAAAAGATGTTACAACCTTCATGTTAAGCTGAAGCAAGTTCAGTGTACTGCAGCAGGAAAAGGGAAAATGGCCTTTGCTAGGCATGTCCTCAGCAAGGGGCAATGCCCAGCTGCCTGGCTTTTTGCAGCTCACTTTGGCTGGTCTAGCCATAGTAAAGTCAGAGCAGGAGCCCAGGTATGCTCAGAGCCACCCAGGCATCTACCACTGCCCCAGTGATCCCCAGGTGAGACCTTCACAAGTTTGATCCATTCCACCCTCTCACGGAAGCTGGGAACCCCCTAGCACTCAGCAGACTGGCTCTGATCCGGCACAATTTGCTAAACGTGGCACCAGAGGTGTGTGCAGGGCATTCAGAGCAGAGGCACAGCACACCAGTGTCAGGCAGCACATTTTTTCCAACACACAGAGACACGGGGCACAGCACAGTCACAGGGTCCCTCTGCAATTCAAGTTTAGCAACAGCATTCCCAGCCCTGTGTACAAACAGGCTGAGAATTGTGTACAACCACTCTGGGACTGAAGGACTGGGACACACCTCCTGTTTACTCCATCCTCTCCTGATTTCCTTCCAAGTCTAATACACCTTTAGAAAAACAGACTGAAGGCATGCCAAAGCTGCAGCCCTTGCCAGTTTTTAAACAAATATTTAATAGCTCACTGAAGCAGCAAAGCACTTTATGAGGAAGATGCTGGGGTTTCATCCTCCCCCTAGTGACAGGAGGATCCATGCTCTGAGCCTGCTCAGCCACCACAGCCCCTGGACCCGATTCCAAATCAAAAATACTACTGCAGGTTAACCCCAGTGCAACTGTCCTTTCACTAAATGAGCACTTTCCCAAAGATTTCCTATGCCTCCCTGTGCCACTCACCCAAACTTGAAGTTTTAAGCTGTCAAATTTCAAGACTTCCAAGCTTTAATCCAAGTTTGTGTTTGATAATCGAGAGAGGCTGAAAGCTTGGGGCTTTAATATAAAGCTTGCCAAGCTGCTGAAGTTAATAATTGTAATGGATTTTGGGTTCTGTGGGGATGTTTTCTGCACAGTCACATGGATACACACTGAAGGCCTGACCTTGGAGCCCTTCCCTAGGCAGAGTTCTGGACTGTATTAGACACAGTCATGTTTAGGGACTTGGTTCAGTCTTTGTCACCACACACTGCTGAAGACTCTTCTCATCCGAGCAAACTTCCCACATGAAATTGTGTATTTTTTAAAGGGAATTGATGCAGCACAAAACAGTCATGCTCAGTACTATGGGACCATGTTGTTTGTGGCAATGCAGGATTTGGCCTTGTGTTCACTTTTAGGAAGGATCTATCAAATGCACATGTCCACCTAAAATGTTGTACATTGGCATATAAAATGAAAGCCCCCACATAATATTTCTCCCTTTTTCTCCCTTAAAGCCTGTGCCAGTTCCAGGGAAAGGCTGCAACTTTTATTACAAGCCAGCCACTTTGGTGGATTCGCAGAAATCCCCAGCCATACCAGCAGAGAAGTCTGGCCAAATTACAACTCTGACCTACGGAATTTTATCAGCAGAATACTCACAGGAAGACCAGGACAAGGGAGGATGACACCCACCAGCACAGGGATCGCAAAGCTGGGCTACACGTGTGACACTGTACAAGCCACACCAAGGGCAGTGCCAGCCACGCAGCTCTGCACCCCAGACAGGCTGCAAATTAAACTCTGGGTCAGACCTGCTGCCAAACAGAGCCATGACTCCCTTGATGCCAGATGATGTTCTTCCTCCCTCTCTTTTCTGTACAGAGAGGAGAAAACAAAACTGCTGTGGAAGCAGGCTAGTTCCAGGGCTAGTTTCAGTTTCCAAGGAGGTTAATGCAGATGTAAGGCATTTAGAAGAACCTGGAATTGCTTTTCTCTAAATAAAGTTTCCCTAGCCACCATGTGGCAGGGAACTGCCATGCTCACATATCTTGATGCAAAAATATTTAAAATGCAATTATTCATTTACCAGAAACCAGTGTGAGATCTGCCAGCAGTATCTGTACACCTGTTTTCCTCTAATGTTCCCAACAACATCATCCGAGTCCCAAACACTCAAGTTTCTGGTCTTCTCTGAATGATTCCTGAAGCCACAGGGCCAGGAAGACAGGTCAGGCAGCCAAGCAAGCCAGCTCCCAGACACCCCTCCTCACCTCTGAACCTTCCCAGTACAAAGGCACCACATGCTAAATCATCATCACTGAGTTCATCTTCCTTCTCCTTTGGTGCTTTTCCTAACAGCAAAACCACCATGGGGAACACTCAAAGCCACCATGGCACCAGGAGAGATAGTTCCCATTGGATCACTATTATGAATGGACTAAGGTACCCTGCACATTCCAGCCAAGCAGACCCTGCTCTCTTAGGTGGAGATAGACCATGCTCCTGACCTCCATTTCTTCCCCTCATCTGACCCATGGCACGATGTGATGCCCTTCCCCACTTGTCTCTGTTCCCCTTCCCACCACCTTCAGATTGGGAACAACTCCCTGATGGCAAAGTTACACCACCATAAACATCTGTCCTGAATTCACCCCACCTTTCCTCTGAACCTGCTGATAACCAGTATGTTTCATCACAGGACCCCTTGTTTCCATTAAGAAAGATAAGACAAGGTCCATTTACTCTATTGCCTTCTGGCTGCTGCTGAACTGAGCACCTTTAAAAAACAAATGTTGTTTCTCTCAAGCTAATTAAACAAACAGCAAACTGCTGAAAGACCTGGGATTGCAACGGTTAGGGCAAGCCCCGGTACAGTCATCAGCAGCAAGTCAGGACCAAGCACAAGACTTAGTCATTTCCCACAAACCAAGGAAGAAGCCTCTCCAGCCTGTGCCCAGACACCATATGGTGACAACAGGTAGTAGCTGATTGCCCCTGACCCACTAATTACACCAGTGAGACAACGTCCCCACTAAATGTTCTTTGAATCCATATGTTACCCATCCCACATGGCCCTGACCCTTTCATTATCACCTGAAGCCATTGGTCACCCACAGTCACACCACCAGGAGACATGAATCCCATGCTGAATGATCACTAAATTAGACTTCTTCCTAGTTGGGATGGGTAAATAGCCCCCAACCCAGGCTTAAGTGAACAGAGTAGCTCAGCCAGAGAGGCCAAATACAGGACATTCCTATCATCAGGCAGATTGGAAATACAGCTCCGAAGAACAATGGTTCGGGTACAGTTTCTATAGCCACTGCACCAAGGCTTGCTGGATGCTTTTAAAAACAAAGCTTTGCCTGGAAGTGCCTTGAGATATCCAGTGCTCAGTGTGTGTTACAGACACCTGCCATGGCCCACTTGAAAAGAAAAAAATAATAAACCTCAAACCCAGAGCTGAGCCCATGGGTTTTTGTTCCCATCATTTCCATGCCAAGGAGCACAATGCTCCTGGCAGGCCGTGTGGTCCCATGCTAACGTGATTAGCCAGGCAGATCCACCATCCACATCCGTCACCCCCAACATTTGGTCAACTTTGAAAAGTTCAGCAGCTCAACAGGTGAGGCCATGAAACCCGATCACAACAGACAATGTCATCCCCCCAGTGTCATGCTGGGAAGAAATTGTCACGTGCGTCATATCGGGCAACACGCTTGAAACAGAGCAGTGCACTGAAACCCCAGCAACAAGAATAATCTTTGCCATCTGTTTGAACAACTCAACCCTCCTCAGATCTAAAGGAATGATCCCATGCAAACACAAGGGCCTCGCTGACTGATTGTAGCAGCCCAGCCCTTCTTTTGGGGGGCCGTTTTCCTCCCAACATTACACAGCAGCTCAGGACGTCGTAGGGAGCCACTGCAGCAAACCAGGGGCACCGAACTCCACGCATTCTGAGGGGACCAATGAAAGTCCCCACTTGCTTAAGCACAACACAGTGCAAGATCAATAGTTGAGTTTTAATTTCTTTTTCACATCAAGAAAAGAAAACCTCAATACCAAAATTGTTTGGCAAAACCTTCCCAGAGAACACAACTGTCATTTAGGAGATGCCTGTTCTGACCCAGCACAACTCGCGCGACTGCAGTGGAGGAACTGGTCTTTGCTCAGATGCAGTCATTTGCACCCAAAGTCCAGCTGGGGGTATCAGGACTCTTCCCAAACTTCCTGGGGCAAATCAACCATGTGGAAACCAGCCACAGTTCTGTCTGTGCTGCCGGGTCCATGCCTCACTAGGAAGGCAATTAAGCAGCAGGTATTAAACTTTCAGTAAAGCTGAGATTAAAGAGAATGGCCAAACATAGGGGCAAAATCCTGCCTTGCTCAAGATTTGGATCATCAGGACTTTCACCCCAAACTTTTAATCATCGTTTCCTTATTCTTCCCTTCCTCCAAGCCTCGCTGATTGCAAGCACCAGCTTGTACCACCACACATTTCTTGGGGGGAAAAAAAGGAGGCTCATGGGGAAAAATTAAAAAAAAAAAAAAAAAAAAGGAAGTTTCTCCCAACACAGGAACTGCTGTCAAGCACGACTTTGCACACTAAAGTCCAAGCAAAATGGAAGTCTAAGAAATGCATGTTTGAAACAGTTTATCACACACCACCAGACCACAGGGCCTGATCCCACTGATCTAAATCACCTAGTCTCAGCAAGGAGAATGAACTAAGGCAACTTAGCAGTAGTGGGAAAATAAAGCATCAGCATTTCAAGAATTTTCCATAAGAGAAAATAAGAAAAAAGGACAAGAGGTCTCCCTAGTGCCCTGCTAAAGGCAGAAGAGCTCAGCCCGGTCCTGCTGTTGCCGTTAGCGGTGGCACAGCCACAGCACAGGGGTTCCTAGCAGAGTGCTACAGACTTGAAATATAAATCAGTGATGTTGAGTAGGACTGGCAATGCCCAGCCCAAGGCAAAGGGGACTGGGCATTACAGCCCACTGGGCTGAAAATAATAATAAAAATAAAAACCCAAAACATGTAAGACTAATGACAATTACGTTTTTTCTTACGTTAATTATAGGACAACAGGCTTTCAAGTCCCTAGGACATTTCAAGATGCATCATTGTTCAAGCAAATGAAGAAAATAGTAAAAGAAATTCAACAACTGATTTTCTAGGCTTCCAAGAAACACTTCTTTCCTCCCCACCAAGCTCTACAGTAAACTCCAAAGAGAACATCGACATCCCTGCAGGCTGCTCAGCCAGACACATGCACACAGGCTGTCGAGCTGAACTCCCTACTGTTGCAAAGAGGGAACTTCTCTACTATCCAAAAAATCAATTCAATTTAACTTCATAAAATTAGTTTGCAATAGTGGCTGGATCCCATTTCTCCTCTGTCATGGTACATATTTTTACTAGAAGCTGTTAACAAGCTGTATTCATTATAGGGGGGAAACTCTGCAATGTGCATACAGAAGTTATTTCCACCAAATTTTAGTTATCTCACTATCAAAAAAAAGTATTTAATTTTCCCTGTTTTCCCCCTGCTTTGCAGGAACGAAACTCAGCACCACTTGATGGTGTTCTGCATTCCGCACTACAGAAACAAACCAACAGATTTCATTTCACTTAACAGAAAACGGAGCAAGGAACAAGTTTGTGTTCCAGCCTTCTAAAGTTCTTTTTGGCAGATAAGAACTTCAGACAGAAATAAGTAGTAAAACAGTATTAATCACAATCACCTCCAAAAATAAGTATTCATCAAGCTAAACAATTAAATCTGATGCCTCTGCATCTTGAAAATCTGAAAAAGAAGATTTTGGATGGCAGGAACAACTTAAAAACTCCTAACAAATATAAACAAATGTAGGCAGTTAGCTAAAACACACTTCAAATGAGACATGGGTCAAAAATTCTATCTTCATCTTTTCAAAGCCAAGCAATTGGATTTACATTGCACTCTGAGTGCTGACAACACAGTAACTCCCCCAGTTCCAAAGTTCAGCTGATTTGAGCAAAAGCATCTGAAAAATAGAGATGAGACTTGCCCAGCTCACTGCATGATGCTGACACTATGCACCTTTAACAGCATCTTTAATCCAACTGTAGTGAACCACTAACCAAACATAAACACATCTTATTGATATAAGAAATAAATAAAGGGCTCATTAGGTGTGTGAGAAATAAATATGTTCTTGAGGAGTGCTGAGAAGCCAAGATTAACTGAAGTCAGCGAGAGCTTGGAGTTACTGCTGTATAGGATTTGACTTCTAATGACAAAATTTATAGGAACAAACTTCTGCATCTAATTCTAATTAAGTTAGAAATAATGCACAATTTGTAACAACTTGCCTGCTGGTTTGCATCCTCCCCCAATTATTCTGCATTATTTAGTCACCCCTAACTCATCCGGGTTCTAGTCCCACAGCCAGCCAGACACACTCCCATCTTCGGGGTGAATCACACACAACTGATTACAAGATTTCCAGCATCACTTACTGCTTAAGAGCACCACCATTCAGACCTCAAGATTTGTCAGATTTCAGCTAAAACAGCCCTTTTGCAAAGATACTAATGAAAAACTGCAGGGTATTTGCGGGGATAGGGCCTGCACTGCTTAAAATTCAGCAGCTGATAAGGTGAAGTTTTAGGAAGTTAAACACAACTTTGATACCTTTTCTCCAAATTTAAAAATAATGTGTGTCCTTTAGATATTGGCTTTCACTCACTACATCTGGGATAACAAATTAACTCAATCATAAGCATTATTGTCTCCTTCTCCCCTTCCACCTTCTACTTGTAAAAGATTAATCAACCATTTTATGGTCTAATTTAGGTGCCTAATTAAAAACAGAATTCAACACATACAACACCATTTCGTTAATAAATCCTGACAGGTTTTCTGCTCTGTTATATGCAAATTCTCCTTCAAAATGCAAGATTAATACTTTTAAAAACTCAGCTGAACTTACAAAGTTTTCATTTGGGCTGCTGTGACACAACACGCTACATCCTACACCGAGATGACAGAATTTCCTAAAACGAAACAGCTTTCAAAAATTACTTCCTCCTCTTCAGATCTTATCCCGAACTCATTTCACTAACTGCTAAGGGATGGCAACATTTAAAAAAGAGACATAAACCTAATCGGACTTGCCGGGTGGGAGTTTCAAGACTACAAAGAAGTTACAATTCGTAACTTCACAGATCCCATCTAGCTTCATACTTTCCATCCTGCTCTTTTAGCATTCCTGTAAACACTAAGTAGAAAAACATATTCAAAATACTCCTGATAAAGGAACTACAATCGGGAAAAGGTGAGAAAGGCACCGAAACGGGGGTCGCCCCTCGCTCGGTGTCCGATCGGTCTTCTCCGCACCCACCGCCGCCCGCTTCGCCGAGCCCACCCGCACACAGACATCTCGGACCGGGCTGCTTCTCGCAAAATTACTGAGAATTACATCCATCCTTACAGGATGCAAGGCAGAAATTTATAATTTTCTCCCAGTCCAACGTGTTCGCCGCGTTCACCGACGCGCCCGTTACTCACTACAACCCACACTGCTCCCGCAGTGCAGCGCCGGGACCGGCGACCTCGGGTGATCGATCAGCTCCAGAGGTGATGATGGGGCAGGAGAAAGTTAACGGAGATTGAACGCAGGGAGCGAGCGAGGAAGTTTTATCTGGAACGTGGAGCTGCCGCCTGGCAGTCCAAGGCAGGGCTCCCGGAATGGGTCAAACCCCGTCCAAACTTACCAAAAAATTCCCAAAGCCGTAAACGCTCCCCACCTCGCCTTTCCCACACACACACACAGAAAAAAAAAAAAAAAAAAAAAAACCAAAAAAACCCAAAACAACAACAACAACAACAAAACAAACAAAAAAACCCCAACCAAAAACCAACCCCAAAGGGGTCAAAACCCCCTCAAACATGAGGTGGCTGAGCGCACCGCCCGCCAGCCCGTGTAGACCCGGGAGAGGCAACATTCGAGCTGCAGGAAAAATACGCTCCAGCAAAAGCCCTAGAAGTACGGCGGAGTAAGTGTGTTTAAAAATATTAATTTAATATTTAACCTTTATATAGATATAAATACGGTTTGGCTCGCGGAAAACCTGCAGACGCCCTGTTGCCGGCCGGGCTAACGGGGACCGCATCTGCNCCATCCCCATCCCCATCCCGTCCCCATCCCCGCGTCCGTCCCGTACCTGTACCAGGCGAGTCCCCGCTCGTAGTTGCGGTCGAAGAAGTGGGGCTCGGCGCCGACGGCGCGCACGTCGGGATGCACCCGCAGGAACTCCAGCAGCGCCCGCGTCCCCCCTTTCTTGACGCCGATGATGATGGCCTGCGGAAGCCGCTTGGTACCGGAACCGTTGAAGAAGCTGGACATGGGGCTGCCGGCGTCGGGCGCTACCCGCTGCTCCTCCAGGCTGCTCTCCTCGCCCGGCTCTCCCGGCCG
>VXBR01001425.1:108629-127429 GCA_013400215.1 Cisticola juncidis | reverse complement strand
GACATCCACATCTCGGACATCCACTGCCCGGACATCCACTGCCCGGACATCCCGGACATCCACATCTCAGACATCCACTGCCCGGACATCCACTGCCCGGACATCCCCATCCCGGACATCTACATCCCGGACATCCACTGCCAGGCTGGGATTCCCCGTGCCATGGCCCCGCTCGGCTGCAGGGAATCGCCAGCTGGGGCATCATGGTGTTGGGGGCATCTCAGTCATTTTTTTCTCCTCCTTACCCCCAAATACTTGGATAGCAAGGTTCCCAGGGCGACTTTATTGTGCTCTTTCAGTTCCTAAGGGGGAACTATAAAAACAAACAAACTTAAAAAAAACACCTTAGTCAAGGCATAATGGTTTTAAACTGATAAAGAGCAGGGTTAGATTAGATATTAGGGGGAATTTTTTTCACAATGAGGGTGATAGAAAACTGTCTGAGGTTGCCCAGAAAAGCTGTGGATGACCTGTCCTTGGAAACATCCAACGCCAGGGTGGATGGGGCTTGGAGCAACCTGGTCTAGTGGAAGGTGTCCTTGTCTATGGCAGGGGCTGGATTATATGACCTTTAATAGTCCCTTCCAATCCAAACTGTTCTACGATACTATGATTTGCATGTTCTTTTGATGAGTTGGCTTTTAATCAGCTGCACCTTCTGTTGTGCTGTATTTTCTGAAATCCCTGGTGAGATTTGCCACAGTCCACATTATGGGAGTAACACACAGAAACCAAACCAAGCAGAACAGGTCCTGAAAGGCAAACTAAGCTCATGTCTCTGAGAAGATCCTTCTCGCAATACCATTAGCAGTGGGACCCTCCTTTCCAGGAGCAGATCACGCCAGCATTCTTCAGGGATGGGGATTTTGCACATTACATGGAAGCGCTTTAGCCAGTATTCTCCCAGCAATCACATAACTTGCAGCTCCAATTTATTTGGGCAGCTTTTCTGTCATGTTTTTATTAAATGATGCCTAAACATTTGTACAGAATTTGCTGCTTTCAGAGCACTTTTTCTTTGAGATGAAGTGAGGTTTTGCTGAAACCTCTTTATTTTATCTTTAAATTTTCCCCCCAACCAGAGAAGAATCTTTTCACCATGAAGAGCCTTAATTTTGTGTGTCAGATGTAACAGCATTGTCCTGACTTATTCATACATCAACTGTACATCAATTCCTGAGCTGTTATGCAAAAGTGAAGTTTCCATGACACTGGCTGTGGTGTGAGAATCTTGTAAAATAATCTGAAACTACAAACTGGAGTTTACAAACTAATTAAACCAAACAGATTGAAGAGGGAAAATAAAACCCAGAGAGCTCTATGGCTTTTCTAAAAGCTGCACAGTGGGTGAACACAGAGCTTGGGTCATGCAACTCTCTACCAGTACCAGTGTCACTCATCCCCATTCTCCCCAGGACCAGGTATTTGCAAAGCAGATTTTGGGATGACACAAGGAGATCTTTTGTACTTCAGTTACAGAGTCAACAGAAAACAATTCAAATGTTTCTTTGCTGTGAGATAAAATAGGTGGCACTGCTGGGCTCTGTGGTGTGAAGGGTGATCCCAAACTAACCAGAGATGGAGGTGCCAAGCTGTGGCAGGAGGAAGGAGGCATTGCTTTCCAGTTTCTCTCTGTATTCTGCCAAAGCTCTGCCAGCTGGCCCAGATGGGTAATTGTGAAGAGAATTAAAGAGGACAGTTCCCAACAATGCGTGAATCACAGCTGTGGGCAGCAATCATTCCACGTGTGCCTCTCCTGCACCCACATTTACTCACCTCTGCACTTGGTATTTTGTACAATTCCAAACAGAAAATCTGCTGCTTCCACACATGGGTTGCTCCACTGCACATTCCTACACCCATGAGCTAACAGGGAAACCCTTTTGATGGAATAATTCCCCTTGTTCCTTACATCCACCAGCACCAGCCAGGATAACATCAACAAAATGTCACTGAAAGTTTAGTTTAAGCCTTTAATATTTGTCAGCCGTAGCTTGTAAAAGGATTGGCTTTTTAAGAAAAATAGCCTCAAGATAGGTTTTACTGGAAATGGATCTTCAACAGTTGGATGTCAGGAGTTTCCCCCCAGGAATGGCATATGAGTAAGTGATCAGAAACAGCATCTGTGCAGGGGTACCTCAGGAAGAGGGCTGGGCTCTCCCTGGAACATGGAGTGTGGCTGAGAGAGGTTTCAACCACGGGACTGAGGACCAGTTGTGGCTCCATCCTCCAGACTGACCCACTGGCTGCAGCAGGAGCCTACACTGCTGCTTGACAGAACACAGGTAGCCCCCATTCCTGCTGCTATCTCAAGAGCAGGGCTCCAGCTGGGCTCAACACTTGCTCTTGGCTCCTGGAATTTGTTTAACATGCCCCAGGCAGCAGTTGTGACAGAAGAATGAGTGCTGTGGCCACAGATGGGGGTACAGGACAAGAAAATTTTTGAAGAAACAGAGTTGGAAGGAATGGGCACAACCAGAAATGCACAGCTGGGTTTGCTCTGTGCCCTAGAATCAGAACAGTGGTTGTCTTGCTGGCTGATTAATCAATAACTAATTGAGCTGCATCAGTACAGTCTCCACATCCTGTTTCTTGATGATTATTGATTAGACAGATGGCACTGGGAAGGCGCAGCTCCTGACAAGGGGTCATGGTAGCATTTAGTGGAGTAATACTGAGATGGGCCTGGAGAGTGCCCAGCTCTGCAAAACGCACTTGTTAAACCATGGCAAAAAGCAGAGAACCCAGTAGGACTTTAAGCCAAGGTGATGGTGTCCCAGAAAAGCTGTGGATGTCCCAAACCTGGAAGTGTTTAAGGCTGAATGGGGCCTGGAGCAATCTGGTCTGGTGGAAGCTGTCCCTGCCCATGGCAAGGGGCTGGAATGTGATGATCTTTAATGTCCTTTAAAATTCAAACTTCCGTGATTTTGTGATCAAATCCACAGTGAGGAGAGAGGAAGGGTGAGGTCTGTTGGCTCACTTCACCAACATCTGGCAGTCACCCTTGGGTTACTCTTCCCAGGCCATGTATCCTACAGATGCAGCCATGTGCTTTCCAGTATTTTTTTGGAGTCTCGACACAAGGCAGCAGTTTCCAGTGCTTCTCCTGTCCTGTCCAGATGCTGAGTTTCACCTTGTTGCTTTATTTCTTCCCAGCCAGAAAATCTGTATGTCCTTTTAGCAAATTTCATTTTTCTCATACTGAAGAGGCCATTTCTGAAATGTTCTGGAATGCCCCTTTTTCTGAAAGATGAAGGCTTCACATGCAGCTCTTCAGAA
Source organism: Cisticola juncidis (assembly GCA_013400215.1). NCBI lineage: Eukaryota > Metazoa > Chordata > Aves > Passeriformes > Cisticolidae > Cisticola > Cisticola juncidis. The sequence goes on along the minus strand of VXBR01001425.1, from coordinate 124,150 downwards.
ATCTGCAGGAATAAGCCCTGATGGGCTGATAAACAGGAGCAGGTACCCAAAATCGTCAGTGTGCTCTTGGTCCCAATCCAAACAGGAGGCAATTTCCCTGACATAGTTAAAGTTCTGTTTTGAGAAAAGTAAGTCACCATTTCATGATGCTAATCAAGCGCATGATCATCAGAAAATGAGGCACTCTAGAGCATGTAACCCTGGAGTGCTCTGCTGTACAGTGACCTGGCCAACACCACCCCCTTTTTAGGAACATAAAGCACCCAGAACACCGAGGTGCAGGGCTTTGGTGTGAGACTTCTACATTCCTTGTCCACCCATATGTATCTATAATGGGATTTTGTCCTTATTGCAATACTCTGAGATGTTCCTCAGTCACAGAACCATCTCAGCCCTCTCTCCCTTGCAGGGTCCCAGGAACAGAAGCCCTGCACTTTTTTATTCATTTTTTTCCCACCCTAGGAAATCCTTATTGCTTTCTCCCCATACCTCTGCCACATGTCCTGTGCAGTACACCCTGTGCTGTTCCAGACAATACAGGAGCTGAGGATCACTGACAGATAAATCTTGTGTGTCTGCCAACACCCTTCTCTCCACCACTGCACACATCTGCTGGTCTTGTCCTAACATCACAATAGTGAGGTAAGAGCAGGGGGAAAGGCATGAGGACATTCGGGATTTTGTCCTGAAAAACTCATGTGCTTTGATCTGCCCAAGAGGCACAGCTTGCAGTGAGTGTTCGTGGATAAGGATTGCTGGGCCAGCAGGCAGTGACCATCCCAGCTGGGGGGACACAGGCCATGAGGTGACTGTGGGCACCGTCACTGGGACTCAAACCAGCTCAGCCACTGGCAAAGCAAATGCCCAGGACTTTATGCAACTGCTCTGCACCCACGTCCAAGTGCCACACAATGCCTTAGTGCCCTCAGCTGTGGCTTTGCAACCCTACCACTGACCAGAGACGTCTCAGAAGCATCCTAGGGAGACCCCCAGGGACATCGTTGCCTCTCACAGTGTCCCACTGCATTGTCCTGGGCATGCTCCCACCAGGGCCATGGGCGGCTCTGCTATACAGATGTAAGAGGAGATCTTGTTTCTCTTAACCTGAAACCATTTCCTTTCCCCCACTGCCCTCCCTCCCCTTGCTCCCTGATTTGTCCCTGGGGTTTTAATATCTATGTCTCCAATTGCCACGAGCCAAATTTACGGCTTGCATAACTGCAGTGACTTCAATGGAGAAGAGCATTTAGGGTGCTCCAAGGAGGCATAAGTAGGAGTGATGTGATGGAATTGAGTAAAGGAAAATATAGTCTGACTGTCAAGAAGAGTTTCCTACCAGTGAAATCTATAGACTGTGGAAGTTTCCCATGGGAATGAGCAGAAACCAAGTTGCTGAAGTCATTTTAAACCAGCACAAGAGAATAGGAAATCAGCTTGGTAACTGGCCAGAAGGAACGGAGAGATGACATAATATTACTTCTCCATCTCTAATTTCTGTGGCTGCATTGCTTTGTCCATGAAATTATTTTAACACAACTGGATTTCTCCTTCTTTTGGGTGATGCGATGGCCCTCACTGCTTTGGAGAAGTTTCAATTCCTTTGCTCTGGATTAAATTCTGCCCTGGATTAAAGCAATAACCACTGCAGTCCCCATTAGTCTTCCTCTCATTTCTGCTGCTTGCAAACCTCTTCTGGGTCTTCTCAGGCTTTTTCCCTGACTTACCTGAGCCTCTAGCTCCAATCCTGTGCTTACTGAGCTGTATAGAGTAGACCAGCCTTTGGGAATAGTGGGAGGGCTCATCCAAGCCAACAATGCCATGTGCCGCTATGAAAGGTACCAGACATGGAGCTGTAACTCACTGGCACAGGAGAGAGCACACAGATGGAAACTTTTCTGCCTTCAGGGATTCTTAAGGTAGATTCCTTGTAGATAATTTGCTCTAAAATCATCAAGGAATGATTTTCATCACTACGTATTTCCATCATTATATATTTTCATCATTCTGTATTTTCATCATAAAGGAATGATTTTCATCAAGGCACATAGGGAAATGCTGCTTTCCCTGGTGACCCCATGCCTGCCTAATTTGACTCTGTGGATAAAACCAGGGCTGCAGATGCAGTGGCCATGCCCTGCTACCACCCAGTGGCTTTGGCAACCTCTTGCCAACGGAACTTCCCAATTTGTTTATGAATGACAACATTTGCTCACTGTCTCAGCAAAGCTCTAGTGTGAGCAACCTCCTACCTCGTGCAGTTCCCAGATAATTACAGATTAGAACTGGTTATTTTTTACTTTTGTAAAGCTGTCAGAGATCTATGTTTGTTATTATTGTCTCCTAGGTTGCCAGTTGCATAAATACATATGTAAAATCCTCTTTGATCTCTAAGTATAATGACACAGATTTATCAAATGTTTGTCTTTTTCTGTCTCTTTGAAAAGGCTTATTTATGGAGTGCAGTCCCTACCTCCCCTCCTCTCTTGAAATATGAAGTGTTTGTGATCAGCCAAGGTAATATTTAATATCCTGCTAAGAATCCTTTGCACTTCCTAACAAATGAACTACAACCTAACCAAATGGTTCACATCTGTTTAGCCTCTTCTTTTTAACTAAACAAATTAGCATTAGAATACCTGGGAGGAACACAAGGTCCCTTTCTAGATGACAGAACACAGACAATTATTAGCAAGGGGAGTAACTGTACTGAAAAGAGCAGGCATGGACCTAGCAGATGTTTCCACATCTCCTGTAGTGTTCGTGAATGACCTGCACCACAGTGGACACACTGCCACGGCCTTTTGAAGTGGGTGAGGAGTCCATTCACAGTTGCCTTCTGAATGAAATTAAAGGCACCAGCCCCAGTGAGTTAAGTGTTCCATTTAAACCACTTCCAGCAAAGACAGGGGTTTTTTGGGGGGGTGGTGGGGTTGGTTTCCCCCATAAATGGCTAAAATAAAGAGCATCATCATTCCACTCCTCCCCACCCACAGGCTCAGGAAGCACAGGAGGCAACAGCTCTGGTTTTATTTCTGTTTTCACTAGTGCTTTCTCATCCCAAGAGCATTAAACCACCCAGCCTCATCACCATTCCTCACTGTGAAATAAGGTTTGATGGGTTATTTGGGGTTTAGGAGAATGCAAGACACAAACGAACATCTGCAAAATATAGCTGAGATTAATACAGCTTCCTACAGTCTGCACGTGGGCAATTACAAACTCGCACCCCGCCAACCACCTGGTGCCTTTCAAGCACCCTTATTCCCACTTGGAGTCCCAAACACCTTTTAATCAGAGGTTCAGGAGACACATCAGGAGAGGCTCTGGGGAGGAGGCAGAACAGGACCGGGTGAGACAGGCTCTCCACTGAGCACTCAGTTAATTGGATTCATCGCTGGAGGAGGTAGCCAAAGGAAACACATGTGTTATTAGGGCTAACACTTAGCTTTTATTATAAATGTTTTGAAAAAGAAAACACTCTAAAGCATCAGAGATACTGCTATTAATATATCATCCAAATAACAAGTGATTAAAACCAACAACAGCTACTATGAAAATGTGGTTTTGCAGCACTAGACCACACGGGATGCAGCCGGGAAAATCATTACGAACAGATCAGCGGGGTGCAGTTATAAATAAAAACAGCTCTGCAAAGGCTACAAAAGCAGCAATAATCAGGCTGGTCTGTGGTTTAGTGAGGGCTACAGACATGAAGGAAGGGGCTATTTATTATCAGAGCCAGGTACACCGCTGGATGAAGGGATGCAACTTCGGAAGAAGTCAACAGAGGGAGTTCCCGCCCCCGCGGCCAAGCGGGACTCAGCGGCCCCGAGCGATCCCTCGGGCAGTGCGGCAGCCCCACGGCAGGAAAGGCTCACAGCAGCCGCCTCCACAGCTCCGAGCTGTGTGGGCCCACGGCGTCTCTGGCATGGTCACAGCTCCAGAGAGAGATGCCACCAAGGCTCAGGTCTGCACGTACCTGGTTCAGCTGCCCTTCCAGCCTGGTGGCTCCTTACCCCACCCACGGGCACCTCCCAAAGGCCCCCACGGAGCAATCCCTGCAGGACTCCTGCTGACTCCTGGGGACCTGCGGGGCAGCAGTCACACCGCAGAGGACAGACCCCCTCCCACCCTAAAACAGAAGTGTTTGTCATCAGTTGGCAGCCCTAGAGGCACTGCCTGGCCTGGCCACGGTCCGTGGGGTCCCACAGGGTGTAGGACTCACGTACAACCTGTACAGAGCTCTGAGTAGCACAGGGAAGACACGGCATGAGCATGAGCCTGCAGGTGTTTCCACTACACTCTTCCCAGTGCACATTTTTGAAGTGAGGAGGGTTAATAAGCGTCACTTCCTGCCAGTCCTTGCTCCCCTTGAAAGCCAAATGCAATGTAACAACCAGGCCAGAGCAATCAGATGAGGGAGAAGAAACCTAAATAATATTCCTCTCTGCTGCCAGGTGACTGTGTGGCCCCAGCTATCCTGCTTTCCTCTGGCATACCCGAATTTCCCTTTGGTGCTGCTGGGAGTGGTCAGTGCAGGGACAGCCTTGGCAGCTCTGCAGCAAAAAATATCCATCCAAACCTTGGAATTCAGCTGATAAACTCAGGCTGTTCCTTTCCCCAGTCTGGATGCAGTCCAGCAGCTCTCCTGGAAGCACTGCGGAAGTGCCTTAATTACTTTATTTGCATCTCTCTTTCAACTTTGATACAGTGTCTCCTTTCCGTTGCAAAAAAAAAAACCCAAACGAAACCAAAACAACAAAAAACCTCCAAATATCTCCCAGCTTTTCTCAGCAGCAAAAATCTTGATCTTTCTCCTTGATGAAAAACACAAAAGATGGGTCTCTGAGCCAGACACTTCTTTGCAAATGAGCTTTGAATGCCGTGTGTCCAGTCCTGCACCAGAAGACGTTCAGTGTTGGAGCCTGTTCTGCCAGACTGGGAGATCCCCTGGCAGCACGGTCTGGTCTCTGTCCACCCTACCTGAAGGAATGACTCCCTCTTTCTCCATACTTGCTTTATGAGTGAGGAAGATAGACAAGATGTCCCCAGACGACCCAGTTGGGGACAGTCTGGTCAGTGTGGGAGATCAGATCCCTGCTGTTTAAAATCAGAAAATCCAGGGCAATTCCCTAAAATCTGCATTTATCTTGAAGAACAGGGAGTCTGGCTAAAACCACAGTTTTGAGGGGCACAGGCAATTTGTGTTACAACATACATTCCATGACAAAAATGTATGAAAGGGAATCTGTAATTACAATAAAAAGAGTTAAAAAGGGAAGCAGGGGGCAGAAAGGACCATGGGATTGCATCTGGGAGAGCAAAACCAGGGGAAAAACCTCAGCCGCCAAACAGCCTTAGTCCTGGGGGCTGTCCAGACTTTGGAGACACACGGAAACCTCCCTTTGGGTGCCCCACTCACTCAGTGGGCAAGACCGAGTAAGGTGCCCTACAAAAATGGGAATAAAGGCATGAATTTAGAGCTGTTCTGGCACCAGTGGTGAGGGTCAGGCACCCTCCTTTCTCGCACCTTTTTCTGAGTTGTTGTGCTCTCCCAAAGCGCATGAGCCATGGCAGCAACTCCTCACCAGCTCCCCAGTACAGTCCACGCCCACCACACACAAAGCATCTCTTAGGAAGGGTCAGCAGTGCTCAAAGAAGCATTCGGGAGCCACGACCTTTCAGGCACTGGGAGGAACATCCAGCACCTTCCCAGAATGGTTTAACGCGCCAGCCTGAGCCCGCTGCCAAACCGTCAGTTTGCGCTCCAAAGCCTGGGGGTGCCAGAACTGGTTAGGAACAGTAGGAAAACATCTCTACATTGTGGGAAAACAGCTTGTTTTGCCAACCCTGTTCTGTGAAACAGATGAACTGTACTTTTTTGAAATACTGGAAAGTAGCCCAAGGTGCTGACCCAGGCTGTAAAATCTTCAGCGCAAACAGGTGAAGTCTGGAAGCAGAAAAGCGGATGCGATGGACGATGGTGCCAGAATCTTCAAATGGAACCCAGTGACAGCACAAGGAGCAGTGGCCATAAACGAAGACAAAAGGAGTTCCACTTCTATATGAGAAAGAACTTATTTCTACGGAGGGTGGCAGAGCACTGGAACTCCCAGGGAGGGTGTGGAGTCTCCCTGTCTGGTGACATTCCAATTCCACTTACACACATTTCTGTGTCACCTGCTCTGGTTGATCCTGCCTTGGCACAGCATTGGGTGAGTTGATCTCCAAAGGTCCCTTCCAACCCCAGCTACTCTGGGATTCTGTGAACAGAAGAGTTCAGAAGGCAGCTCTGAAGCTCACTAAACTTCCTGTTGGAGCCTTAAGAAGTCTGTAGTACTTTTATTTCAGAGAGGACTAAAAAACATCGAGGGAATCACCCAGAAGGACACAGTCTGAGGGATCTCAGGCAAGAGGGTCATCACTGATGAAACTTCTGGACTTGCAACACAGTTGTGACCTTTGACTCCAAACTAACCCTACACTGTTTGGGAGATGATGAATATTAGAAGCAGACTCAGACTTACCTTGGGCAAGTGCTGGACACGTACCCCTGGGGGACAAGTCCTGCCCTGCAGCACTGACCTTGCCACAGTGGGAAGAAGGAATTGCAGCACCAAGAGGCAAATAACTGACTCAGGGTCCCATGGGCAGCACAACTGGCATCCTGCATCCCACTGAGCCCTCACTGGGACTGGCTCTTTGCCTGGTTAAGAAATTCCATGACTCAAAACGCTGTTGGGGATAGACAGCAATGGACTATATAGAATTACCACCTCCAGCAGAGCTGCATGTAGGAAACAGTGCTGATATCTCTGTTTTAATAGCTCTGTTCTATAGACACCCTGCGTTTCCAAGGAAGAGGGAACATCCAATCACCTCTGCACAGCAACCAGGACATGCTTTCTATCTGTAATGATAATGATTTTTTAACAGTATCACTGTTTCTATTCCTAGTCTCCTGGGACTGTCAGAACTGAAAAGGATGTTTTGTGTAAGTCTTGAAATGCCGTGGCCTGGCTGAGTGGGAAATGCTGCTGGAGCCAGGAGAGTGTGAATGTGTGACTCTGTTGGGGCAGATTATATCAGAGATTGATACAGAAAGTGAGGGGAAAAAAAGCCCAGCAAGGGAAATGAGAAGGGAAGTGCTGTGAGCACAGGGATTGGGTTTCTTCACTCATGCTGGAACAAAGAGCAGAGCCTTTTGTTCCACCAACTGCCTACCATGCTGGGATACCTGCTGTGCTGGGATGCCCCCCTGGCAGGGGTACCAGGATGCCTGCTCTGCTGGGGTATCACACACAGCTCACACAAGGCCTGGGGCTCCTTGTGAACCTGAGAGCTCAGGGCAACTCCCAGTCACGTAGCTCAGCTCCTCACACCACCCTACCCAGGCCAGTGCTGTGCCCCGTGATCTGCTGAATGTCAGGGCAGGGGAGATAGGAAGGGACCCAGTCTCCCTCAAAGCCTTACCCAGCACTCACCTTGCAGCGCTGTTCAGAACAATGGGCTGACAGAGACACAAGCTGTTCTCTCCTCCAACAAGAGGTACCTCCATCCCTATTTTACAGCTGGAGTACATTTCTTCTACGGAGATCTGGAAAGAATGAAGTTCTCCTGAACCTCAGGGCTACTGTTTTATTCACAAAACCACATAAAAGATTTAAATTCCAAATAGACAAAACCCAGCTTCATTTTCTTGAGTCACTGGTTCAGATTCCTCCATGAGCTTCAGTGCAGGCTTCTGGTGGTGTTGAGATGCCTCCTGTGATAGCAGCACCAAGATGGGATCCTCTCAGCTACCAGCAGACACAGGGCTAGGAGGGACACAGCACACCACTGCTATTTTTTTCACTACCACATAAAGAACATGGCTGGGGATTGGAACAAGATGGTCTTTAAGGCTCCCTTCATCATAAACTGTTCTGTGATTCTGGAGGACCAGTTCATGTGGAGTTCTGAGTAACCAAGATAAAGAGTGACAACCAACCATATTCAAGTCATCCAAATGGGATAATGGAAAAACAACATTGCCCTCCCATGCAGGAACTGCTGTTCCAGGTTCAAGGAGCCCTCAAAGCCTGATGTTTCAATGCCCAGCACAGAGATGCAGAAAGCCCAGGTTTATCTCCTGTGCAAGGCCAACCCAGCGAGGCATCTCATATACCTCACCTCATGCCTCTTTCCCTGCAGAATTTGGGCAGCAATATCAGCAGTGCTGGAGGGGGAAGATTGCTGGCATTAGTCCTCCCTGGAGGGTTACAGAGACCACAAACATCCTTGGGTGATGACAGACAGTTCAGGAATTTTCATTCTCCATAGTGACATCAGCAATATTTATAAAGAGACCTGAAAGCACCTATTGCAATATCCCTCTCCTGCTAAGTCTTCAGTTTGGCAATGTGTCTATTTGCAAAACACAAGCAACAGCAAAACTTCCTAAAGGCAGTAAAATGGTAGCATATAGTTTCATCCACACCTGACACATGGCCAGTGTGCAGCAGAGCTCAGAACACTTCCTAGGTAAAGAAAGTGTTCCTTTTTAAATAAGAAATTTAAATAAGGTGCAGTCTTCTATTTAAATCCCAGATTCACTGATTCTAAAGCCATGCTTTCCCTCAAGATCAGACCCAGTGGGTGTGGAGATGTTGGTGCAACCCAGTGACCTGCATTTTGCAGACATTCAGTGATGATTACAAAGCTCCTGTCCAGTCCTAAATCCTGTCAATGTTACACATTTTGGCCTAAGAAATGGAAGATGACCCTCTTCAGAATACAACCACAGGCATGTCCTTGAGACCTTTAATCAGAATGGAATTCTTCAGCAGCACCTGGGAACTGCACACCATGTGAAGCCTAGCTCTATAATGACTTAAGAGAAACCCACAACCCTCCTGCCTCAGCACCACTTTGTGCCTCTGGAAAGAAAAACTGGATTTTTGTGTGCCATCTGCTCTTTTCAGGTTCGTCTTCCACCTAAAGGTTGACCAAATTCTTTGGTTTTACACAAACCCTTCCCATGTGATTTATTTTCAGTGTGCTGCTTGCACAATAAATCAGTATTTCACAAGCTGTCCTTACTCTTGCAGTGGTCAAGAACATTGTTGCTGTGAGAAGTGCCCCAAAACTACCACATACCTCTGCAATTAAGTGAATCTAATCAGAGTTTCAACAAGAAGTGAATAGTTTCAAACAGATTTGGAGCCCTCATCTCTTTTTAGACAGTATATGCTTTATTGCAGAGAAGATTGGATGCATTTTTGAAACAAATTCAGGAGCTGCACAGTTTCCATACAATTCCACAAAGTGTCACCCACAGTAACTTGAGCACAGTGGAGTTTGTCAGACAGTGAGGGAGCTCCACCTTGTTACCTGCAATCACTCAAGTCACTAAATCTTGCAGGCAGTTATTCAAGAGCCATGGAAACAGGTGGCCCTGCTCCTGCAAGCACTTCTGCCAGAAAACAGAGTTTAAACCATGTCATTCCTGATTTACACCAGCATAACAGACCAGGAGCCAGGCTTGGATCATGAGAGCAGCCCGGGAAGGTTTCATGTCAGTGTGATCCACCCATGGTGGCAGATTTGTGACATTTCCTGAGGGGGCTTTATGTGAGATCAAGCTCGAGACAGTGTCTTTGTTTTCAGGTATTGCTGTGTCTTTGGATCAGTGCTCATCCTGCTGCCCAGTCCCTCTCTGCATGGGAAAGAAATTTTGTCATGAAGACACATCAAGTCATGACAGGCACTACCACAATAAACTATCACTGTCTCTGTCTGCCCCCAATGCTACTGTGCTCGGGAACACACCAGGAGGTCACAGACAGCTCCAGGCAAGATGAGGGTGAGCCACAGCTGAGCAGCAGGATCACAAGCATGTTAAACTGTGACCAGAAATGTTCTTCAGCAAATCATTTAATAGGAATAATGCACTTTTCTCAGGAGACCATCCACAATAACTGCTTTGGAGAAACACTGGCTGCATCAGCAAGTGAACATTCTACTAGATCAAAATCCCCAGCCCTTTTTCTGTAAAATGTGTTTCCTTACCTATTAATCACCTCCAAAGTGAAGTCCTTCTGAGCCACCATCCACGCTGTGACATCAAATACAGCTCAAGCTCTTGATGCGAGTCCAGAGCTTGTCTAAGGACACTGAGACTCAATGGGCTGGCACAAGACACATTAACATGGCCTTACAACCACCCAGCTCTGGGATATGCTTCTCACACCCTCCACAATTCACAGCCTCTCTGCTATAATGGTAATTTTTACCAGCTGAAGATCTGATACACAGGGCTCAAACACTAATGATGTAAAATCACACAGGAGTCAGAAGTTCCATGTGATGGAAATACAGTAGAATGGCTCAGCGTGTCCAAGTGATATGCTGTAGGAGAGCTGTTTAAATGCTCATGTGTGCTGTGCTGAAAGATGATTTTCTTCACTCCTTTAGCACTGGGCCAGGTGTACGAGAGATAAAAATCTACTGAGGTGAATGGGAACCTTGGGAAGAGCAGCTGATTGAAAAAAGTTCCCAAAACCGTGGGCTTTGGTGTAATACCAGTGCAGGGGTGGCACAGATTCAAATAACAAGAGTTCACCCTCTCACGTGCCTCAAAGTTTAAATTAAAGAAAAGGGTGCTTTGGGAGAAGGGTGAGAGATGAGATCAGTCATGGTCACTTCCTCATGGCTTCACCAGGGCTGCCGGTGCTGATGGCGGCACGTGTGCACGTGACTTCCTAACTTTAACCACCTCAACTACCCATGAGGACAGAGACCATGACTCACAGGGACCTTGGAAGGCCATCCCAAAGTGATGTGCTTCTGGCACAGGCTAAATCAACGTGTAATGAGTTAAGGGGCCTCAGGCCCTGAATGCTTTAAGCTCTCCTGACTATTCCCTTCCAAAAGAAAATAGGAAATTATCATATGAAGTGGTCGCTAGGCACAAATGATTCTTCTTCAAACAGATTACCACAGGATTTCCCCTTCCAATTACTAAAATACACTACCTGATGTGTCACGAGGATGACAGGTATTGATATTTAAGGCAATCTAATTTCCATAGCTGTCTCAAGACCTCCCCCGGGTAGATCACCTTTGTCCTCCTTCTCCAGAACCGATTTCTTGCAGGTGAACATGACAAGCAGCAGCATTGGCAAGTGCCACAGACTGCAGAAGAAGAGCTTCCTGGAGCTGCTGCGGTTGGCATCCCTGTAGAACCGAAAGCCGAGGTAGGAGATGTAGAGGTTGATAGGGAGCGAAATGATGGGGAAAGTCCACGTGGTGATGTCGAGGACAGGAGCCACCGTTGAGAGTCCAATTAAGGCCAAGCAGTGACGCAGAGCCACCCGCCTGCACAGCCCTGGGTGAGTGACAGACATCATACAGTATCCTCCTCGGGAGTAATCTTCCCGCAGACCCCAGCTCAGGGCATTGAAGTGAGGGAACTGCCAGGAATAAAGGATCCCTCCTAACAGTAAAGCGCCTGCAGCGGGAGGGAGAGAGAGTGTTAGAGGGTCCCTACAGGAAGTGTCACACACAGACCTCAGCTGTCACTGAGGTGACATCCTGTTTGCTACCCACCTGTGACATCAGTGACACTGCACACCGGTAGCACTGCTCTCTACAGGGTCAGGGCAGCCCCATGAGATAAGGAATCTCTGGTTTTCATGGCATTCACACAGGGTTGGAGCATGGTGGTTTGTCTGATTTTGGAGCACTTAACTTGAAAAGCATTTCAGCAAGTCACTTCCTTGTAAAGAACTACTGCCAAATGGTTCCTGCACCACCTGTCTCTACCTGAGGGAAGATTGGTGGGAATGAAGCAAAACTGGGCAAGAAACTGTATTCCTAGGAGCCTCTAGATTCTACTCTCAGGTTCCCGAGTTGGTGTGTCCAGAGAAGAAAAAAGCCAGTGAGCAGAGCAGTGGTTGCATTGACCAGACACAGGGAGCCTGGCTCAGTGACAGAGGAAAAGGAGGACAAGCTGCTGTTCCTGAGACCTGGGGAAACACCACATCCTGGTAGGCTGGAGCAAGGCTGTGTGCTCTGTCTGCCCACTGCATGAGGGAGGGAACTGCTGCTGGCACAGGACAAGCTCCATCATTAACCTGGGCAGGGGGCAGAACTGGCAGAAGCTGTTAATGAACTAACAGGACATGGAGAACTTACTCCTTCAAATCAGTTGCAGAAACATCTAGTCAGTTTGATCAAGTAATGCTATACACACCAATTAGCTACTTTTACATTTAAAATGGAGCTGTGGAAGCACCATATTTTCACAGCTCTTCCTGGTACAGAGTACAGGATTTATTGAAACAGAAGCAGTTCATGTGCTAATTTCAGTGAGCCTCCAGGAGACCCTCACACCAACTCCCTTCGCTAATTTTATCTGAAGACACAAAAAAATCCCCCAAGGCTGTTGCAACGTAATAGGCATTCTTGGGGTTTACTGTTGTTTCCCCAGCTCCCAAACCCTCTGCTCTCACATTAAATTGCTTTTATTTTAACTCCCTGACTCCGTGAGCTCATTCTCTATGGAAACTTCTCTCCAAATGGAGCCATGCATCCAGCATTTTCTTAATGACCTGAGAGAAGCAGCTGTGAAATCACTGTGTCCTCTGAACAGCTTCATGGTTCAGATCTCCTCTCTATCTATTCCTTGGAGCTGTGCACACCTAGTTCTTGTCTCTAACAGCACAACTCACACTGGTGATGTCATGCAAATAATAATAATAATAATAATAATAATAATAATAATAACAATAATAATAATAATAACAATAATAATAATAACAACAACAACAATCATCATCATCATCACTATCATCATCATCATCACTATCATCATCATCACTATCATCATCATCCTCATCCTAGTTTGTGAAATTGCCTTTTTTCCCTCTACCTTATCACCAATGAAGGAACTCTTCCTTAGACTTCATGCAGGTTTCCAGTAGCTTATAAATCCAGTAGCTTATAAATCCACATCTTTTAGTGTTAAAGACCCATCTCACTGCTTTTTTTGAATGAGTAACAAACACTCCTTGAGGTGAGTACATACCTCTTGAAGTTGATTACATGAAGCACAGAGATAGACATACATCCTTTGGGTGTGCAGCTTTCAAAACAACATTGTCAGCCACGAATTCCAGGTGATTTCATGGGAATCACAGGATGGTTTGGAAGGTACCCTAAAGACTACCTCATTCCACTTCCTGCCATGAGCAGGGACACCTTCCACTAGACCACGCTGCTTCAAGCCCTGTCCATCCTGGCCTTGGACATTTCCAGGAATGAGGTATTCATAGCTTCTCTGGACACTCTGTGCCATGGCCTCTCCACCCTCATAAGGAAGAATTTCTTCCTTGCATCTAATCTAAACCCACTCTCCATCAGCGTGAAGCCATTCCCCCTTGTGACTCCAGACCATGTAAATAGTCTCTCTCCATGTTTCTTTTATGCCCCTTCTGGTACTGGAAGGCTGCAATTAGGCCACTCCATTTCCTGATCTATGGGCCAAAATGCTTCAAATCCAGCTACTCAGTCCTTCTTAAGTCAATTTTTTGGATGTGGATGTTAGCACCTTTTCTCAACGGGAATGTTTTAAGACAGTTGAAAATTATTTTCCCCAAAATAATTTCAGAATAGTAAGAAATAGCCAGAAAAGTAATTTTGGCTGTAATGGAACAGTGTTTGATTCAGTTCTGCTGAAGCCTGAGGGAGCAGCTCTGCTGAAGTAAACTAAAATTAAGCTTACTGAAGGACCAGTTCTCCCTGCATCAGGAGAGACAACACAGAAAATGTTCTTGTCATAAGTCGCTCTTTAGCTTTTTCATATTCTTGTAAAACAGATTAATGGAGGCAAGATCCTGAATCTGCTACACCTAAGAGAGCAGTATTTTTCAAGTATCACATCTGAAGTGCTTTGGAGATATTAGCTTGTCACTGTTCAGAACTTAGGTAAAGGTAATCCATCGGCTGAAGACTCTTAAGCAGATGAAACCAGGGCCTAAGACGTGGAGCAGAGGCCGTCCCTGCATCCCATGGCTCCAGACCTGTGTCTATGTCTCTGTGTTTCAGCTCTAATGCAGGTTTTGCTTATTCAGTTATTCAAATGTTGTGCGCAGCCAAGCTCAAAACACACCCTAAACCTCAAACACACAAAGTCCTTTAACAGTTCCCTAACTATGACACCATTAAAAAAAGTCATCTGGAGAAACTTTTAAGCACAAACAGACCAACTAAAGTAGTTGAGGCTGGATTCCCATTTACAAAGCTCTGATTTTTACATGCAAGCCTTTGGAATTTAATTACTTTGATTAGATTACAACCATTGAGATAATTGGTATTTTACAGTGAAGCTGAACAGTGAAACAATTTAACAGCCCATTAGAAGGACTTTAACTGACCCAGTCTTTTTGTTCCGTTCCTATGTGCTGGGACATCCTGTAATTTCCTTGGCCTAGGAGATTGTTGGATTGTCAGAGAGTTTTAAGTGTCATTTAAGACTGATGACTTGCAAAGCATGGCACATGGTACAGTACAATTCAGCATCAAATGAGCTCACAGTCGGAATCCTGTCAAGCCAAGAGCAGACATTGTAACACTCATTAATTACTAGATGAATGTTAACTATGTCATAATTAAGTCAGCAGTGTTTTTAAGCAATATTACAGAGAGATGAACTCTGGAGACTAATCTGGTTCCAAACAGAGCTAAGTCTACTCTACAGCCTCTGTGCCATTCCCAACAGTTTGGGAACTCAGGTTAATCATTGCAAATCTCCCTTTTCTCTACAGAGCTTATAATTAAGTGAACATCAGACAAGGTTGTTCCCAACTGGAATACATGGACCTGGCACAGGGTTCACAAAAACAAAGCCATTGCTTGGGCAGTAGGAGACAGCAAGCACCCAGGGAAACACAGAGACAGGCAGGGACACCCAGGGACATCCAGCACCTTGGGGTCTCTTGGATCCTCCACAGCTTGTGGAAATCTGAGAACAGGCAGACTGACAGGAATTCAAATTTCTCTGCTTTTCTGCAACAGTTCATAAATTGTAGGACCACAAGTACCTGGCTGGCTTGTGGAGATCCCAAATTCCTTAGTCTTTCTGGCCAAATTTTTAATTGCTGCATTAATTGCTGCATTAATTGCTGCAATTGAGCCCATTTATTTCCAATTCTTCTCTCCAAGTGTGAGAACCTGAGACAGATGAAGCAGACACTTAAAAATCCCAGTAACTTGTCAGATCAATTCTGTTTCATTTTGAAAAAAAATGAAGTGACCTAAAGAAAACAAGACCAGGTCTCCAGAACTCTTTCATTCTTGTATGCAAAACAGGAATAAAATATTTTTTTCCTGAGTTACTATTCTTTCATATTTTTTCACTATGTTAGATAATCTCAAAAGTTCCAGGATAGGGAGGGGAGGTTCAGAGAGAGGAGGAGAGGTTCGGAGAGGAGAGGAGAGGTTCGGAGAGGAGAGGTTCGGAGAGGAGAGGTTCGGAGAGG
>VXBR01001425.1:7308-108001 GCA_013400215.1 Cisticola juncidis | reverse complement strand
AGAGGAGAGGAGAGGAGAGGAGAGGAGAGGAGAGGAGAGGAGAGGGGATTTAGGCAGCAACAGCTCTTTGTCCTACCCACCCTGGGCTCACACCAGTATCAGTGACACAACAATGAAAAGTCCCAGATATAAATGCCAGTTGACCAAACTTTTCATGTCCCATAAAGAATAGAGAGTGTTCAAGTCCATACAACGTCTATTCAAGAAAAAGTAAGTACATACAGCTGCTGAGTTATCAGTGCCAACATAATTCTTTTCAAGCAAACTGAGTAACCTGAGGACTGCAAACCTATCTTCTTAACCATTAGAAGTCAGAAATAATGTTTGAATTCTCTGCCTGTCTCATGCTGAGGATGCCAGTCTCTTAAGTAATGATTTGAAATACTCCTCTTTCATGTTGGCAATACCTTTCATCATCAAAGAGCTTTATACCTGTTCAGTTGCCATCTGGATCCACAGTGATGGTTTCACCCACAGATGAATTATTTCAGCTTAAATGAGGCACAACAATTTGGGATGGTCCAGCTGAAACTCTCAAAAATTTTCCAAAGACAAGTTTCTCCAGCGAAGAAAAGTACTTGAGCTACAGGAGGGCACAGGCTGGAGCTCAGTATGTGTTGGTGGAAGCTCCAGCCTTGGGAGCAGGGTCAGCTAGAGTCTGACTGGCCTGGGCAGGCAAATGAGCATGGGCCTATCCACACAAGTCAAGACAAACGTCCCAGATTATCTACACAGACTGCTGCATCAACATCATGTTCCTGAAAACACACTGCAGAGGAACATGTGCCCTCTTCTTGTCCTTCTCATTGTTCTGTAAAGAACACACAGTGTTTTCCTCCTGCACAGGGTTCTGCAAACTTCTCAATTACATTCAGGCTGCAAACATGACAAACACTTATTCACTTAACCAATAAAATAAATAAGGAATGGGAGCTAACCTGCAGCATCAGTTCAAGAATAGACTTGCTCCTTCTGTCTTTGCTTTGGTGCTGAATATGTACAACTGGGAAGTGGCCAACCAGGCATTAAAATAAACATGGAATAGTTAAATATCAGCTCCAAAACAGATGTTGAAATCTTAACTGCATTTCCCAAAGCTGGTGTTTACTGCCTTGGCAACCTAAGAATGCTGTTTTGCTTAGAGCACAATTTTAGTAATTCTTCTGCCTTGAATAATGTGAAGGAATTTTAAAATTATTTCCAGACATCGGTAGCTGAGACTTAAGAGAGGAAAGCACGGGCCTTTTGTCTCTAGGAAACGGGTACGAGTTTGACTTCTATAGGGAGGGGAAGGCTTTGGCAGAGTAAGTTCAGCTTCTTAATGGATCGTAGTCAGGAAACAACTACACACCGTTTTACTTGATAGCACACTATTGGCTCTCTTCCCTTAAAAGATGTTGAACAAATTACTCCTCTTTAATCCAGACAAGGTAGATTAGAGCTCAGAGATTTGACTTGGTCCAGCTGTATCCACCTGCTTGTGAGCACCCATGCTGTCTCAGGCTGCCTTTTCCACATTTTCTACAAGAAATTTTAACATAACCAATCCCAAACTCTTCACCACAGTCCTACATAAGTTTTACAGGATATTACATTCACAAGAAATGTAGGGGATGAAAGTCCAAACCCTTTATTTTCTGTTTTTTTCTGTCATGTTCAGTTTAACACAGTAATTTTCCCTGAAGGTTTCTAACTGTGAGCAATTCTGGGGGTAAAGAAAGATTTTAAAATCTTGCCAAAGCCTACTTGCCCACTTCAGGTTTAATGCAATCTTAAAGGATTATTTGGGGCTATTGGTACAAAGATTCTAAGTGGTTTGGAGAGTCGTGGCGAGAGAGAGAACACACAGTGATGTCTTCATCCATAAAGACTGTTTTGTTCAGCTCTTGGTTCCATTTTCTATTTGTGGAGGAGAGCTGGAAGGAACAATCATTACTAGCTGTGTTTCAGCTTGTTTTGGTGATGGAAAATGATTGTTAAATCAACTGACCTCCAGTTACAAGTGTTCACGATACTGTTCTGATATCATCCCTCCTGAAGAGAAATGTTACAAGCTACTTAATTCTTCCCACTGTCTTTAGAATTAGGAACAGGATTAGCTAGTCAAAATTTACATCCTAATTTGCAATTATGAAGCCTTCTCAAACACAAAGACATTTGGGAATTACTTAGACACTAATTTTAACCAAACTGATGCAATTCTCCTCTACACATCAGCGCCACAATTGCCCACATCACCACCATAGCAAGACAACAATCAGCACTTCTGCTTCCACTGCAAAACAAATGCAGATGCTACAGCCTTGAGAGGAAAAAGGCAAAGTATCATTTCTAAAGCTCCACACAAGGTCCCTGGGCTGGGACAATGGTCCCGGCTGTCAGTGCGGGATGCATGGCCCAGCCCACATTGTGCTCCTCCAAGGTTACACCGTCATGGGAAATACTGGAAAATTCAAAAGCTTCATGGTCAGGGGTTTAAATAGCTGTTTCTTTTGAAGGATGGCACAAAAAGCATGTGGAGCAGGAGCATCTAGGGGCTGCAATAGACTCCTCTGCAGCAGCACTGAAAGGGAATGGGATGCTGGCCGTGTGTTTGGCTTGCATGCAAAACGAAAGGATCCTCAGCATCCACCAGGAATAGGAAATGAAATTGGCTGTGGGATTTTTCACCTCGATAGAGTATTCTTGGCTCCTGCCTTTAACAGAAGGAAGCCAGATGTCCTCAGGTACGCTCACCACATGGAAAAAAGCTGGCTTGTGCAATTCGTGTGTGACACACAACAAGTAATTGCAGCCAAAAACCTCACAGGGAAAACACCTTTCATTATACAGGCAAGGCTGGGCAAACAGCACCATATATAACTCGCCTTAGCTAACCCCAGCAACAGATGCCATTAAAGAAGAGTCTGTTGGGTAAGATGAAAATACAGTCTTCTGCAAATATGTTTAGGAAGCATTTATCAAAGGACCAGACTCAGCAGAGGATTGCAAACCTGTAGAGCCATGCAGGGGCTCCTCATTGGTCACCTCTTTCAGGCTCTGGCAGGGCTGCCACTAGCCCAAGAGTGGGAGTCCTTCCTGCAGATCCCCCCCATTCCTGATTTCTCTGGGGGTGTTGTGTTTCACATCCAGGGGCACAGGACTCCCCCATCAGCCACACATGGGTTAGAGAACCGGGCAAGGGGCATGCTGCCTCTGAACTTGTGGGATCAGTCCCCAGGTGCCCCAGCAGTGGAACTGCCATTTCTTTTGTCTCTTATGAAGATGGAAAGGAAGAAAAAAAATAGCCCACTGCTTTTGTCCTAAATTCAGACCAGCTGCTCACTAGTATTGTCCCTCTGCCTCATTTTTTACAGTTTTTACCCCCACAAAGCATACTCCTGGGCCCCCAGCTCCAAGTCTCATATGTCAGTGACATGAATATCTCAGTTTCCTCTGGAACAGACCACAAATTCTGGTCTTTCATCTGGGAAGTGAAACCCTGAAAAGCTGAGTTTACCAGTGGGAATTTATAGCCAGAGCCTCCTCTCCTCCAGCAGCAGGACGCTGGAATTGCCCTGCTCTGGCGGCTGGCTCCCAGACCTGCTCCCACATCAAGGGGCTTTGAAAGCTCCAAGTGCTTAACTGGAAAGGACACGAAGATCTCCAAGCTTATTTTGCACGCAATTAAGCTGTTGTTTTGCTCTCCATCCTACTGGCAGACAAGTGCTACACCAGGGAAGGTATGAGAGACTCCAGCCTTTGGCAGGTTGGGCACAGGCCCCCCTCTTTCCTATTCTCCTTTTTTTGTTACTGAAACCATCCATCTGCCAAATGTCACTAGCTGATAAGAACTGCCCTGTTTTAAATCCCCTTTTGTAAAAAGATGCTGGCTGACATAATTAATGTCTACCATACAACACAATCTGAATTACAAAGTAAAGGCAATTTAAAAATCAGCCTCCACATGATTACAATTGATACCGAGCCTATAAATTCCATACCCCGAGGAATTATTTAAATTTCTGAAAATGAATGAAAATCAGTACAAGATGTCTTTCAGGGAAATGAGACCAGGAGTGGAGCATCTGATAAACTAAACAGTCTCTTGAGATAAACATTCTTTGGTGCACTAATACCTATGGCTCCTGGGCCAATGTGGCTCTGCAATGTCTGCCGCACTGTCAGGGTCCTTATCTGCTCTGCCACCACCTACTCAGAATAAATCCCTTTAGCTGATAAGCACATTATGTTGAGGAGCCCTGCTTGTCACTTCCATCTCCCTGGGTGGTTTGCATGAACTCCGCGGCCCCAAACTGCTCCGCTGTGCACTGATCCTGCTGGCCAGGGGAATGCAGCCTTCAGCACTGAGCAGAGCACGCTCTGCGGGAGAAGCACAGAAGTTCTAGGACACCCCAGCATAAGATGAGCATGGGACTGTTGGAGCAAGTCCAAAGGAGCCTACAAAGTTGATAAAGAGACTGAAGCATCTTCCCTATGGGGCAGGCTGAGAGAACTGGGGCTGTTCACCCTGGAGAAGGTTGTGTGGAAAACTCACATCACCTTCCAGGATCTGAACAGGCTACAAGGAAGCCTGAGAACAACTCTGCATCAAGAAATGTAGTGACAGGACAAGGGGCAATGGGTTTAAACTGAGAGAGGGGAAATTTAGATTTGATATTAGGAAGAAATTCTTGGCTGTGAGGGTGGTGGGGCCTTGGCACAAGATGCACAGAGAAGCTGTTGCTGCCCCATCCCTGAAAGTGCCCAAGGCCAGGCTGGACGGGCTTGGAGGAACCTGATCTAATGGTAAGTGCCCCTGTCTATGGCAGGGGTTTGGAATGGGATAATCTGTAAGGCTCCTTCCAATCCAAACCATTCTATGATTCTATGAAAATGTGCAAGGCCAAAAATGGGCTGTGGCATTTCGTGACATTTACTCCAGATTCTGTTTTTTCTTAATTAGAAATAACAAGTTCAAATGGACATTAGTCTGGGGAGAAAGAACAGCAGCGCAAGGATAATTTAAAGCATGTATACACTGAGCCTCTTCCACACCAAAATAAACAGCTCTGTTTCTTTCTAAGCATCCTTGTACACAAGCTTAGCAGCACTGTGGCACAGTGTTCTTCTGTTTGTGGGTCCCATGCAGGAGGCGGATCTGGCAAAGAACAGGGGACACTGCCAAGTTTGACCTATCTTCCTGTCTCTCTGCTACCACTTAAGGTTTTAAGTGAATGTCATTATTTTTCTGCTTGTCCTTCCCTTGCAAAATAATTTGAAGCTATCTTGATTTACAAAAAAAACAAATCTCTTCAGTAACAAATAGTCCCATGAAGGAGCAATGAAATCTGCCTTCAAGGAAGCAAACATGTTACTGCAAATCACAGGCTGGCATTTAAGTTCTGCATAAATACCCCAGATATGTAGCAGTGATATTCATGTGATAAATTACATTTATCATGAACTTCTGACCGTCTCACCTGCACTCACTCCCCCAGAAAGGAAATGTTAACATTCCCCATCTTTCATCAGTTTCAACAGCTGCCATTAAAAAAACACAACCCCCCCCAAACCCACAACAAAGAATTCCACGTCTTCCCAAAGATAACCTTATCTTTTGCTTTTGAAATGGGAGGTTTTTCCTAAATTACATTGGCACAAAAGCCAGGGTTGGGAGCAGGATGTTCAATCAGGCTTAAGAGCATAT
Source organism: Cisticola juncidis (assembly GCA_013400215.1). NCBI lineage: Eukaryota > Metazoa > Chordata > Aves > Passeriformes > Cisticolidae > Cisticola > Cisticola juncidis. The sequence continues at coordinate 102,312 of VXBR01001425.1, read as the reverse complement.
AATTAAAGTTACCTATCGGGGCAGAAATGGAACCAAACATTCCTGGGAAGTGCCACAAGATCTGCAAAGATGTATAGTATAAGAAATTTCTCAGAGGGCAGTGAGGCCCTTGCACAGGCTGCCCAGAGCAGCTGTGACTACCCCATCACTTGGAAGTGTCCAAGGCCAGGTTGGATGAGTGTTGGAGCAACCTGGTCTAGTGAAAGGTGCCCCTGCCCACAGCAGGGTGTTGGAACGTGATGGTCGTTGAGGTTCCTTATGAACCCAAATCATTCTATGATTCTATGATTATTCTGTAAGTTACAGCAAGTGCTTGCATCACTGGAAATATGAGGGTCCCAGATTTCTATCTGTAGATACACAGTATTTGTTTCTTGTGCAAGAAACAAAAGAAACTGCCAAGGCATTAATCTTTGAAACTCATAAACAAAATGAGGACAAATTAAAACAAGGCTGCTCCACTCTGAGATTATTTGTTATTAGCTCTGGAACTGGAAACAAGGAACCATCTTGAACTCTCTAAGGAACCATCTCCAGCTCTCACAAAGGACAAGATATCTCACAGCATCCATGTCATGGAACTCCTGAAGGGAGCAGACAGCTGTCCTAACTGTTATACAAAACAGTTTAACACTTAGTTCCCCCCACAAACAGTAATGAAAGGGCTACAATTAAATATTGTTTTCCCTATAACCAGCAAAATGTGGCTGCTGTGCAAGATTATAAGGAGGGAAAATCCACAGGAAAATGTAAACTCACAACTCCACCACTTCAGTGGTGAGAACTTTCCTTCTCATTAGTTTCCTGCCTCCCTTCCTTCACATTCCTTTTTGTTATCGAGTAGAATGATTTTTTTTCAAATGAGGTGCAAAGGCATTTTCACACCTCTGCCTAACACTAGGTTACGTCTCCACACTAATTACACATTATTAATGAGTTCAGCAACTGGGACCAAGGTGCTTAGGGAAGGGATGCAAGTCTGCACGTTGTGTATGGATGCACGCCTGTATTCCGCATAGATACGATGCTGCCAGGGACTGAACTCTCTTATTTGCAAAAGCAGATAACACTGAAAATCATAGTCTAAAATGCCACCCTTTTCTTTTAGTTATTTTTTTTTTCTGTGAAAGTGTCTTTAGGGTTTGTGTTGGGGATATTTTTGTTTACATTTAATATGAAATGCACTAAAATATTACATTCCAGTCCCTGTTTTCAGGACTCTCTCCAGGTGTGCTTCATTACAAACACCAATATCAGCTCAACAACATTTCTTTCTCTATTAAATAAGCCGCCTGACCTCCCTGAGGCAGACTGGGAGGTGATTATAAAAAGTTTGAGCCACACAGAACACACTAGTTATGCACCAGATTATGGTGTTATGACGGAATCTGCCTGGGTAGCTTAAAGCTATCATCTTCCACTGGTGGCATCATTGCCAGGGATCATTCCCTCTACAGCAGAGCTGGCACGGGGACACATAACCACATTTTAGCTGCAAATTGGAGAGAAAGAGCTTACATGGGCACGAGTGGGTCTCCCTGCTGCGCTCTCTGCTGCTGTACAGGGACAGCTTTGCTCTTTGTGAAACAGGTCTCAAAGAGCAAGTAGACAAATTAAAGCTAATGACAACCATTGCCAGTTTTACATGCTGGGCTTTCACTGGCCTCTGCAGCAAGGGCTTTTGGAGACATGCAGCTCTGCACTCCAGTTCCTCAGGCTGAACTGCACAGGTGAAGCACAGTCACATGAGAGTCATCACCAACTCTGCAATAAAGTGGCAAAACCAACACATTAATCCTCAAACAGTGTTAGAGTCAAGGTCTAATTTATCTGCAGCCAGAATTATAAGAGTCTTAAAAACATACATTTTGGTTTAAATTAATTCTATAGAATCATAGAATTGTTAAGGTTGGAAATATCCTTTCAGATCAAGTCCATCCATCACCCCAGAACCATGTTCACCATTAAACCATGTCCTCAAGTATGACATCCACACATTTTTTGAACACTTCCAGGAATGGTGATTCCATCACTACCCTTGCAGTCTGTTCCAATCCCTGACCACCCCTTCTGTGAAGAATTTTTTTCCCTAATATCCAGTCAAAACTCCTCCTGGCACAACTCAAGGCTGTTTCCTCTCATCCTGTCTCTTGTTCCCTGGGAGCAAAGGCTGACCCCCATCTGGCTGCCCTCGCCCGTCAGGGACTTGGGCAGAGCCAGAAGGTCTCCCCTGTGCCCCCTTTTCTCCAGGCTGAGCCCCAGCTCCAGCTCCCTCAGCTGCTTCTGGGGCTCCAGCCCCTTCCCCAGCTCTGTTCCCCTCCCTGGACATGGTCCAGCTCCTCAGTGCCTTTTTTGTCATGTTCCCTCTTCTCTTCTAAAGTAAAGAGCTGCTAACAATGTCTGTTATGCACTCCTCAACACAAGACACTATACATACTCTCACATGTAATTTCTGGGTCTAAGTAAATTTAGAGAAGCAAATATTTCTATAGAAGCAGCATACAATGTAAAAAAAAAAACGTATCACCTTCCACCCTTGCTCTGGTTTAGATGTGTGTGGGAATATGTGGACACAAAGCCAACTCAGACGGACTTTTATTAGGAAGTGTATAAAGAACAGATTTTGCACAAATTCTGATAATTTCTGGTTAAAAGCCTTGTTGCTGAAAGTATTATTCAAACCTTAAATATGCCCCCCTGTGGGACGAGAGTGTGCTAAACCAATTCTTAACAGACCTATTAATTGCACTTCATTAGTTCCTTCAGACTGTACATTTGTGGAGCCACTGTGATTTTCAGCTTTCTAGCTGGCAGGAAAAACAAGGCCTGATTGTGTCAGAGTTGAGCTGCTGAAGAGATCAGTGTTTTACAAGGAATGTAAAAATGGTTCACAGTTACTAAAATAGAAATTTTCGTTTGCTTTTCAAGGAGGGAGGAAGGAGCATTTATAACTTAGAGTTTAGCAGTGGGTAATTAAGAAATACACCAATAAATTAATCTTCCCAGGATATTTTATGGCTTCTGGAAATATAGTAAAACACATCTGGGAATTTTCTAGCTGAAAGTTCCTTGCAAGTTGGATATTACTGGATATGGTTTTAATCCTGAACATGGTTTGAATCCTGGAATTATTTAACATGTTCTCCTATGGGAACACCAAAGATACTATTTTCTTTCTGGATTTTTCTTTTAAGATGGTCAAAATACATATTCAATAGGACATGCTGCTTTATCAGCTCAGGTTTACCCTGAAATACCCATGTAAGGAGGAAGTTACCAAAATGAGTTGCTTTTGAAGCCTTACCACAGGATTACAGAATGGTTTGGGTTGGAAGGGACCTTAAAGATCATCTCTTTCCACCCTCTGCCACAGACAGGGACACCTTCAACTAAACCGGGCTGCTGCAAGCTGTGGCCAACATCACCTGGTCAGGTCAACAAGCATAAAGAACAAAGAATACTGCCTTCTGAGTAGGTTTTTTAGCTACCCTGACAACCACCCCCACTGATGAAAGGCTTTTATACTCACCAGCATCCAGACTCCCAGTAGCTGCAGTCCAGCCCATCATGGGAGGAATGGCTCCGACAACAGCTCCCACCCATGTGTTGGCAATGCTCATTCTCTTCAGGGGTGTGTAACAACACGTGTAGAGGAAGATGTTGAAGGCTCCAAGGGCCCCAGTGAGAGGGTTCACTCCCAGTGTGAGCAGGGCAATTCCTGGGATTCCGCAGGAGGCAGCAAAGCAGACAGCGAGCAGGGGGCTGTGGGGAGATGTGGCACATGCTGAGCAGGAGCTGGCCTTAGAGAATGGCTGTTGTCCATTTCCTTTGGTCTCCCCCTCAAAATTAAGATTGAATTTTTGTTATTGTTCTACTCAGCCATCCCAGATTTTTCTGTTTGAGCCTCCATCTTAACAAAAGCCTTTCCAAAATGTTAAGACAGTCTTGCTACGGTTTCGCAATGGAAGTGATTCTTAATCTTGTGATCACTGTGTTCACCAAATAAATCCAAGCTCTGCAGGTAATGGAGAACTGTTCTCTCTTATGGAGAACTGTTGCTTTCAGCAGATCTTCTTCCTTAATTTTAGTTTTAGTAAACTTAAACCTCTGGAAAAAGCACTCAGAGTTTAGAATAAATTAAAATGTTGTAGTTTGTCAGATTTTTAACTGATTGCAGTTATGCAACGGATCCTTCAAAATGCAATTGGGTTAGACACAAAATTAGGAAGCATTTATGAGAAAAAGAGTACATTCAATCATTTTCAAATTACATCAATAGGAATAAAGTATTCTCTGACTTTACTGAAAAAAAGTCTGAATGTTCTACACCCTCATTTGTCTGATGCACTGTACTAAGCAGAGGGAGCACACCAAAACAATGCTGGCAGCAGAATCAAAACTGGTTATCTTGTAAGCACAGCTGAAATTCACTTAAGATATTTTAGGTTTGGTCGAAACAATAGAGATGCAAATTATCTCTGTGCATTTCTACTGCACATCAGCTGAGAGCTGAGGGAAGGTTGGAAACTCGTATTAAAATCCGTCACAAAGTGTCTGGAGCTATGTAAAATTCTGCTAATTAATTCCACAATAAACATCCAAATAGGATGAACAGGGATTTTTTGGTTAGCTACCAGAACCACAATTGACAGGCAGCATGATGCCACAACTCTAACGAAACTTTAGCTGTGGTCCCTTGTGCCAGATAAACATGTTTGCTACTTGTGGGGATCTCCTGTGTGCTTGTTTGAGGTGTTTGGTATAATAGGAAGAGAGACTGAAAAGCCTCTAAGAAATAATGTGGTGTGGGCAACCTCTGGAAAGGAGGAAAATGCCATTTCATTGGTTGTATTTAATAACCCATGTGGCTAAATACACACTCATAGTCATCCATGTAAAACCAGAAAATATGTGTGCTTGCAGTGAAAGTCTCTGTGTGGAGTTTAGCTTTACACCTTTTGTCAAATTGAAAACCATGCAGCCTTTGTGTTCTACAATCCACTTTGCCCTCTAGTCAAATCCCTAACCCTAAAATATGTATTGCAAGCACTGCTCCAACTCTCATAAGAAAATAAGAAAAGTTTGCTGGTGGGGATGAATTTTATGGAAGTTTTATCAGCAAAAAATCCCACCAGTCAGATTTTGACATTTAAGATGTTTGTTAGACCAATATAGTACAGAGATCCTAAATACCTGAAAGAACTAAAATGAGCAAATATTACACTAAAAATCTGCTTTCAAATTAAATTGACTAAGTAATTTTAGCTAGCTTTTCCAAACCATAAAAAAATTTTAGGTAATGCAGGGTGCACAGAGCATATTTATGCTCAGTGTTACCAGCCCTGGTGTTATCAATACAGCAGAAGTTGAGGAGGGTACATCATTGCCTTTCACTGACAATGGGATGTATAAAATTTGAGGCTGTTTTCAGGAAAGAAGCCATACAGAGCTATGACCTCTGGTTCTGCAGCCTGTGGCAGAAAGGCAGCAAAACACAGTCTGTACTGCCAAAGTTCCCAATGCTGACTCTGTACTCTGTAGATGTTGCCCCTCTGTAGTGAAAGCCTACGTGGGCTTGGTTAAACAAATCTATCTTGACTGATTCTTGAATAAAATACAGGCAGTAAACACCAGATTCACACAATATTCATTCTTGAGGTGACAAAGACCAACGTGACCCTACAAGGCTGGGCTGCCCACATCTGCCCATCTGCCCTGCAGGGCTCACAGACATAAATGAAGGCACAGTTTGATCTAATGCAAAAGAGCACTTTTCTCACTAACCAGAAGTGAAGACCTATGTACATGACTGCAATTCAAATGAACACTACCCACCATGAGCAGGCAACAGCTCTTCACATCTCTTCTCAGACAGGAAGGCAAAGGGTGGGAGTCTAAAGCCTTCCTCCATGTATGAACCCTGTTTTGTCTCTATTCCACATTGCTTCCCTGCAGCACCTCGGTGCCAGCCCTGATCCCAGGTGTCTGCTGCCCTCAATTCCAACCAATGGATCAGAAAAACATCTTGCAAAAATAAGGCTTTATCAAAAGGGGGGTGGGGTGGGGTGGGGTGGGGTGAAGTTATGCGGTTGAGACCTTGAAAAGATTTGCTGTGATCCTGGTGGATGAGAACACATTTTTGTTTCTTAGTTTCTTCCTTTTTCCCTCTTTAGGGGAAGTTCCTGGAGGCATAGCAGGTAACCATAGAATCACAGAATGGTTTGTGTTGAGAGGGCCATTAAAGCCCAACTTGTTTCAACCTTTCTCTGAAACGAAGGGACACCTTCCACTAAACCAGGTTGCTCCAAGACGCATCCAACCTGGCCTTGAACACTTCCAGGGGTGGGACAGACACAACTTCTCTGGACAATTTGAGGCAGTTTGATCAGTGTTTATAATTGTCCTAGAGCTCTCAGGGGAGGGCATAAAGTCAATGGGATGGTTCCTCTTAAGCAGCTGAACTACTTTACTTTCGACATCCTGAAAGCATCACATTTTCTACTTCTTTCTAGTGCTTCCTCAAAGAAAAGTAATTGTCTGACTTACAAAGGCCTAAGCTTCAACTGAGTTTAGAAAGTCAAACTGTGATCTGATGACTCAGCTTTGTTATTTCTGTGTCTTAAAATACTATTTGGCATCACATAGACACTGCAATCAGAAATCAGGATTTTTCTTTCATGGTGAGACATGAAGTAGAAGAGAATTCGACTCACTCTCATGCAAACTTGTCATTTTTATAAGGTTTAGGAGAAGTATAAGCAACTCCTAACTGCGAAAAAGAAAATATTTAAGGAAAACACAGAGAGATTTCAGTCACTGATAATGCTCTTTCTGCTTCAGTGACACTGCAGATTTTAAGACAAGACTGAGCTTAGGTTTAAACCACAATAGTTTAAAGGGTATTTTGATTTTACTAGTTTATGTCTTCTAGGTACCAGTGTTCATGTCCACGCTCGCACTGTTTGTCAGTACTCAGGTACGGGGGTGATGTTAGCTGATCTGGTGCACTCTCCATTGCCAGGCTGCCCACATCTATCAAGGGACCATAGGAGACCAGTATCTCGTCTTGGAGCAGGAGAAAGGCTCAGACACTGAGCTGTCACTGAATTTACCCTATCACCTGATGTTCACACAGTTTTCTCCCATTACAGCCTCATGCCACCATGCAGCCCATGTCAGCCTTGGGTAACCCAGTGCCAGGGAGTTCTCACATGGTGCTCAAAAGTAGCTGAGGAGCCTCTGATGGTCTCCTTCATCCCTAAACCATCCCAGGCAGTAAGTGCAAGCTGGTGACAGATGCTGGTACATACGCCACATTTTACTTGGGCGTTCATGTTTGCTGAGGCAATCACTCCCATGGGAAAAAAAGGCAATCTTCCATTGGAAAACTGGCCAAGGAGCTAGCTCAGAAAGCAAACATCTTGAGTAAGAAACTAGATTTTACGATGAACTATTGGGAGGAGTTGGTTTCAGTTATTTGGCTGATTAAAATCAGGCTTCGGAAAAATACTGTAAGTGCCAAATGAGTTCTCTTCAAATTTCAACTGTAAAATACCCAGTATGTCACCACAAAGGGCACCTCCTAAGGGCAACCCAAAACCTAGTAATTCTGCCTCATCCCCCTTCTCTCCTCTACTGACAACAAATATGCCAAAATGTACCTAATAAAAGTGCTAAAAGACATCCACCTTCAACTAAAAGCTTTTGAGAATTTCAGTTTGACTAATCAAACTTTTCCTGACACAAAGGAAATGTGTTGTCATTCCTTTCCCAGGAAATTCATCCAAGATGGTCCCACCCCAGTCACACTCCACTGACAGCATCCAAGAGAACGGGAAGCAGGAGGAAGATTAGGCCCATGTTCTTCTCATTCAGCTCTGGAGAGATGCTGTTGGTTGGGCTGGGGAGGATTGCTCAAGAACAGCCCAGTGCTGCTTGGAGAAATGGGAACAGGCAGGAGGAATTCAAAATGGGTACTATTCAGGTAACTCCTACACATGTGACCATGAGACATCCATTGGGACCCTCGTCCAGAGGAGTGAGGAGGCTTTGGATGATGCAGCAGCATATTTCAATTCATATGCAATAATATAACCTCTAAACTAGTTGCCACTTACAGATGTTTTGGTTATATGTAAGTAATGAGCTTACATACCTGTGCAAGAAGTAAATTTATTTAACAGGATCCAGAACCCTGGATATTAGTTACTTACTGACTCAGAGCCTTACTTGGAAAAATTAAGAGGTGAAAACAAATTAAAGTATTTGCCCGTCTATAAAATTAATGGAGTCTTTTACCTATTTCACAGCAGCACTAGAAGCTTCATGTCTGTAATGATCAACAGTGGGACTACTTACACAGGCTTTTCTATGCTGTCTTTGACAAAACATTTTGTGAAGATGATTGTCAAAGTAGAGTTTGAACTACAATCTAAAAAACAGTGTTAAAAATGAGGCAGAAGTTTAACATTTTTTTTTTTTTAATCAGAGAAAAACAACAAAGAGCAAGACACAATTCCCTCTTAAAACCTATGAATACTTGAAAATATGGAAAATTCCTGTATCAGCATTCAATATTTTAGCCTATTCTCATGAATAGACTGACACTCCCATAGAAGTGCAGACACAAAGCACATATGAAGCCTGAATAGAACCAGCAGTTCTATGGTATTCATGTTCAGATGCTATGTAACTACCCAAGAAACTTAATAAGTGACCATGTGCTAATGGGAAACTGGGCACACCAAACATATTTACATAAAAGCAAGTGAAGTATAAGTGCGTGTATTTGAAAATTAGATCCAAAGCCTAATACAAAGGTAATAAATCCTGTCTTCTCCCTGTCTGTCAAATATTATAGCCATGTCACCCACTTCTAAAAGGGTAAATTAAAAAACACCCCGACAATGTTTTTTGTTTAGCTGCGGCATGAGTGGAATATTTAATGGATTTGAACATTTAAATTCCAGTTGATTATTCTGTATTAGATATCATAATTATTGACATCTGTCCCTCAGGCCACAAGACCATGGATTCGTTCTGCCAAATGCAGGCTGATGCTCTAAAATAAGCAGAACAGGGATGGTGAAGGAAGAATCCAGGCATGGGCTTGTGGGCCAAGGAGGGTGGAAAAAGAAGAAACTTTAGAGTAATTTCTATATCCAAACAAAGCAAATACATACCCTTGTGTTCCTCTGTGTGAGGTTTTAGTAACAGCAAATACTCTGCACAAATTCTGCCCTTTAATTAAACTGCAATTTACCTACTTTAAATGAAACAAAAACTGGGTTTGAGTTTTGGTGAGTTTTCTGTGTCATCCAAGACAACTGTGCTTCTTCACCTCATTCATCCACAGAAATGGTACTAAATTACCCCTGACTTCAGCATCTTCCATGGTGGCAGGTAAACAATGCTGAGACAACAGAGGTGAAACTGTTGGCTCAGATTAATTTCAATATTGCTTCTCTGGGCCCAAATTCTATCTGCATATAGTGTCAAAACAATTTGTTGTAACAAGAAGAGGGACAATCTGAACCAGGTTCCTGCACAGGTGGGCTGAAAATAGCAGGAGCTCAAGAGAAGGTATTTTGGCAGACAGAGAACATAAGTGTGATCCTCGTCTGCAACTACATTTTCCCATCACAAGCTGAGATAAAAGTTCAGTGTTGTTCCAAAACCATAACTAAAATCAGATTTCAGGAGGAAGCATCATAAGTTGCTTATGATTTCTGGAATCTCTAGGTACTAAAAATGTCCCCAGAATACTCATCAGTACAAAGCTGCTGAAAGAAGCCCCTTCTTCATTCCTCTAATTTTTTCCAGGCTGGCGATAAATTTTTAATGCTTCTGAAGCCACTTACAAATTCAGACAAAAGCATCAGTCTGAAGGTTTCAGCTTTTGAAACCAACAGCAATGAGAGGATACACAAACAGAAGTTCAAGTACTACCCCTCTGATGGTTTCTGTGGCTGCAAAAACTCAAGAGTCATGAAGAGCAAAAGATGTCCATGGAGATTTCTACCTACATCCATGCAGAAAACCATACTCCTCCTTAGCTTCTGATTTAGCTTTGCTCATCTCCTGGCATCTCCTCAATTCCTGCAGCAACACTAAGAGTTGAAAAAAAGTCGTAGGGCAGGAGCTATGCCTGTGGTCAGCATGACTGTTCTACAGTACTAGGCTATGGCTTGATCACCTCCCTCAATGGGAGGAGCATCTGCCAAATGTATTTTTTTTTACCTTTATTTTCTTTAAGATCAGCAGCCAAGAACTCTGCAGAGCAGCTTTTAGAGATCCACCAGAAAAATCAGGGAAGGCCATCAACCAGCCATGGGAGTTAGAGCAGGCAATCCCATCCCATCTGGAGAAGACAGACGGAATTGAGGGTGTTACGAAGACTGTAGGAAGCCTTCCTGCTCCCACAATGGAGCTAACTGGGATGCAGGCCCATCTCCTTCAAGCACATCTGGACTGCATTTGTGTCATTTCCAGCCCTGCTTCCCCTGATGGACACATGCATGGAACCAGCAATGCTGGTACAAGGGCCATCAACTCAGCTGACTGCAAGAAAGGAGCCAGAAGGAAAGGTCCATTTTGCCCCAAAGAGCAACGGCAGCATCCCTGAAATTATTTTTGATGGAGGGTTAAGAAATCCCCTCACAGTTTCTATGTTCAAGGTAAGGCCCAGAGCATTCAAAAGAAATCAGTAATCATGGAGAATGCTGAATGATGGCAATCTACCAATTCTGGAATTAAATTTTAATTTGCCACACAAATCCTTTCAGGCTGTGTATTTATATATTTAGTAATAAAAACCAGATCCATGACCACTGTTTGCTGTAAAAAGTTCTATCGTAATAACAGTACCACTCATGGGAACTGGAACAACCCTGTGTGGATCAGTAGCTTCATTGCTGATGACTTTACTGAAGTGATTCTAAATTTTTTTACAAAATAAGATAAATTAAACTTCCAAAGAGCTCTACAGACAGTCTGAGGATATACCTGATAGAAAAAACATCCACATTCAGATGTGACATTCTGAATCAAAGTGGTTACATGATGACCTGATCTAGTGGGCAGCACCCCTGTCCATGGAAGAGGGGTTGGAATTAGATGCTCTTTAAGGCCCCTTCCAACACAAACCATTCTGAGACTCATCATGACCCGTAATTAGTATTGTTTTGAGACTGTGGTTTTTAAGGACTCAAAGCAAAATATTTTTACATTCAATTACAAATTTCAATTACAAATTGGATAAGTCTCAAGGAAAGATTTCCTTCCAATTAAAAGGAAAAAAAAATAGCTGTAACACTGGCAGTACGGACATACTGTCAGACGTCTATTTCTTCCATGTACTTCTGATTCAGCAGCAGTCAGAAGCTTTACTTTATACAAGCAATTCATGCTCTCACTTTTGATCCTCTCTTTGATAGGTACATAGTAGCTGAATATTATGAAAAGCCCAAGAACCTGATGTTGAAGCTTAAACTTGCAAAGTATCAGAATTATATTAACCTGAACAGTATGTATCAATGAGCTAAAATGGTACTATTTTAAGGGAGAAAATGTTGAGAAAGATCTTAATAGATATTCATTTATTCTCTTTCAATCATGCAAGAAAGTTCATGAATCATCACAAGGGATGAAGGATGATGCAGTTTAAAGCTAAAATGTGAGACTAAACTACACTTTTAATTGGGAATTCAATTTTTCTGCATCAACTGCAAATATCAGAATACAGCTTGTCTATCATTTAGCACTGAAGACAGACAAACAAATCGGGAGCTTTGTCAAGTCTTTCTTTTTTTTTCTTAATGAATGATTTAATTTTGTCTTCACAGGTTAAGAAGTAGTATCTACATTCTGTCAGTGTCTGGCATTTCATCCCCAAAAACACATTGCTGGGGCAGATCGGAATCTACATGTTCTACAAGTATTGAATTTCGTATCAGATCACCTTTAACTGGGTGTACCAGAACACACTTGTTGCAATTCTGCCTGCTTGTACTTTTGTGCCTTTTTTGTGACTTGATTTCTGGTAATGACTATGATAAAGATGTTGCTAATCTCAGACTGGCCAGTACTTTTCCCCAAATGTGGGGGAAAAAAAAAAAAAGGAACATAATGGAAAACTTCTAAACCTAACTTGTAACATGAAATCTCAGCTGAGGAAGAATTCAGTGTTAAAAGGAAGTATGAGAGTGGTAGGTGCTCCCCAAAAATCTAAGGAGCTGGGTTAATGGATAGCATTTAAGCACACTTAAACACCACAACAATTGTATCTGCAGAAAGAGTTTACAGACTCAATTGTTAAGTAAACCTCTTCAAAATTCAAATCTCTCTCTGAAAGGAATCCCTTCCAGTACCTTTGCTTCGTCCACAGAGCCCAGCCAAGCTCATCAGTGTGACAGCTAGAGCTGATCTAGAGCTGCACAGATAATTTGTCTTACCAGACACCAACTTGACCAGCCTAGCTCCTTAGAAGAAAGAAGTAAACAAGTCCCCAGGCATGTTACTGATAGGTCAAACTCAAACAGGGGACCTCAGCCAATCCCTTTGAACCAGGAATGTATCTGTATCATTGGCCAGTGAGCTGGGCACAGTTAAGACCCTTAGCCAACCATGTGTGTAAGCACAGGAAATTTGAAGCCCCTATAAAGGGGAAGCCCAACACGAAACTTGGGCTGTTGCTGCGTGATCTCAGTGTGTTCTGTCACATGCCTATCTCCATCCTCAGCCACACATCAGCACCAACCTGGACATGATTTTGAATGAGAGCTGGACCATCCGCAGGGAAACAGAGAAGGATTCGATGAGTGATGTCTAAATCTCCCAAGGAACATCATACAGTGAAAACTTGGCATAAAGGAAGTTCAGTAATGGATAAACACATATCTCTGGCTAAGTCTCACCATGGAGTTGCCTTTTTGAGTTTTGCCTCTGAATTGCCACCAGTTCTGGCTTTGCCATCAAATAGACTTGCTCAAAAGTGTATTTAGTGTAAATAAACACAAACTACAATAAAATTGTCTGTGTCAACTATTTTCCCTCCCAACAAAGAAACAGACCAAGCATGTAGCCCAGGCAGCCCTGCCACGGGTGTGTATCATTGTATAAAAGCATAATCAACACTGCATTTTACACAAAGTAGGGGCAATTTTTTTCCATCACTCCTAAAAAACCCAAGCTGCGGATGTTCTGCCTCCCCTGCCAGATCGAGGTGCTTTAAAACTATCATAAGCAAACATGGCAGATTTAAAAGAATCATTTCATCCTGAAAGGGACACATGTCTCTTTTTTTATGCTTGAGTAAATCAAAATTGGCTTGATTGATTTTGCTGAAGGTTTTGCTTAGGTAATGCAAGGATTTCAACATGGCCAAGGAGGGAGAGATCAAGAGCCCCACCGTCAGCATCAAGCTTTCTTCTACACTTGTCCTGCTCTCATTTTGACCAGTTTAACTCCCTGCAAAAGATACCAGGATCTGGTTTTTTTCATGCTTTCGTGAGCTGAGGTCTGAGCCCAGGTCTGGGATGAGATAGCTCAGTGCACCATGGGGAGACTTGCAGTTCAGACAAAAATAAGACTTTTATGCTGCCCTTTGTTATTAAGCAGACACTCCATTTGGGCCTCATCAGTTCACTTGGAAATAAGGAATTACAAATGGAAAGGACCTATACTTTCTAAAAGTTTATGCTCTTATTACACTTGATATCCACACCAGAATGTTAATCACAACAACCCTGAGCAACCCTATGGAGTGTCAACACGCTTGTGGTATATGACTTTGTTAGACAGGAGTGAAAGGGTGACTAATAATATTCACAGCTTCCCCACAGTCATGAAAATGTAAATATTTTTTTAAGTGCTTACAAGACAAACCTACAGTAAATCAGAAAAATATCCCCCACAATATGTAAACTAAATCCTCCTCTTTAATCTAACTTTAGAAAGTGGCAGTTAAGTGATCCATTCATTCTACTTAAAAATCTCATTCCTTTCTTTGTTTAAGGGCCAGACACCACCTGACTAATTGGATGGATAATTTGGTCTCTCCTGAAATGTTTTTCTGATTTAGAATGATTAAATATAACATGTGCTTCTGCTGAGCTCTCAGCCAACATTTGGAAAGCAATGGGTAAAGCAGTCTCAGGCCAGATCTCAGTCCCATTCAGACAGAGAAAACTGATGCTCTAAGGTATTTCTCAACCTGCTCTTCAAAAAACAAAAGAGAGAAGATAGTCCAGTCATCTCAGCACAGGAACACTGCTTCTAAATACATTTCCAGGAGCAATGAAAATTAAGGAATTAAGTTATTCTCTACAGCAAAAGGGAGCAGGACAAGAAGCAAAGGTTTGCCATGGCAAGAGGATCAGTTTCTAGACACCAGCCAGTGGAAGAGCAATGGAGCAGTTTAAGCCTGACAAATTTTACGTTCAGCCAGATCTTTTCTGCCCATCTGCTGCAGATTCCCCTGCACCATTGCAAACATGCTTTTGACACCCACAGTATGGGAGTGAGAACTCTTAGCTGCCAAATCTCATCTCAGAGGTGAAGAGGATGAGGATGGCTGTATTTTGGGATTCCTGTGTTATTATCCAGGTAGATTATCTACAGTTACCTGGAGTTATGAGGTTTTTTTAGTGGAAAAACAACATGAAAAAACCCTTCATATACCATCAAAGTGCATGAATAGGACATAATTATTGTCACACAGGCAGCAATAGGAATCACTGCAGTTCCCTTCCAGCATGATTTATAATTTTACATTCCTTGTCATTTTACATCCCTAGCAAAAAAAAAAACAACTAAATAAAACATATCAAATCAGTTCTCCACATATCTCAACCTCAGGAAGCTTTTCTAGTCAGAGACCAGAGAGCAAGCATCTGTGTTCGCACAGCTAATTAATGTGCAAGAAAAGCCTCTTTTACATCTGACTTGTGAAGCTGGTAACATGTAAGTTATAACTTGCACGAGACATGATAAACTCTGTCCTTCACAGACAGAAATGAGCTTCTAACATGACTCACTGGAACAAGAATTCAGGGTATAGCAGCTTCTAATCAGAGGTAGAGCCATAATGGACTTGTTGAGCAGTGACATTTCCTCCATCACTTGGCACATGGTGAATGATGACGCTGTCATGGTTAAACCGGGTAAGGTTCAACATTAATACAGGGAACAAAGTGTTGGGGTTTTGATGCATTAAGCCAGAATTTACTAACACGAACCTGAAATGTTTGACAGACATAGGAAGAAGAGCCATCAGGAGAACATTGCCCCCAAGATGGGGAAAGGATCTTGGGCTTTGAGCTTAAATATTGTTTGTTTGTAAAAACTCACTCTAACATCACCTTTGGAGAAAATGGCTCATCACTAGTTAATTAAAGAAGAAAAGAGGCAATGGCAGCAATGTCCAAGAGGCCCATTCATATTAGACACAAAGATGGCAGGATTAATTCACAATGGCTCAGTTCCCTCCAACTCCCACAGCTCTACTTGCCCCCCGGTGAGAAGCTGACATGAGAGGATAAGACAACTCCATTAGGAGCCCATATCACCTCTCTGCAGTTTCTGCACAAGCAGATGGAGCAGCTATTTAGCCAAATGCACCGTGACTCCAGCTTTATACATGAGCATGTGGGATGTTTCCTAATGTGGGGCAAGCCACAATGTACTCCAATTTATCAACTGTCCTGCATACTATTAAAGATTCAGATAATAATTTAGGGGTAAAGACCCATAGGCTGAGCTGAAAAGCAGCAAGGCATGAGGGGTCAAGTGTTTCTGCAGGATTTATGTTTACCAAACAAAGCTGCCTGCAAAGGAATGTCTGTGTTGAGCTGTGGCAGAATGAGACTTGAGCAGGAGTGAGCTGGAGAACTTCATTCAGTGAGCTGAATTGCTTCATTTCAACTGAAACAAATTTAAATACGGAGTTAATAAAACAACCCTCTTTATTGCCCTAAGAAACAAAACATAAATGTAGTTAGAGCCATATAATTTCCTCCTAACACACATTTTGATCTGAGGATAATGTGCAGTATCACCATTTTTCAGTGCATTCTACAAAAGGCCTCTAATACCTTAGAACGATTTAATCAACATCCCATGCAGGCAGTGAATAGATAATTGAAATATGATGTACTGTCATCCATATGCCCTTTGGGAAAGAGACACGGTAAGCATTATATCATTGCATTAAACCATCCTTTGATGTGGATTTTATTCTCATTAAACTATATTTTAGCCCCAAGGTTTCTCCCACCACACCTCTCTGTGACATGGACATGCCAGAAAAAAAAAAATACCCCACTGTTCAAAAGGCAAGAAGTACATTTTTGTAAGCAATTGTACATGTCAAAAATATATTGCTGCCTTTTATGTTTCTTGTTTACCAAACACAGTCGATGACAGCTCCTGGAAAACAAAGGGTCAAAAAAAAATAATGAAGGCAGGAGGATGGTGGAGGAGAAAGAATGAACTTACTTGTTTTTAAATAATAAAGCCTGAATACAAGCAGGATAAGAAATTCTTGAAAAGGCTGCCTTAATGGTGTCTGCTTTGAATTGTGCCTGGTTTAAACAAGAGGAAAGCCTCCCACTGAAAAAAGAAACATTTTTATCATTCAAAAAGATCTCAGGGCAGTCCCTTTAAAATGAGGTATTTTCTAAAAAAAGCATCAGAATGCTCCCCTGCAGGGAATGAGCATCTGATCTCTTAAAAATGATTATTCTTGAAGAACTGTAGATTTATGGAGTTTTTGTTTTATTTGTTTTAACTTAAGTAGAATGAAACCTGTCTGAAATGACCACCCAATGGAGCAGAGCCACCAGCTAAGCAAGGGCTGAGCTCTAAAGGGGACCCAAAGTTGTACCAAGACCCTTGGGGAAGTTTTAAATCTCTGGCTCAACCAGAGCTAGCAAAACACTTAATGTAGGTCTCAGTGTAAGCCCAGGACACGGATTTTCCTTCACTTACATTCATGCAGCTCCACTAACATCAGTAGGAACATTCCTGATTTACATTAGTGTTAAGCAAAGAAACTGGCTAATTACCCTGAGTTATTCACAGTGACGACAGGAAAAATTTTGTTTTGAAATGAACATTTTTTTCAGCATGGGCTGGTTTTGTTACACTTGTAATAGTAGGTCTGCTACAGGCAGCAGAGTGAAAAACTCAACTTTACATAGAAATAGTCTAGAGTCTCAATGTGCTTCTGAATAAAAAAAATTCACATATTGCAGTTTGCTATTAGTTCATGAACACCCAACTTCCATGTCTGCAATTAGGACTACTATTCACAAATATAAGCCATTGGTGAGAAACAGTACTAGCATAGGAGCCCTTTTTGATCTGATTCTTCAAGTTTGGCTTATGTTTTACAGTGAGCCAAGTCAACACTCAGCTCAGAAATATCAATAGTAAAAGTGTTACTACCTCCATTAATGGCAGTAACCATCAACTGTGAACATGAGAAGTGGAAAGCTCACAGACAGAACACAAAGCCTTGGGCATTGCTAAGGGAAAAGGTTAATGGGATTCTTGGAAAAACAACACAAAGCTTTATTTCTCTTGAAGTATTCAAGGCATTAGCTGTGTTGTGCCACCTTCTGCCATTTTAATAGGCTTAAACTTCTTAAATGTGTATAGAAAAGTTGCTTGAGTACAAATAATCTCCATAAGGAGAATATCAATAAATTCCACAGCATGTTAGTTTTATCATGGAATCCCAGAATAGTTTGGATTGGAAGGGACCATAAAGCTCATCTCTTTCCACCCCTTGTCATGGGGAGAGACACTATCCACTATCCCAGGGTGTTCCAAGCCCCATCCAACCTGGCCTTGGACACTTCCAGGGTTGGGGCAGCCACAGCTTCTCAAGGTAACCTGGGCCTCCCAACCCTCACAGGTAAGAATTTATTCACTAACATCTAATCTAAATCTACTCTTTTGCAGTTTGAAGCCATTATATTGAAGGGTTTTGAGACAAGACCTGGAGCAACCAGAGACAAGATGGCTGTGAGCAGGAGATGGGTCTTCATCTCTCCTGAGGCCCCTTTCTACCTGGACCACCCTCTAAAGCTACCTGTAAAGCTTCATGGTCCAGGTAAGCAAAGGAGAAGCCCCAGACCCACTTCCAGGCAGCCATAGCTGAGGCCAAAGCCAAAGGACTGGGTACAGAAAAGAGCTGGAAGTTGCAAAATAGCCCAGGAGCAGAACTGAATAATGTCTACACAGCCATGAATTGGTTATTTAGAACATACAGTTCAAGGTCTTTTTTTCTTTTAAGATGAAAAACTATTCTTATACAACTATGAAGACTTATGTGTGATTAGCAGATCCAGTGGTACTCTAAGTTCATGCCACGTTCTACAAGGACTGTGCACAGGTAAAGGGAGAGCAAACCTGTCACTTTGCACAACATAACAGAGCAGGACACTTGTCACCCTTCAGGCTGACCTCACTCAGCTACTGCAGCTCATACCAGAGCTTTATTAAAATTAATCTGGAGGAAAATTAAATCCATTACCTTAAAAAGCAAGGGAATAAATCACACCCAACAGGAAATTAGGAAAAGCTGCTTCCACTTCAGATGAATCTAAGATTGTGTGAGCACACAAAATTTTTCCTCATCAATGACACAAAATAAATTCATAGA
This sequence comes from Cisticola juncidis, assembly GCA_013400215.1. NCBI lineage: Eukaryota > Metazoa > Chordata > Aves > Passeriformes > Cisticolidae > Cisticola > Cisticola juncidis. The sequence goes on along the minus strand of VXBR01001425.1, from coordinate 83,645 downwards.
AGGAAAAGAAGGCAACAGTATCAGCTGTTATTATAGTGCAGAACACAAATATGCTCAATGAGTTTAACACTGCAGCCCAAGTATAAAGAACATCTCAAGATGTTTGTATTTCCAAACAAGACTTAAGGGGTCAGAGGAGGGAGGAAGACATGTGGGCGGTCAAGATGATGGATGGCACTCAGTGGCATGCTGCGTCTACTCTTGTTGTTTTTGCAACAGGATGCCTCTGATTACTCTCTGAATAGATATTAAGGATGGTTACATCTCATTGCTCAAAGAGGACATTTTTTTCAGAGCCTCACAGATTAAATAGAATATTGTAAAGCAAGCAGTCAATGAACTATCTGGTGTTGTTACAAATCTCCCAACAGTGTCAGTAGATTCCCTGGGGGCAACCAGGGAGGTGGGCTTGGGGACTGGCAAATAAGGTAAACATGCTCTTGTCCCTATGTTCAGCAGTCTCAGCTCTGCAGAACCCATATGTGTCATGGCCTTTATGGATTGTCCAGCCCAAATATATAAAATATAAAGCAGGGGCACACTGAGCTGCTAAGTAATTGTCTCAGCCATCAAGATGATGCAATATAGAGACTTCACAAAGGATGGAGGAAAATTACTTTTCCAAATCCCATCCTTCCAGAGATCTTTGCAGAACTGGCTCCTGGCTCACAGGGAATGATGGATGGGCCAAAGCTGCCCAACTGAGACCTCTTGAATGTCACCAGTAAGAGAACAATACTATTTCCAGTCAGACCTCTACACCTCAAAATGCAGCCCTGGCCACAGAGCCTTTCTTTGAAAGCTACTCAGGTTCCTCATCGATGCCAAAGGAAACTGCAAGTCCTCAGCAACTCACAGAAAAGGGTAACACGTTTGGGACCCACACGAATGTGTACTCAGGGAAACGAACCCGAGACGGACTTGTGACGTTTTCTCAAAGTGAAGGCTTCAGGCAGAAAGGAAGGAGAGAAATGCTGCTGGAAGCAAGATCACTTAGAACAGACAGCTGGTCTTAACCCTAAAACTGGGGGCTGAAGCTGCAAATAGAGGCCACAAAGCAGAACACACTGGAGTATTTTCTCTACAAAAGCTTAACATTTCCTAACAAGCCACCTCTGTGAATTATCTTACATAAAACAGAGACACCAGCTCATCCAGGGACTGCGTGCCTCAGTAACTCCAAGAACCTCTTACTGGGGTGACCAGTTTGATTCTGGCCTATGTTCAAAGCATGTAAGAATTCTCTTTGTGATGGCATAACCTCTAGAAAAACTCTCACTGGCCTCAGTGTAGTTTTCAGTGGGCAGGAGTTACATCAAAGCCACCACTGAAAGCCTTTCCAAGGAGGTGCAGAGCCAACATGATGGAGAGTTAGCAGCCTTCTCTCTTCAAAAAGGATCTTAAGCTCAGGACAAAAACTACCCATATTGTCCAGTTCTGTAACAACTATGCTGAATAAATAAAAGGCAAGGAATAAAATAAAATAAAATAATATATAATTTGTAATATATTTACAAAAAGTGCAAATGAGGAGGGATTAGAAAATGATGTCTCATTTGCCCTGGACAGCACAGATGTTGTAACACAGCAGAATTAAAAAAGCAGCAAATGTTTCATTAAATGAAGCAGCTAAAGAGAAGAAAATGTCAAAACTCAAATGTCAGACAAATTTTGGGCAAGAACTCCCCTAACTCTCTGGATTCTTTCCCAGAGCCAAGACATCAGTCTCTTATGTACTATTTATCCATCCCTGTCTTATCTGGTTTTGACTGGTTTTAGCACAACCATTTACAGGTTTTATTTAATCAGCCAGCAAGGAAAGACTTCAAGGAACACCAGGAAGTATGTAGCAAAACACAGGTTAGATCACTTGCACTGGATTATTCTCCTCTGGCACACTGCAGAAAAAATAACCGCAGTCAAAGACTGCATACTCAATGGTCTGCAGGGAGCAAGAGCACCGTTATTCAAGGGAAGTGACACTTTAAAGAACTTTAAATTAGCTATTGACAGGCAGCTAGGTAGATTGATGAGTGATTGTCCAATGTCCCCAACATTAGCATTTTGTGTTAAAAGGATATATGAAATTAAGAAAATCCATGAAATACAGTTCTGCCAATCTGTGGTGCATTCAGATGACAGTGAAGTTCATTTAGGGACACTGGAAACATAAAATAAATTGCTTTCTTCTGAATCAGTTGACAGAAAGTTCCTAGTTACATTTTTGACTCCAGAAGCACTGCAAGCCATGCTAGCAGACTATGATAAAAATAAAATAATAATAATAAAATCCCCCCATCATTTTTCTTCCTAACAAGTGTTCCTTCTCCCAGGGCCTAAGGACCACATGCAAGGGAGGCAGAAGTGTGGGTTGCCTGAACCGCACAATTAACCTGACTTACTGTATATCCAACAGATGCCCTCACTGAAGTGGTCCCTAAAATACATTTTTAAGTAGAATTAACTCAGGGATCTGCAATTAACAGCACCTCTGAGAACAAATCAGAACAAGTTTACTGAAGCACTGCAACTATTTACCACAGGAGTGAATTTACCCCCAAGGTTCAGTTGACTATTTTGTCTCAATTTTCTTGTAATTTCATCTTTCATGGTTTTTTTCAGTCCTCCAAAGGTGATGGATAAAACACAGAAATAAACAGGACCAACTGTTCACATAAGCCTAAGGGAAAACATAATTTTGTTACAAATAGTCTTTGGCACAATAATGGAAATGCAATACTAAAATTGTTTGTTGAATCATTTATGAATTGGGCCTTCAGTTTCAGTTTGCAAATAAGTTAAGAGGATTTTTATTCATGTTCTTTTTCACTTTGCTTTTTTAGTTGCTAAACAGCCTTTGAGAAACTGAACTGATACATAATCAAGAAAACAGAGGCAATGGAGGAATTCTACTTTAAGGAAATTCCTATACTAATGCAGGACTTTTTTTTGGTGAAGGGAGGAATTTACTTATAGATGATGACAAACTTTATGATGACAAATTTTTAAACTGATTTTCTAAGATGCCAGCTAAACATGTAGAAGCAACACAGATTTTTGTGTTTGTTCTTAGATGGGAAATTTTTAAGATTTATTACTACAAAACAAAAATTCAGTGGAACATAACTGCATGCTGCCACAGCATGCACGGAGTCATCACATATGAAGAAATACGTAATATGAAGGGAAATTCTATTGTATTGAGAAATTCAGTATTTTACAGTTGTGAGTGCCCAAACTCCTCACATGAAAGCTATAAACATGAAGAAATAGCAAGGAACACAGAGGTGCATTTCTTTCTTAAGTGTTTTGTCTCAAAGTGCTACTTTTTGTCATCTGAAGAGGGATAGAAACTTGGAAATAGATAAAAGGTTTATTACTGCTTAGCCAGGGCATTGCCTTACCTGATCTGTCCTCGCACCAGTGGTCTGTTTTTAGTCCTGTTCATATTTGAGTCAAATGGAACCTCAAAGAACTGTAATTAAAAAAAAGAAAGGAAGAATCAGAATAAAAGGATACCTTAAAATATACCATGCATAGAATGTCCTGTCTGCATCTTCAAGTGCTTTAATTTCTGTTTTTGAAGGTTCAAGGATACAACAAAAATTGTAAATGGATTTTATGGAGCTTTGATAGACTGCATTGATGCTTTTGGCATCCCCATAGAAAGAAAGTCAGAGGACAAAAATAGTTTGCACAAGACCCCAAAAGTTCTTCATCTGAAGTGCAGTTTGATTCCAAGTTCTTTTCTCAACAGGTCTGACACTTATTTTAGACATATACAATTACATATGAATACATAGAAAGCATGGAATTGTTATGGTTGGAAAATATCTTTAAGATCATCCAGTCCAACCAACATCACCATTCACCATTAAAACACATTTTCAAGTGTCATATCCACAGGTTTCCTGAACATTTCCAAGTATGGTGACTCCACCATCTTCCCTGGGCAGCCCTTTCCAATGCCTGACAAGCCTTTCAATGAGGACATTTTCCCTAATGCCTAACTGAAACTTCCCTCAGCACCAACTGGAGGCCATTGCCTCTCCTCCTGTCCCTGCTCCCTGGGAGCAGAGCCAGACTCCCACCTGGTTGTGCCCTCCTGTCAGGAGCTGTGCAGATCCAGAAGGTTCCCCCTGAGCCTCCTTTTCTCCAGGCTGAGGCCCCCCAGCTCCCTGACCCTGGTTTTATATTAATACAAATTGTCCTTGCAAATGTTGCACTTCTGGTCTTTAAAAGACAAACACTAAGGTTTTTTTCAAGATCACCTAGCTTGCCAGAACCTGAAACCCACCCCAAAATCAATCAACTCTTGTAAAATGCTACTGGAACTGCTCTGAGCCTCCAGTTGGAGCAGGAGGGAGTGAACACACCATATGGTGTTATTTAATGTCACAACCCAATGTGACTTTAAACATGGCCTATAGGAAAATTCAGGCAGCATTATCTGCCTACTCAGAATTCCTTCAGGCTTCTGTAGGATCTGTTTTACAAGAATATTACTGGAAAAGCTGAATGAACTTTGCCATCCAGGCAAATCTAGAGCCATTCAGTTTTATGTGTGCAAAACAATAATACAAGTAATAAGCAGAAATTTACTTACAGAAGGAGTAAAACATATTTAGAGAGAGGATATTTGTTACTGATGTTTTGTCTGAGGTTCTGAGGTAGGATCCAAATAATAGTGAATATTTAGGAAAAGTACCATAACAAATCATAATTCCAAACAGTCAGACTCACAGTCAGCTCAGTGTAACCAAACTGCAGATGGATTTTAGGTGATCATACAATAAAGGACTACATGATAAAATCTATTCCAGAAAGTTGATTTAACATTTTATGCTACAAAACACTCAATTAACAAACATTTTCATTTTGACAGTCCATGTTACTGGTCCTGCAACTGACTGAGCACTCCCATGGGAACGCTAGTGTACAGAGACCATGGGAGCAGCAGGAACCTGTCAGGCCCCTCCAGATGTACATCAAGGGAAAGATGGTCCATTTCAAGGCACATGGAGTTTCCAGGAACTATCTTTCCCATCTATTGCCTTGATATAATGACTATAAAACAAATGGAAATCTCTGCCTTCCAGTTTTATTATCAATATTCCTGAAGCAAACTCAGGCTGCTCAGCCAAGAGTTAAGGGGGAGGGAGGGAAGGAGGAAGGAAGGAAGGCAGGAAGGAGGAAGGCAGGAAGGAAGGAAGGCAGGAAGGAAGGAAGGCAGGAAGGAAGGAAGGCAGGAAGGAAGGAAGGAAGGAAGGCAGGAAGGAAGGAAGGAAGGAAGGAAGGAAGGAAGGAAGGAAGGAAGGAAGTTCATACTTCTTGCCCTCCACCTCAGAGAGAGCTTGGATCTTCTCAACTACAACATTCACCTCTAAGTGTTGTAGGTTTCACAAGGAACCTGTATAGGATACAGACATAAGTTTCTTGGGAGAAAGGAAAACACCCCATTTGTATCTGAAACCAGTAATTGCTTCTGACAGCTCAGTGTTTTGCTAATACTTTGTTTCACTGTTACATTTCAGAGGTGATTATGTTAAATGAAGAAAAAAATGACATTTGACATCAGACTGCTAGAGCAATACATGGGAAAAAACTCTATAGGGCTCGAGTCTGCTCTCCAGAAAATATCTGGGCTACAGTTACTTTATTTTGTAAGTCCCAGGTTTTATTTCTACTTGCAAAGGTCTGACTGCTTTGAGTTACTTCCAGTTTTAACTTGTGCATGTGAAGAGATTTTTGCTTGTTTGACAGTATTTAAGCTTATGCATAAAGGTGTGCAATGGATAAAAAAAATAATATGCAAGTTTTAAACACAATGTGTCTCAGACACAAAAAAGCTAAAATGAAGAACAGTTGAATAGTCAACACCCGAATTAAAATATTTTAAGAATTTAAACTTATGCAACTGCGTTATCAGTATAAGCTGATGAGGCCATGCTTAGTGTATCAAATATTTCCATATATTTAATATAGTAATCAACCTCTGAACAGAATATAAATTTTGAACAAGAATCTCCTCTGCTAACTTAAGTAGTCAAAAAATGTCTGTGTCTATTGTATATGGCTGCTCCTGAAATTAAGAAGACATGATTTAAGACTGAATTTTTTCGCTTTTCTAAATCTGACAATTGGAATAATCTGTTACTGTCAAGCATATGTATACTGCATGGCACTGTACTTCTAACTGAACTAAACTTTAAGAAATCCTTTTATTTGCAATGTCCTAGATTCGTTCACTGAGCTAGTTGCTATTCCATGTCAGTAAGATGTATTTTATCAAACTTTCCCCATTTTGCTCCCAGATGTTCAGCAAAATTCTCTCTCCATTTGAAATTATTTTCCCCGATATTCTAGAAAAAATGAAGAAAGCCATGCATCTCAAATATTATTCCATAGGAATGAAAGAGTGAAGTCAAACATTATCTCATGCCAGGCCAACAGAGTCCTGCCTATTTCAGCAAACCATAAATTCAGTAAGATGAAGCCTAGATAAATAAATATTTTAGAAGCACCCAAGAGGCTTTTTCCTCAGGAAATCTGAATGCATCAGTTCAGCTGGACATGGCAGAATATTATCTGCCCTCAGTATCTGGGAACCTGGCCACCAGAAGGGCAGAATGAGGGTTAAATCTACAGCATCTAAAAAGCCCAGAGTGACAAAACTTGGCAACAGCTCTCAAAAACCTAACCTAAATTTTAATCCGTTTGCATGAGCAAAACATGATGATGGCAAAAAAAAAAAAAAAATTCAGGCCAGCCAGTATTCTGTGGTTTATTTCTCTGGCAGGCTCATCATGCTTTTTGTGCAGATCTCATCTCATTAATAAACAGTAATTATATCTTAAACATCTCACAATTCCTAGCATAGCTGTCACATTACTGCTCAGACCTGTTTACACCCATGGGCTTTCTGTCCTTCAGCCTCTTCACATTGGTTTCCACTTTGTTTATAACTGAAATGTGAAAGAACATTTAATTTCAAGCTACCTCTTGGAACCAGAAGTGCCTGCAGAGGATGGCTGAGCACTCAGACCTTACAGGATGCTCACAGACTAAGAATTTTATTAAGTGTACACCAAGGTTTCTGTAACAACACCTTGCAGATGCAGACTACACTACGCCGGCACTTTCAGGACTATTGCTAGGGAAAGAGGACAGGTGTGCAGTGCCTCTACAGGCGACTTCCAGCAGTTCACAGAATCCCAGAATCTCCAGAGTGGGAAGGGACCCACAATGATTATCAAGTCCAATTGCTGGCTCTGCACAGACATCCCAAGAATCCCTCAGTGCCTGAGAGCGTTGCCCTAACACACCTTGAGCTACAGCAACCTCAGGGTGCGACCATTCCCTGGGGAGCCTGTTCAGTGCTCCAGTGCCCTCTGGGTGTTGAACACCAAGACCACCTATTAAGTTTCCCAAGACGGTGCCTGACAATTTTCAGTTAATTAGGTCAGTGGAGCCCTGAGCACATGCTGCATTTGCCATCCATGGTCCAGCAGGAGAGATCACATCTACTGAATTACAACAGTCCAACACCTTTACTGCTGTTCACATGAAAACACCAACAGAGTGCACTAAGAGGAACAATATGCCATAGAGTTTATCAAACATATCTGCCACACTTCAGTTACTAAATGTCTTTCATAGACCATTTTGGATATCAAGTGCACTAAAGACCAGCCTGGCTGCTGGCCCAGCTCTAATCGGTGACAATCAGAAACAGCAGCAGCTGAAATAGGCAACCAGTATGCCATGTACAGACATAATATTTTACTCTAATGCTAAATACATATTTACACCAGAACCAATAAACCCAGGAGACTAAGGAAGGAATGGAACCTTGTCATTAGAAGACAATTAAATTCAAGGTAACTCTGAGGTCCTCCCATTGCAAAACCACCCCCGAATCCAAGCAGGCTTCCTTGTGTTCTTTGCCATTAGAAATGCCCTCTGCATCTACCTATTTCTCTTCAAAGCCTCCGAGAAGGGCAGTTCAGGTAAATTCAGTCACCTCCTCTTCCTGGGTTTCAAAATTCCTCCTGCTTTGTATCACATGAGGAGATGGAGATGAGCTACAAGTGATGGCCAAAGCTCCTCCTCAGCCAAAATCTCTTGCTATGAACCCATGCAAATATTAATACAACGCAAATAAAATCCATTACAGCTGGATGCCAAAACAGAGCACTTCAATGATTATTTACAGCCAGAAGTGAAGCTGGGCTGTATAGGGCAAGCAAGTCTTGCAAATGTTGATCTTGTTGAATTAGGTGTTTCTGGGGTCCTCCCAATTCCCTTGAGCTACAGAAAGCTCTCATTCTCTTTGGTTTTCTTTGGTATTGACCAAAGGTATTGCCCAGTTAACCAGAAACACGACTGAAACACATGCTGGAAACCAAAAAGGTGCATGAATCAAGGAGGACCAGGTGGACCAAAACTGTGTGGAAAGCACAGCGGCAGAATATACTGTGGCAACAATCTGCAGTTTCCTGGGAAGTGACATCCAGAAAGCCATTCCTCACAGCTGGTCATGCAGCTCCAAATTCATCAGGCTTCAGCACTGGCCTCTCAGATGAAGTCCCACACAGCCAAAGGAAAGTTGCTTTAAGCAACACTGGAAACCCACCAGACCATAAAGCGTCAAGTACTTTCCTCTGAACTGTTCTTCCTCTCTGTATTATCTAATTATTTCAATTCCTCATGCTTTCAGTGATTTATCTTATGTTGTCATAAAGTAATATATAATTACATAAATTGAGAAGAAAAACATAACATAGAATTCATGGTAAATACGACTGAAGTCAAGATTATTATAGGTTTCCTTCTGATTTCCTTTCAATCACTTTTATATGAAAACAACAAAGAATAATTAAAACATATTACAAAAGTGGTTTTATTCAATTTTACACAGATATGACTAAAAAAAAGTGGAGGGAAGGATTTTCAAAAGCACTTGTGCTAATCTCACATGATTCTCACCGAAGTCAATGGCAGTCTGACTTCAATGAGAGCAGAGACAGACCAACACTGAATGATTCTGAAAATCCCACCCTAATTGTACAAACAGGGGAAAACTTTGGAGACTGCTGGCTTGGAGATTGCATATTTGAGAATCATAAAGGGCACACAGCACCTGTTTGTCTTCAAGATATGAAAATAAAGCAAGGCAAATATTTTAAGGATTAGAAATAGCTTTTGTTTTTTAAGGCAGTATCTGAAAACCCTCTGGCTGTGAAGTTCCCAGTCTTACTATAGGTCTGATCTGTTATTTTCCATCTCAGAGAAGATTCTAATTAAATGATGCAAGCCTGAACAGTGTTATTTACAGACAGAGGAGGGCAGCTCAACCCCAGACTGTCATGTCCAACAAAACTGGAAAGGTCTGACACATAAAGGGTATGACACAGTTTATTTTTCTTTCCCAAGAAGACATTCCTATTCCCAAGACATATTCCTATTATTAGCCAGTGTTTAAAAGCCCATTCCTCTGTACAGGGAATAACAGAGGAGGAAATTGCTAAGAAAATATTGATTCTTGTGACTTCAGAGATTTTCAGCATGGAGAAGGCAAACTCACTGGTTTGCACCCATCTGACCCATTAGACTCACAACCTGTCATGCCAGCTCTGCTTTTAAGTGCCCAAGAGGTGATGCTGCTGTTCTCCTGACCACTCACAAATATGGCTTTCCAAGGATGCTCAGAGATACTGCCCATTTTTTAAGGCTTTAAATGGCATTTAGTATTTCAGTATCCTTAACTGGCAGCAGTGGCTGGAGTTGCCAGCATGGCTGGCACAGTGCTCCCCTGTTTCTTTTCAGCTCATCCAAATCCTTTCAGTGGCTCTGACCAACAAAACAAGTGGTCACTGAACTCTTGCAGCTTGGGCCTCTTCCTCAGCACTTTGGCCAAACAACATCCCCTCGTGGATACCACAGGTGCCATTCCAAGGAGCTTGAAAAGCTCACAGCTGTGACAACACGGAGTGTCACAGCACCACGTTCCTAATGCTGCTGCGGCTGCATCTGCAGGGCTTGTCACTGGTGAGTGGTCAGGATAGAGGAGAGGAGGGGACACACCTTGAAATACACTGCTGGTAACTAGGGAAGCCCAGCTGCATAAACCACTGGCTCTACAGCTGTGGCTGTGCTGGTAGCACTCACTTGAGGAAGAGAAGTGAGGGTGGAAAGAAAGACCCCGGGCCTACTGTGTCCAAGCCTGCCACAAGAAGCAAGGAATTATAATTAAGGAGTATATATCATCTTCAGTGTATGAATAACTTCATAAGTAAAATAACATGGCATTTGTACCAAAATTCTTTATCTACTTTTCTCCACATAAGACATTTTTTCTTATCTTCCTCTTTGAATAAAGTTTTCTTGTACCAATGCATGAAAAACTAGCTCATTTGACCTCATGTTTTCAATACACCTGCTGCCCAAAGCTTGAAATGGGAGAAAAGACATTAATCTCCTGGGTTAGTAAATGAGAAACATGTCAGGTGACCACCGATGAGCCTAGCTCTTCTCATTAAAATCATATTTTGCTAAGAAGATAGCATAAGAAAAATTAAATAATAATAGAAAAAAAGGAGCCCCTTATAAGTTGTTCCATCTTGAAAACTGCTGGCTTTGGGAGCCACCTAACTGGTGTATTCCCAAGGCCTCACAGAGGTCAGTCATGGCTTCAGGGGAAATGAAAGCTGGATACCACAGACAGGCTTCACCTCGTGTGATCCACATTGGAGAAAGAACCTCCATGGGAAGAAATACTGCTTTCTGAGCAGCTGCCAAGACTAATAATATTATATGTTTACCACCACCAAGTCCTTTCTATTTAGCACACAATTAATGCATCCACAAACAAAGCTCCTTACTCCAAGCCTTTCCTGAGCCCCTCTTCCAGGAGGACACTTGCCTATCAGTGCTTTTGGGCTCCTTGATCAAAGGAGGCAATTTCCAAGTGCAGGACATGCTACATTGAATGGATTCCCCTAATTGTGGATTTTGTTGCTGTCGGGCTGTTCCTTTTCAACTTAAAATGAAAACTGCTACAAAATGTGTTTCAGTTAGATAACTCATGCCCTTCCCTTGTGCTCACCCAATTGCATGCACAGAGTGACCTGATCTGGCCAAAAACCAGCTGATTTCCCTCTGGATCTTTCTATTTTATGATCTGTGTCGCTGTGTCAGGTCACCCTGGACACAAAAAGAGGAGAGGGAAAGGCTAAAGCTGTTATGCAGCTCCCACTGCTGTGCTGGCACATCGTGTACCCCAGGAGAGAAGCAGCACCACAGTGGTGTGTTTCCCACTGAGGGGCTAAAGTGTTCTTTCTTTCCATGGTGATGCAGACAAGGCAACAAAGCAACATTCATCTGTGTTGTGCTGCCCCCAATTAAGAAAGAAAACTTCACCTCCCCACACACCCTTGTACAACTGAGCTCTGATCACTCCACATCTGTTCCCTACCTCTGCAAGATTTTAACAATGAATTATCATCATTAAATAGACGTCAGAAGCATCTGACATCTATAACATGGTTTCTTCAGGAACTATTTTATTACTATGTATTTTAGGAACTATTATCAGGGTTGAAGAAAATTACCACCTTTATGCCTTGCCAAAATATCCCCTGAATTACTTTGCAAAGACATTTTCTTCAAGAGATTCCTTCACATTAAATTGCATTTGTCACAATGCCAGCATGCCATGAGTGTAATGTGTAATTTAAAAAAGAAACAAAACTTCAAATAACAGTCTCTTCACTGGAGATAGGTATTGCATAAGGTCAGTATCCTGTTTAAGTTACTATATATCAAAAAATACACCAGGCCATGTCCTCTGGACACAGTGCAGCTGCTTTGTGCAATACTGCAGATAAAATCTGATACTCAAGTTGGCTTAGACAAATTCCTGTGGTGGAATAAAGTTGTTACTCGGGAACTCTTGGGGAAGTATTTGTGCTGATCAGTGCAGTGCCTATGTCAAGCAGGAGATCTCGAGTCAACCTCCCCCAGACGAGTGAGAACAGAGGCAGGAGCTGCGAAGATTTTATTTCTCCCTAGCAAAAGTACAGCAGAATCCTGAGCTCCCGGATTTAGCAAGGGCAGTTGTAGAAGGAGCAGACCACTCAAGACCCCTCCAGACCATTAGTATCAGCTGCTTTCAGTCCCATGTGACTACTAGACAGCTATAAAATCAAGCAGCCTTGCTGTGCTCTGCTCTTGCCCAGGAGATTAGAGCAGGAGAGTAGGAAAGTGAGATTTAAATCATTTCCACACATCTCCTGGCTCCAACCCATGTGTCCCAGATCCAGGTCATTTTAATCAGCTTTTTATAAATTGTCACTCAAATGGTAAGAATACTAATCCACCCCAGTGTGCTTCCTGCCAGGAATCTGAATATTAATCCATAAACTGTTCTCTTAAACCACACAGAGATGTATTGGTTTTAACTGCTCATGGCTGACACATCTTAGTGAGGTTTTTCTTCTTCCAAGACAGACAAAAAAGTAGCATTGTACATACAGTATCAGGCTTCCTGCTTTTGGAGAGGCAGAGGTTATTTCAGCAGGTGTTTGTTCAAAATATCTTTTAGTGTCAGAAATAAATTATTTTTTATACTTGAAGTTCCTGGCATCTGTGAAGGAGAATTTGCTTTGGTCTGGCCATACATGGCAAAATGAAAATCTACAGCTCCTTCTGGCCAAAATATCAAAAACCTCAAAGCCTCAAAACCAACAATGCATGAAATGCAGGAATGCTGTAACAGAATCAGTAAAAAAGTTTAAATGTGAACCAGGGTGTGAAGTGGCATATAGGCCTTTACTGAAATGCCTGAACAATACAGCATGCTAACACTGTCTAAACATCACAGAACTGACCTGCTCCACTTACCCACAGATCAAACCTCCTAATAAAATCATTCCTCAGGAATTACTACTTTTAAATATTAGGAGATCATATCAAGTCACGTTTTTATACACAACACACTTAGGGAATCAATCAAGTCTATAGGAGAGAATTTACAACAAAATTTAAAACCAACTTTATCCTGTTGTTCTGATGCCTAAAAAGAGAGCAAGGGAACCCTAAGGGGCATTTCAGGATTTACACTGCACTGGCAGAACAGCCTCATTGATTCCCTCCACTGTGTGCTCCCAGAGCCAAATGGACCCCAGTTCCTAATATACTGAAGAGTTTTAAGTGTTAGGGGCAAATATCACAGGCACATTGATGAGCACAATGGTGTAACTTCATTTGTATGACAATGGTTTCATTTAGTTTTAAATCTTGGCAACGAAGCAAACTAAAAGAAATCACTGTCTTCCATCTGTATAGAACTTACCAGAAAGATATCAATATATTAATAATTTTTTTTTTCTCTTATAATTTCACAGATATTTGATGTGGCAGGCCACATCTGTGCTATTTTCAAGGCATTCTCTCCTCCTAAGGCTATCACAACTCTGCAGATCAAAAGGCATGAAAGGCTGACAATTATCTATATATAAAGATTCTGGTCAAGCGTAAGGATTTTGCCTATAGTACATAGTTTTGGTAAGGGATTTTTCTTCATTAAAACATGATTTTATGCAGAATGTGTACAACTGCCAAATAAAGTAACAATACAATAACAATTTAATAATAAATGTCCAAGGTGTAGCTAATCCCTTAACACCAGCTTGCAGTAAAATCCAGTAACTTTTCTAAAGTGCATTTTGCACCAGCTGGGACCATGAACTGGGGACGACCATCACTATACTCTTCTGTTGAAGGCTAGATGACAAACCAGTACACCGAGAAGACACATTACAAAAGACATCTCAAACCTATAATTAGGTCTCTCCTTTCCTTCCCCTTCATTAAGAATGAAAGTGAAGCAAGAGTCTCACAATGACCCATTGGAAAGCACAAACACCCAAACCTGTTACAGGGTCATCACACCATCCATCTTTCTAAAGCTGTCGAGAAATGTCTGTCATTCCAGTACTGCTTGCATCTCCCAAATGCTAAGATAACACACCCATCAATCTCAAAAGAGGAGTTGAAAAATAAATAGTTTTAAGTCATGTCACTAAGAGGGATTCCACACACTATTAATTTTAGCATGGAAACCAATTAAGACTCCAAATCAAATTACCTCCCTCCCCTCTTTTTAAGGTATAATGATCTATTCACTTGTGTAAATTTATTTATTTTGTCCAATGATCCTTTCAAAAGCCTTAGAAGCCTAAACAACATTAATTTCAATGTGACTTCTAGCAACAGGAAGATTTTTGCCAAAAAAACAAAGATATGGACGAAATAGGATAATCCTCTCTATCATAGAAGGCTATTCTTAAAATATATGCATAATAAGAAATGTAATGACATAAGCAAGACATGTTGTAAGCACTGCGTGAGCATCAATATGATGGAATAAACTGGTGCTTTCCACATGAAACCTGGGGTACCTTTTGCTCCCTTCTGTCCCATTGCAGTTTCTTGCTCACAAGGGCTGTTACAGCAGCATTTCTCTACATCAAAGCAAGTGTCCAAAATCGCACACAAGAAAAGGGTGGTTAAAGTAAAAACTCTCTGCCCAGCCAAAGGGCTGAAGCTCCTGCAGCTCATGCCATGGATATTACCAGAGCAGTGAACTCCCAGAAGTTTTTAATATGGACACGGAAATGCCACTCTTGTCAGGTTTGCCTTTCAGTTCCTCAAATGTCATCTTTGTTTGCTAAATGTTAGCCCAATATGAAATTTTCTGAGTATCTATTCGGAAAATAAAAATAACCAACCTTGCACCTCAGTGGCCTGATTTCCCCCAGTGATTTCCCCCGGGTGCCAGTATTCATCCATCTGAGAGCTGCTGGGGGGACTATCCCCAACTCCTTCTTGTTGGTGCAGCTATAGGGATGTAGAAGCTTTGATTACATGGGTCTTGCTAAAGTGGGATGGTTGGGACTGGTGCTTTGCTCAATCACAACAAAAAATGGAAAAAATCATCTGGATTCAGCAGGACACTTGACTGAGGCACTTCATGCAAGGCATTAAAGCCAGACTGCACTGTAAGAGTTTGAGGCATTGTCTTTATTTTCCACAAAACTAACCCCAGAATCATGAAGAGTCTTTTTGTGGTAATGGAAGTGCATTAAAGTATCTCACCCTGGATCAAAACCTTTATTTAGGCAAGTAACAATACATAAAGACAGGGACTTCTTCCAAGGACTTGGAGTGACAGGACAAAGGGAAATGGCTTCCCATGGCCAGAGGGCGGGCTTACCTGGGATTTCAGGAAAAAATTCTTCCCTGTGAGGGTGAGAAGGCCCTGACACAAGGTGCCCAGAGGACCTGCAGCTGCCCCACCCCTGAAATTGTCCAAGGCCAGGCTGGACAGGGCTTGGAGCAACCTGGGATAGTGAAAGGTGTCCCTGCCATGGCAGGAGTGGCACTGGATGAGCTTTATGGTCCATTCCAACCCAAACCATCCTGGGATTCTGTGTAAGAAGAAAAAAACAAAGGACTGGATGCCCAGCATCAGTGTTCCACTGATCATTGCTGGTAAGTAGAGGATAAAACAAAGAATTTACTTTGCTAATCCTCAAGCCCAGATCCATATGCGGTGCCACCCAACACATATAAGCACCGATGGAAAAGGAAAATCTAACAAAAATCAAAACATAAAAGCTGTTAGGTCCCCTGAAAAAAGAATTGCAAAATCAAATCACTTGCTTTAATGGAAACTCTTAAAATTAAAAAAAAATAAACAACCAAAACCCAAACAGCATTACAAACGGAAACTCAAATTAATATTGCCATATTTCTACGACCAAAAATCTATGGTGAAACATCTATTTTTGACCGCATTTCAAGTTCTTCAGTGAGGAAAGTGAGAGACTGAGAAATACTAACTTTGCAATTCCAAAAAAACCTTGTAACAAAAAGTTCTTACTCCCAAACAAAAATACCTATAAAATACAACCCAAAAAAAACCCAATATGCTTAAAAATTCACATCATAATAAAATTCAAATGAATTTCACTATGTAGGCAAGTTCTTAAACGTATCCCTCTATTTAATTACATTTTAGTTCCTGTGTAGACAAATCCCAAGATGCTCTTACATAATAATCATTAAATATGAAGTGCTGAAATGAATTGCAACATTCAGTAATGCTCCTTATGAACTAAGATTTATAAAGAAGGCATGAAATAAAACAAAGCATATGGTTACTATATCTGTATGTTATACTGGGAAAAAAAGGAATAAATAAATTAATCATTGAAAATTATAAATATCTGGGTATAGATATTTATATTACCAAAACTGCTGCAGAAGGCAACACTCAGCCCACCTATTTAATTGGAGTATTAAAATGAGAAAGAAATCGAAGTGCATTTACAATTCATTTAAACACTGAACAAATCATGAAAATAACTGATGGAATTGTGTGATTTAATAAATACAATTTTTTTATTAGCTCTACCCTGAGGCACTTGTCTAAAAAGTCAAGGTAAACTCTCAGTTTCACTATGTAAAAAAATTCCAGTTTCAAAAAACAATCAGAAATTACCTCAATAGCTCCAATTGTGGTCCCAGGACCAGCAACTAGAAAAATAAGAAGTGCCAAGAGGAAAGAGGAACTTTGCAACATGTGCCTTGTCCTAGAGGAATGCTGGGCACCCACCCCTGTCACACTCCTTGGCAGTGTCTCTCTAAACATATGCTCATACAAATAAAGGTCTTAAATATATTCTAAACTAAACCATACCCAAGGTAAGTTTGGAAGATTGCTCAAAGGCTTTACAAGCACTTCATTTACACACCAGCATATGCATTTAGTATATAAATATTTATAGTTTGGTAGCTCCCTCTCCCAGCCTGCAGAGGTTTTCTCTGTCAGGTTTCACCAGTGATATTTCTTTTGAATTTACACACTTTCAGATGCTTTGCTTGGGCAGCTTTGATGGAGAATAGGTGTGCCTATTAGCAGACAAGCTGCTGACAACTAAGCCAAGCTTCTAAACGCTAGCAGGGAGATAATGAAGGGAAGAGGAAGGGACACAGTGACCTACAAATACTGAGATGCCACAGAAATCACAGTCAAGCCCTGAGTCTTTCCTTGAGATATTTCTCCTCTCATTCCAGAGTACTTCAGTCAAACCTCACCTTTGTCAACCATCCTGTTGCCCAGCATCACTCAGTTCTTAGCAAATACAGTCTTTGATTAAAGAAAGGAAAGATAATGTTGCTCCAAGAAGTTACAGACTGCAAAACAAACCATATTTCTAGACATAAAATTGTAGAAACATAGCATGGTTTGGAAAGAACCTTTAAGTACATCTTGTTCCAACACTCTACCACAGGCAGGTACACCTACCTCTAGACAAGGTTGCTGCAAGCCTCAACCAGCTTGACCTTGGACAATTCCATGGCTGGGGAATCCACAGCCTCTCTGAGAAACATGTGCCAGGGCCTCACCATCTCTAAATATATTCTAGAAGGGCTGTTTCTTCTGCTTGACTGTTCAGAATAAGGCAAAGAAACAAAAAAAAAAACAATCCCCATTATTTAGTGCTGCTGTATCCTCTTGTCTTTCCTTCCCACAAATAAGCAGTTTATGATCTGCGTTTTACAGAAGATACTCTTTTGGGAGAGGAAAAAGGCAAATGGGACTGGGAGTGTAGGACGTGTATCTGCACCTTCCCCAAAATTCTCTGAACACAGAACAAACACAGAGCTCTCTGAACACAGAGCACTGGTATCTTCACCATCACCAAGCCATGGTACTACAGGAAAGCTGCACAAAATCAAATGAAGTATGAACCATCAAAGTTGGCAATGCAGCTCCATCCCACCCATGCAGGGTTCCAACTCTTTCCTCACCTGGATTTCCACACTGGGCACAGTCCATGGTGACAGATTTGCAGAAGTGCCACAGCCAGGCTTTGCCTTCTTATCCAGAAGACAAAAAAGTAATTCCAGTGCGCATTCCCAGCTTGTATTTCCTTAATGTCACAGTTTTCTGTTTCTCAGGTAACATCAGATTACAGGGCACTTGGGTTTTTATCTCAAGACAAACTGGCTGGGGCAGGTCAGCACAACTGGCACGGGCACACTGGGAGCTACTCCTACCCAAGAAAAGGCAAGTTCAAGCACATTATGCTTCACCCATCCCAGCACTCACATCATCACCACTTCCCCAAGGAGGAGCTGCACCAGCGCTTCCCAGCACTGTGCCACACCAGACAGTGGTTTTATTCAGACAGCAGGTTTTTTCTTTAAACAGCACTGGAATTCTTCCAGGCTAGATAAAATCTAAATTTTTCCATGCAAAGGACTAAAATACTCATAAGAAACAAAAGACCTCATTTACGTTCTGATACTCCTCAGGCACTCAGTTTTGGCCACTGTTGAGACAGAATTTCATTTTTTTTGACCCTGAATGACTTTCCTAATGCATCTTACAGGTGAAGGGGATTCTGGCTGCTGCCCTCCCATCCCCTCCTTAATTAAACTTTGAGAGGTCCGACATAAAAAATGTTACAGATTGAAACTGGATGGTGAAACATAAGAAGTAAGTATCTAGATAGGTTATGGAAAACAGACTGTTAGGAATTATTTTCAGTGTTTATTTAGAATTTGTTTCAAATAGGTAACAAGAAGAATTGCTATTTAACAACAGAAAGAGGAGAAAAGAGCAAGGAAACCCATCTGTTACTTCCAAATGATTGCCAGGAATTGTGGATCTCTTTAGGAACATAACTAATTACAAAAAAATTTTCTAAGTAACATGGAAATGCTGTTTAATCAGAATTATTTGCATTCAAAGAGCCATGAGAAGCAGGAACAGCACCCCTATCCTGACACCCAGGGTCTGCCGCTCTCCCAGACATCAAGGCACTAACACAGAGCCAAGCTGCCTCCATGGTCAGGTTCATCCAAATACCTTCTCCATAAACTAATCAAACAGGCATTTATCAGCCTGAGGAATACGCAAACCTAAGGGGTTTTATGGAGGAGTTTTTCCCTTCATAAAGAGTCCCAAAACTTTTAGTCCAGAAGGTCTTAGATCATCAGGCTACAGCCAGACTAGTACAAAGCATCCTTGATGTCTAGACTAAATTAAAAGATTAGCAGGCCTGCCCCAGTGCTGATTACACCAGGCTCATACTATTTTTCCAGTGGATGCTTTCATAATTAAATATCAAGTAACAGGAGGCACTTCAACATTTATGTCACCCTCACCTATGAAAACAATGTGAAGTTTCTTTGCACTGAGAACTGTGAAGTATTAAAAAGCATTCTATGGCTGTAACAGCAACCTGTCAAGCTGTAAAGAGAAATCTAGATTTTAGTGAAGGGGATCCTTTGGGAATGCCATGTATCGGCAAAGCAGAGCAGCAATAACATGATGCCTGTAACTAATATGGACAAAGTGGAATGAGTAATAAAAGCCAACAAAAAACAACTTTCATTCTGATTAGCAATCACAGACTAATAAGGCTTCAATTGCAATTTAAAATTAGGTGCCACCATCAATCACTCGGGTCTGTGCAAGCAGCAGCCACAGCACGTGCGGAGAAGGCACCAGGGATACCCTGGGGGATGGACGAGATGGTAGCTGTGAGCTCTGCCAGGGAGCAGGGCTCCTCAGACACAGCAGCTGTGATGATCAGGAAGATGTGCAAACCCCAAAACCTCCAGCACAAGAAAAGGGCTCAAGGTTTCCCCAAGCTCCCAGTTTTTTATCTAGTTAATTCTCTTGGTCCAGGCAGGTGCATGAGCTCTTTGGACTCAGTAACGTGACAGGTTTTACCTGTTTGGAATAGTTCTTGTTCTGCATGATGCAAATATATCATATTTTAAATTCAGTCTAGGGCCACTCATAGGGGGAAAAAATCCTCAAAAACTAGATTTCCAAATAGAATGAGTCCTTATTAGAGGAATAAACAGGTAAATAATGGACCTATTAAACAACATGCATATTTTTTTGGTAATTTCATCAAAATACAAGACAAGGTAGGCTTTTATGGGAGTTTTTTGTTTTAAAAAACTGGGTATAAAACTCAACCTTCCTGTGGAGGCTGAACAAAGAGAGGGTAAACAAACTGCCAGATAAGGGGAAGGGGCTGTGCTGCCCCTGGAGCACAGAGAATTATGTGATACACAAGGGATTGTTGGTTCATAAATTGCTAGTTTATGATTCATTAATTCAAGTTTATGGTAACTGGAAAACTTCATCCCATGTCCAGCTTAAATTTACACACAGCTATTTTCTGCCCACTAATTCTTTTGCCAATACTCTCTCCAGCCACGTCCGGCTCCTCTTCCTCTTGGTACTTACCCCTGGATATATTTATGGAACAATCAGATCCACAACAGCTTTTGTCCTGCCAGGCCACACAAGCCAAGCCCTTTCAGCCACCTCTTGTAAATCTGTCTTCTTGCTCCCTCCCATATCCCAGCAAGTTCTTTTCAGCACCTATTCCTATTTGAATTAATTTTTCTTGCATATGGGAGAGCATTGTGCAGTTTTACAGATGACTGTCTGCTAATGGCATTAATGGTTTCCAGCCTCCATGGAAATGCCTTGCTTGAGTCAAGATAGCATTTGCCTTTTGTGCACTACTGCACAGTCATACTCTAAGAAAAGGAGATTTTTTTTTCCTTTTTTATTCTTTCTGCCTGAGAAACCTCCAGGCTTGATCCCAGAGTAGATAAAACTCTGAACTAAAAAACAAAAACCTGGCTTTTAACCTAGGTCAGGTGTTAATAGCCCACAGAGCAATCCTGAAGAAGTCATTTCAGGTTCTTATTTTTTCATTCCCACACTTACCTATTTAAATCCAGAACTCATTGAGGCCAAGCATCACCTCTTAATTTAAATTAACTCAGTGCCTTGAAACAATTCTACCCGTGGCTGGAAAAAATCTCATGCCTCCCAAGCTTGAAAGTTTCATGAAACAATCTATTATTTTGTCACAATTATTTTCCTGGTTTGCCATTGTTCGGAAAGGCATGTATTTTAATGCACAGCCACACAAGTATATGTAAATAGGGTAGTATAAGTAAATTAAAAGCAAGCTGCTAATGGCTCACTGAACTGTGACAAAATCCAAAGGCATTTCCAGGACCTTGCAAGTTTTCTGTTATTTTTGAGAATGTTCCCATAAATGTCCATTACTGAGCAACCTTTGGGGGACTGCAGTGGCTGTGAGATTTACTGAAAATCAGAAGACAAGCTGGATTTTGGGAGACATAATTTCACTGAACACTTTGCAATGTCTGCTGCAAAACCAGAAGAGATGGGGACAGCACTGGTCAGGATTACTCCAGGCTCCCGGCATGCTTTCCCATCATAAAAATGAAATTGTGAAGAGATGATGATCTTCTTGGAGATTCTTCAGAGGTTTTTTACAAATTATACAAGTTAACAGTCAGCCATCACAAGGAAATAGATAAAAAGTGAAAAAGGTCCCTCAGCACTACATAAACCCAAAGGTATATTGAGGAGAGAAAACCAAGCCTTCTGGACTTGCCATGGGGCACAGGAGATCTAAGCATTATTAGTAACTGGAGAATCCAAGAATGGTTTGGGTTAGAAGAAAACTTAAAAATCATCTCATGACAACCCTTATCATGGGCAGGGATATCCNAGTAAAATAAATAAATAAGTAAAACAATAAATAGTAAATATTTTTAAACTTCTGAATTGATAAAGTTTTAAGAGCTAGTACTTCAAGGGTTTTTTGTTTTAAGTCATTTAAAACACAAGTTGAGTGGCAATTACCAGCAAGGAGCTGTGGGATTACCCAGGATTTTGCTAGCACTAGCACCTGCAGATGGGCTTCCCAAGAATCTGAGCTGGAAAACCACTCCCCAGTCACTCCCCAGCCCACTCCCTGGGCCTCAGGAGGACTTCCAAACAACACACTGAAAACAGAAAACATTTTACAACATTTTTTATCTTACTATTGGAGAAAAAATATATCCTATGTGCTATTCCTGCCATGCTACTTCAACTGTAACAGTGGGTTCAGTTCCATCCTCAGTCTAGACACGCTGGACACGCAGAGGAATTCCCATTCGAAGCAGCATGAGGTGCCAGCAGTTCTGCCCAGATCCAGCAGCACAGTACCTGGTACAACTGAAACACATGCTGAGTGTCTTTCTAATGGAAAAATAAAACCTCTCAGGATGGCAGAAACATCGAGAAAGAAGCTTCAGGAGAAATTTCAATGTGCAGTCTTAGTGAAGGAAATGGCTGATCCTGGTCCTTGTTATCACTCCTATAAACCCCACATTTCACAGTCACACTGTTACACTGCCCCAGCTAGGTATTTTGGGAAAGGCCTATTTGATTTTAAAATACACTCTGGACTTGAGTTGTCTGCCTCAACAACACATTGCCCTGAAATATGGCTAAAAAAAGGGCTGTCCAGCTCCCCACCACTTGTCTCCATGGCTTGTCCCATCTTCAGCATTCATCCTCATTCACAGTTACTAATTTAAAGGTCTGTAGGAAAGGAAAGTGTGGCAAAAAACCTAACTCTGAATGTCTGCTGTGGGAACAACTGCAGAAAGAGCCAGCAGACATCCCAAGAGGTATCACCAAAGGGATAACCCCAGTACAACAAACAGCTCAGCCAGCCTAATCATGGTGAAAGGTTAGGAATTAACTACGCTGGAATGACAGCTCAGTGGTTTGGGCATCAGCTTGCTAATAACTGGACTTGTTGGGAAGTCAACAGTTGAGTTCCTGACAAGACAGGGCCAGATACTACAAATGTTTTGAAAAAGATATCATTTAATGGCAAAACACAACTTGTTCTGCCTCTTTTTTAAAGAAAATTGAAAGAAAAGGATTTTTCTAACTGGGTCTTCCTATTTGATACGACTGATGTATTTTGTAGCTACAGAATTTTATTTCTTCTCTCAAGGCATACAACAAGATAACCACTTCACTGTGAATAACAGGAATTATTTAAGGAAATCATTTTTATTTCTCATTATATGAAAGATTACCTGAGCAGTTGCTATTATTATTATTGGCAATTAGCACTAGACTGCAATTTGTAATTTCCAAACTCATATACAAACATTAACAATTTGCCTGGAGAAAGCCATATGTTATTGCACGGGAAACAAATTATTGAATTCTAATGATCTGTGCCTTTACAACTGAACTGGGAAGCTTATACAGGAGTTACGCAAATAGCACATTTGGGATAGTTTCAGCAAGCAACAAATTATTTTGAGTCTCTGACTCTCAAACAAAATATTCTTAGTCTGAAGTCTTTTACACATGGACTTTGCTACAAAGGAAGAAAACTTAAGAAACCACTCAGAAGAAAACACTAATAAAATTTTATAAAGAAAAATCACTTGTAAAACCATTGTTATTAAGAATTATACTTCGACTCCAGGGAGAGAAATCAGCTGATGTAAGTCTATCCTAATGCCATTTAATTGGGTTATAGAGATGTAAACCACAAACGAATCTGCTCCCAAGCCTACCAGGAAAACAATCCCTGCTCACATTCTCTGCAAATGCCGGTCACTATAAATACAGAATAAATACGTAAGGATGAGCCACAGATGCAGGGATTTGGATGGACTATTACGTGCACGTAAGTACAGATATAATGCTTGGAGCAATGAATGTAGCTTTGGATCATGGGAAACCAACTTGCCTATGTGAGTTGCATTTCTAACCTCCCCATAAGGCCAAGAGAAGAGCAGATAAGAGTCTGGGTATAGCAATGCTTCAGAAGTGGAAATAAACACTAATTTCCCAAAGCTCTCCAAGAATCCAGGCTGAGGCTGAAGGTGCACCTCAAACATTACCAGCCTTGGCTGTGCAGACCCATGCGGGCTCACCCTCCTCACTATGAAGTTTGGGCTCTTCAGCAAGCCAATGGCAGACCCAAGGAGAAGACACTCATGGGTTTGGGATGCAACCAGTGCTCCTGGGCTGATGGAGCACTGCAGCATCAAATCATCTCAGGCCTTCTCCTGGTATTTCTCCTATGTCAGAGAACAACAGCTTCCCAGGGAGGTGGGGAAAAGGGCTCTTTTAACAATAATTGACCATGGTTCTTTCCAGTAAGTGACAGCTGTCTTGGGTTGAAAAATGTAACTAAAAATGTGTATTCTATTTTTATCTGTTGAAACCAGTTGGGAGATATTGTTCTTCTATCCTCTTCCACCCATTTTCCTCTGAGGGACATCACCTGTGAATGGGCCATTTAAAGTCTCTCACATGACTGATAACATCACCTCATTCCATTGTGGGATGCTCCACCCAGCAGAAGGAGCCAAAGCATTTCCACCAGCATAAAACCTACAATCCCAAACACTGATTCAGCTGGTTTTCCACTGAATTCTTAGAGGAAGACTGGACCTATCTTGCCAGCACTGGACCCTTTGTTCTACAGATCATCTCTACTTCACAGAACAACATCTGTTACTCCAGGAGGATTTATTTGGACTGCTTCCAACCCCCTGACAACAGGGTGTCAGGTTGTATCTCTGACTCTGTCAGGGTTTTCTAGGACTTTTGTTTGTTTGCTTGTTTGTTTTTTTTTGTATTTGTATTTTTTCTTTTTTTTTTTTTAATATTCCCAGTAAACAACTGTTATTCCTATTCCCATATTTTTGTCTGAAGCTCCTAATCGCAAAATTGTAATAATTTGGAGGGAGGGGGTTTTTACATTCTCCATTCCAAGGGAAACTTCAGTTTTCCCTGACAGGCACCTGTCTTTCCAAACTAAGACAACAGCTTAAACAATACTTTTCAGACAGAAGCAAAATATCTGACACTTTGTCCCCTTGAATAACTAGCAGAAAGCTGAATTACAGACAAGTTACAGACTGAACCATTGAAGAATAGTAAGGAAAAAGCCTGTACAAAGGGATTTCTCAGCAGAATAACGATATACTAGACAAAACCAAAAGGATATACCATATGTTGAATAATAAAATTGGCAAACCCAGTAAGGTTCAAATACTGCTATTATACACATCTGGGCAAAACGGGGAGGAAAAAAAAATCATTAGGTAATCTGAGAACCTCCAAACAAAGAAACTGTAAAATTCTGAACTGTAAAGCAAAGGAAACACACTTAATCCCTCAGGAGTTTAAGTATGTATTTCAACTGGGTTATACCATCCCTCACAAGGACATGGAAGCACACAACAACCTACAGACACAATATAGCCACTGTGTGCTGCCGGCACAAAGCCAACTGGCTCCAGTACTCTCCAACCCTGGCACCTGTTGGGTTTATCATCAGCACATACATTACCTCCTTGGGGCACCCAGGGAAGAAAAAGGCTCAACCAAGTGCCATTTTCCAGCAAAATGCAGGATTGTGTACTGACACTATTTTAAATCAGGATTTCCAGCTGCAAAACAAGCCACCCTCAATGCTGAAGTCATTGTGACTTTTGTGCATTTCAAAGCATTAAGACGAAATACTGAAGCAAGCAGTAAATAATATCATCCTGGCCTTGTGGAGCTGATTCATCTACAATCACTGTAGATGTAACCTCTTCCCAGCCTCCCCTGAGGCTAATTTATTTATGAATGTTCCCATTAAAAATAGGACTACTTCTGCAGTAACTTAGTGTGCAGGGTAAGTAAGGGAGGCAGGACAAACACAGTTTAATGAAAAAATGTCTGGGGACAAGATATCTCTTTCTATGGGTCTGTGAGGTCTAGGTTCACCCTGCCAGGCTGTTATGGGGTACCTCACTAACACTCTCAGCACACCCCACCATGTAAGCTAGGTATTTTGAGGGCCTTTCCTTGTTTTTGTTTTGTTTTGTTTTTTTCCAACTCAAAAGTCCTGTGCCTATATCATAAGCTTAACAGGAAACTGCACACTAGAAGCCAGCTACTACTGCCCTGGATAATGACGTAAGGAATAACGTATGTTCCTAATGCTACACCAACACAAACTGCTCTTTTTAATTTTTATTTCTTGACAGACTGGTTTATAAACTAATCCCGTGACTCTTGCCAAGATGGAAAGGTTTGTAATTGGCAGCATTCTGCTTGTTATTAAAAAGGAAGAGGAGGGCTTTGCCCTATCAGGCAAAACAGGGTAAGCCAAAATGGGAGCAGGATGTGGGGGAATGTTATAGCGCAATTCAAATTGTGCTTTGAGAAAAGGGAGTCTGGGGAGATCAGAGAAAAGGGAAAGAGTGTTGCTGTCCAACAGCACGGGGGAAGCTTTCCAGAATATAAGAGATGGCATGAAATAAACAATGGAAAAGCAAACTATGGTAACATGACGTAAAGGGACGCACAAAGGTGGCTTTGAACAATGCCAGGGTGTGTGGGGATGAGAGAGGGCTAAGAAGCCATTGAATGCAGAAGGCACAAAAGGGAAACTCTCTGCCATACTTTTCATCCCTAGAAACAGCAACTTCTGTTCAGGGCTTCTGGAAAAGCTTGTAATTGATTTGGAAGTCTCTAGCCACAGAGAAAGACCATAATGGAGGATCTTCCTTTAGGGGATGAGCTGGCAAGATCCTGACAGCTTTTGGCAGCTGTACTCAGAGTCCCACTGCCTGCCTGTGGCCGCCCTCATTCCCCTGCCTGTCATTCTCAGCCCATATCAAATGATAGAGAGATGGGGCAACCTTGGCAGAATGCGTGACAGACGGGCAGGACTGGGACCACAGGAGGAGCTGCTGAAAGGTCTGAAATTGCTGATGTGTCCCACAGCATGAAGGACACTTGCCATGCATAATGGATAGGATGCTGAGTATTTTCCCAGTATTTCAGTTGGCCTGTGTACTACTTGATGCCTGCTTCTCAAAAAAGGGAGGAAAAGAAGAAAAAAGAAAAAAAAATCCCTGTGAAATTCTATGATGTGGTATCAGAACAGTTTCTGTGTTTCAAAAGGGTTGGTTGTGTGTTGCTGTCTTCCAGAATGATGGGAAAAGAAGAGGGAGAGAAGGTTGTTCCATTTGCAATGGGACCTGCCCAAGGAAGGTATGCACCAGTCCTGGAGCCACTGGCATGGATCAGATCTTGGGATGCTGAGTTTTTTAGTGCCTCAAAATAAGGTATAACCACTTTTTATTTAATACAGTGTATAAGAGTTAAAATACGAACACTGCCTAAAATAACCAACAGAATTAGCAGCAGCAGCCAGTAGCTTACTGCCTGAAATCCAATATCCAAAACAACTTCATGAATCCATGAGTTTTCATAGACCATTCAGGATCTAACACCAACATCACAATATAAAGCTTTTCAGATTCTCATAATGGATTGAAAAAGAACTGAAGTAAAAAAAACCAAATCAAACAAACAAAAGTGAATTCACGTTTTCAAGGCGAGTACCGGCACTTGCACTTCCCAGTCCAACAGTCTCACCCGAGTTGCAGCAGCACTTTCCCTGCCATTCCCAAATAAAGCAAATCATGATCTGAAAAATTTGGGGATCAGATTTCACATTCAAGATTCCAAATTCTGCTGAAACTGGAAAAGCTGAGCTCAGCTATGTTTGTCTCATGCTCTGGTTACATCTCTGCCCCTATCTTCTGCTACGATGAAGACAGTCAAAAGCAGCAGGTTAAAGGTTCAGTGGGATTTTAGGTCTCCTTGTATGCC
Source organism: Cisticola juncidis (assembly GCA_013400215.1). NCBI lineage: Eukaryota > Metazoa > Chordata > Aves > Passeriformes > Cisticolidae > Cisticola > Cisticola juncidis. The sequence continues at coordinate 56,020 of VXBR01001425.1, read as the reverse complement.
ATGGTAGGACAAGAAGCAGAAACTGCGAAAAACTGATATCCTTTGTTTCTACAAGTGAGGAAATCAGGGGTTTTTAAACCAAATTAAGCCCAAATGTGATTAAAACCATAAAAGTTATGAGGAAATAGAGTCTGTATCATATACTAATGCTTAAATGTATAAGCAGTGGGAAAAAACACACAGGAAAAAAAAACATATTAAATCGTATACCCTAATGTAACAAAATAAGGAAGGGAAGTGCTTAATAAGTAGGCTTTTCATGTCATCCAGCTACCCAAAAAATATTTAGGACTCCAGTTTTTCAAATCCAAATCAAATAAAAAGCCTGCATGAGCAAGGTTTAGGGTTGATCAGTGTCACAATGTGGAAGGAAGGAGAACAGAACAGATTTTGAGAGTGCTAAAATACTAAAACTAAATGAAATTTATGTGCACTACCACTAAAGTTTGAAAAGTGAACTAAAAAGAAGAGTAGAACAGCTCCAGACAAATATACAAGATTCAAGATTTTCACAGTAATGTTTTTGATGATGCAGAAGGGAAAACTGATTGAATTCGAAGTGCCTTTTTGTGGAAGCTCATTCCTTCAAGAAAACGTGTTTATGATATACAATACATGATGTTGAATTTTTTTTCTTATTACAAACACACGATTTCCCATATCTTGAAATGAAGTACCACACACTCTTAAATCCACTGCTGTGCATTCTAAACAATCTCAGATTATGGATAACATATTTTGATGTTCAACCACTGAGATGATGATTAAAGGTATTTTAAAGGACATCTAATCAGTTGTTCAGCCAAAACAATGACTTCTTTGGCACTTATTTGCTTAAAATGCTTCACTTAAGATGCTCAACTCTGCATAATTTCATAGATCTCATGAAGTTTTCCAAGAAGTGATGTTTCACTCCCAGAGATAATCTCCAAGTCGAACATAATACTTTATATTACTTTTCTTCACATTTTCTCCATTTTCTTTTTTCTCATTCTCATTTTGAAAGACTTCAGAAAAATGCAAAGATCACCTGATATTAAGGAACAGGAATCCTCAGAGGATTGCTAAAATATTTGATGACTGTGTCCAGAAATTGCTACAAATACTTTTAGTATATTATTTACAGGTACTGTAGTGAGTGAAAAGCACTATTATTTGATACAAGTGGTGAAGACTGCTTAATGCAAAGCTGTCTAGGTATTTCATTAAAGACAATAATAAAATACAACTATTATTGTACTCATCAGATTTCAATTTTCAACTGCTGTGAAGAAAGACTCATAAAATTTACAGCATCACATACAAGATACTAAAATATCTCATATATAAGGACAATTTGCTAGTGATTTTTGTTTTACTTCGTGACATTTTTCAGGGATACTTTGGACAGCTATTTCCTACACATCCTTTGCAATAGAAGAAGGCACAGGAAACAAAGATTCTAGGATAAAGAGGGAGCACTATCTCTAAACCCAATCCCTGCTGGTGTTTCCCTCAAACTGAAAGCATGGGAAATCTGGTCAGTCAGGAAACCAGAGCTGTAGAGTGCCTTGCAAGAGTACATAAGAGTAAATAAACAAATCTGATGGCTTCAGGAAAAGGGAAGTGTGGGAGGAGGAAATAATATTAGTCACCCTGCAAGCACCATTCGCAATCGGAGTAGGAGCAACTGTGAAAGGGAATATTGTAGCTCCAGAGGTCCCCAAAGGGTTATAAATCTTCTGACCCTTGGGACCAAGTAAAAAAAGTATTTAAATTATTAAATAATAAAGAACAGTGCTGAAACCTTCCTGGTGATGGCATCTACGATCAGGTGTCAACCAAGTGGATGGAAAGTGATTTACAGCCAAGGCTTTGGCAAGGAAGGAGATTTCTCTTTGTAAATACAAGAAGATGGATCTAAGTTTGGGGTATTAAAATGTAGATTTGGATAAGTTCACTAATCTTGCAATGAATTTGATAATTTTAAAGGTCTTGGCCAAGTCTTTGTGGTTTCTTAAATAGTTTTATGAAGGAAGGAAAAAGGATGAATGGAATTTTTCAGTTGTAGGAATTGCAATGGATTTAAACCTTGGTTTAAAGCTTAAAAGAAATTAGGTTAAACATAGCACACCCAAAGAAAAAAACTGGTCTTTGCAGGAAATAATATGAAAGAACTACAGCATCTTACACAATGAACAATTCTTTCTTGTAGTCAACGGGAAACAGTTACAGACTGCCAATGAAATGGTGCAGAACAAAGAGTTACCAATAATATATCATATTTTATAAAAGAATTCAAAGCTAACAGGAGGCAATTAAAATATCAGTTCAAATGTAAATTAAAAGATCACTCTGGACCTGGATTGGGATTTATGCCTTACAGCACTATTACAAATCCTAGAAACCCAAACCCACTCCACAACTGTACCACACAGCACCTCCACAGTGTAATTCCCTGCATACAATCATTACAGTGAAATAAAAATATACAGATATAATAAATTATTTATAACACAGCATAACATGTGAAACATTAAGTGGCATATGTTAACAGGAACAGTAGATTTTCACATATTTTCAGGAAACACTGCAAGTTGCTGACAGAGAAGTTACAGAAAAAAAATCTCCTGTTAGTGGAATTCCCAGAGCCCTTGCTCAACAGAAAGGGTTTGGCTTACTTAAAAAAACTTTAGCTAAAGACATTTTTCATGCAAACACATACACTAGTGAGTTGACAATGAACTGTATTTTTGACCAAATTATTTACAATTCTAATTAAATTACACTGCAATACAGGATTCTGGCTATTGATTTAACTCATGTAAAGCTGCATGACAGATGATTCGACTGCAGGCAACAAAAACTCTTGATTTCAGGAGCTGTGTAAACTTTAAGAACCCAAGCCTTAAAATTAAACTTTGCTCACAGTTTTCAATCACTGCCTGGAAGAGACAGCAGTAGTAATCTTCCACTCAGTAAAATAATCTAGTTTGCAATCTGATAATATCTCTGAGTTGAACTGCATTGATTTTTCAAGATTATAAATTTTACAGATATCACTGAGGTAGCAAACATTTTTATGCCTCCTCACATCCACACTTTCTTCCTGGAATTTCTTAAGCCATGCCTGTATAGAAAAGGGAGAAGTAGAAAAACAGATGACAGATGAGGAAAGATGCTGCTGAAGTTACACTATTGGCTTTTTTGCTCTGAGGTACAGAACCTATAATTTTCAAGTTTTGTATTAGTGAAAACCAATAGAAATAATCTCATATTAGCCAGCTGGGAAGGTAGCTTAAGCCATTTTATTCATTATCTAGTTTCTTATGCAAACTTTCGGGAATCAAACATGAAAAGATAAATTTGCATTTTCTAGGTGTTTGTAAAACATCAGAATAAATGACGGGTAGTAAAACCTAAAGGAAATCTCACGTATAAGACCATGTGTGAGTAACAGACATATTTAACTTCTAAATGAAACCATCAAAACTTGGTAGGATCTAACACTGCCTGAAAGATACAACCTTTGTGGAGCTGCATCCTGCGCGTACTCAGGGATGAGCAAGCAGAACTGTTTTCTGCAGGCAGGCAGGGTTACCTCTGTCACCTGGCTGACAAGTCCTCAACATTGAAAAGACAGTCTTACAACACTATTGTACACAAAAAAAAACCCAAAACATTTTTATGTATGAAATTGCTGCGTTTCCATAAAACCTCCTGTTAGATTTACTCCCTTCTCAATACAGTTTATTTGCAAAACATTGGTGCAGCCTCTCTCTGCAGCAATTAGCACTATTACCTGGGGGTCACCTCTCATCTTTGCAAACCATGATTAAGGGCCAGAACTTGTATTGATTTTTCTGTTAGCTTGACTGCCTGCAGCCATCATACCATCCAGAATGGTGTTCCTTACCCTGCTTACTACCCAAGCAACCTCGGCTTCTCCAGGAATACTTGTTTATACAACACAAAGCTGTGCTGCCATCGATTCCTTGCACAAATACACAAGTTAAATTTATGCTGTTCATTTAGGTGTTTATTGCTAGAAATGGGCACCGGCACTGCCAGCAGCACACACGTGGGCAGGTCTAGATAATCTTACCATTAAAAGCAGGACCTTCACTGCTCTCAGTAAAATTACAGACGCATTTTGGAACTGATTCTGAAGCTAAGCACTCAGTGTGAAAGCTTCACGTTAAAACAGACACAAAAACCTGATTAAGTGATACTAACGCAGAGCTCAAAACTCAGGAGGCATTTAATCAACAATAGCTTATGCCCCATCCCTAACTGAGTCCAAGCCCTGGATAACACTACTAAGAACTTTTTTTCCCTAGTTTCTCCCCTTCCAAATGAGAGGAATTCTTTTACAAGCCACATAATGGACTTAACTGAAAATAGGATGGTTTCATGTCTTCACAGGCAATCACAGCTACCGGTGAAAGAAAGAAGGAAAAACCTTTCATGTCCATTGCCTTAGTCCCAAAAATCCAAAGTCAAATCAGCAAAACCAGATAAAGAAATTTAAAAGTAACCACTGCATTTTTTGTCTAGTAAGGTCACCAGAGCAAACAGCCCAACAACCAAAGCTATTGAACTCTTGAGCAACACAAGCAGTTATGAATATTGTGTATTTTCTTAACCAATCCTATTTTAACTTTCTCAAAGAAAAGCAAGATGAAACAAAGAAAGCAAGAGAGAAAAATATGAAAGTTGTGTCAAACATATTAACAAATTTTTTAAGCGGAATGGACCAAACTGACAACAGAAGGAAAGCTCTGATTTCCACAACTTATATTTCTTTTAACAAACTAAGCCACACTTATTGTGTGGATAAAAAAATATTTAAAATTTTGTGCACCACAAAATGCTCTTACTGAACCTGCACTCACAGAAACATATATCTTCACTTCTGTCAAGCTTCATTTTTCCTACTTAATCTCGATCCTCACTAAGCCAAATATTTTTTAAAACTTATCTCTCCTTGCCTCCACAAATGCATGATTTTCTGAAAAGACCCCAACGTTCTTATGAGGGCAAAGATGCTGAATAAACACCAGATTGGTTTTTATTTATATGAATGTTTAAAATAGCTCTTAAAACATTCTAGGAGAGATGATTTTTATTTATAGCTTAGATTTTTATGTGTCACATTTTTAAACAAATGGGAGAGTGGTGCAAAGCTCTGCTGTTCACATTTGGTATCAGGCGGGCATCAGAAATGGGCCATTTTGGAATAGGAAAAACCAAATTATAGTGTTGTATTTGCTGTGCTCCTGACTTCTCTATCTCTAATTACAGCTGAAATTCTGTGTTGTGGTGCAGGATTTTCAGAGCAACACAAAAATAGCTGAGAAATCCTCCCAAAACCTTTGCAGCACCATGGCAGCTCAAAATAAGGAATTAGAAAACATGACATTTGACAGGCAGCAGATAACAAGGTGCAAAAGCTGCAAAGTTCCTGTAGGTAGAAAGAAAGCAAAGCAATGTAGTGGAAGAAAAAATTCCTGACAGCTCTGACACTTGGGACCTATTTTTCTCCTCAATGCACATGTAGTTCTCTTATGAGTAAAATGAGAGTTATGCACACATGGTGAAGAGAAAAGGTTACTACACACAGCCATCCGCCCAGCCACCCTGCTTTAAAAATATTATGGCAAAGAAAGTATGAAGATGTTTTTAATAGCTTCTTGAGGCAACTAGCCTGTTTGGGAAAGCCTCTAAGCTTCGAAGTAGAAGTAGGAAAAGGTAAATATTTATAACATTGCAGTGAATGTCTAATGCCTAAAATCAATCACTTGTCTACCCAAAAGATATCTCCTTTGCTTCCAGTACACAAAGTAACAGCTACATCAATCCAACAGAAAGCAAGAATAAGAGAATTGATTGCAAAAATTGAGATTTCAGTGATTAAAAAATATTGTTGAATATCTGAATTACTCATATGCCTCTAATTAATGTCATTAATGTATTACTTCAGGAATGGAGATAAAAATTCCTTTTTACTCCAGAGCAGTAACAGAAGCTTCCAAAAAGAGTAATTGAAACACAATAGCTGTGATTAAAATACTCGTACCTAGAGCTGCAGAGAGGCTCAGGCACAGCCAGGCATTACTCCAGCTGTGACAAACACATCTGGGCTGACAAACCGGGGCTGCCATGGCAGCTCTGCTACTCAAAATCTTCTCTTTTACTCAGGTCACAGCTATAGGGTTAAACTTTTAAATTATGAAAGGCTAGTAGCTGATGAATATGATTATCTGGGATTTCAGACACACCTTTTCCTCCTGAATGATAAAAAAGCCACTCTTCTGCAGAGCAGCACAGGTCCCTCAGCACTGCACATTTTACACCCCAAGACTGGAAAATTATTTCAGCCCTCAAATTGCCACTGAGAACATACCTTTCCATGCTTAAGTCGCAGGTGATGATATTCAGAGCTGGTTTTCAGAGCTTTAAGCTTGCTGGTTTTTTTAAAACCAGCCCCTAGGTATAGTACCAAGAGGTTCCAAAAACTTGATGTCCTCCTGGGTGCAGCAGCATTTCTTCTCCAGGGCTGAACACATCTGTGGAACACAGAAAGCAAACCCAGGCTCCCTGCAGAGCCCCACTGTACTTGGAAACCACGTCTGGGAGAGGAACTGGCTTTTCATCTCCATGGCTGGACAGCCAAGAAACATTTTTCCAACACCCCTCCCTCTCAGAAACCTTCAGTTCACACTTGCCTGCACACACACGATGGGACATGACAAAGGAGATGCTCTCCAAGCTCCCTGAAGCCCAGCAGGATTTCCATCCCCAGTTTTCAATGGACCAAAGACTGAATATGAAAAAGGCTCCTGTCTGATGGAGGTGTGAAAATTCCAATGCTAGGTGAGCACTCCGAAAATTCAGAAGTTGTTCTGCTTAACTGGTCTTGACCCTATTTAATCAAGGGGAAATACAAGACCTGTGATTGTTCACATAGGACTGCTCCAAGCAAGACCCTTCATGTACAAATCTTACTTCTTATAAACCTGTAGAAGGAGACTGCAAAAACACCACCACCTCCCAGCCTATGGCTGCAGAAAAACAAAACCCATTTTCCAGATAGATGTTTATACAGAATAGATCTGAGGTTGATTAAATGTCATTTCTGTATACTTCACTAATGCCAGAAGTCTCCACAGAGCATTCTAAGTTACAGGATGCATCTTTTCCATTAATTAAAAATGCTATAATGCCATCCTTTTTTAAAAACTATCTTACACACATTTTTAAGCTAATTCTAAGAAACATTTCTCAGCTTAAATGTAATTTTATGCTTAACAAATAATTCCTCCCAAGTGAGGAAAAAAAATCACCAAGTGAAAAAAACCCCCTCTATGATGAGCAACACAGTCTAGGTAACTGCCTCCTTGCCAAGAAGATGTGAGCTTAGTTTATGAAGTTCTTTAAAATCTGAAGCAAATTTATTCTTGAAGCAGTTATTAAAATACAAGCTAAATAAACCTTAACTTCACCAATCCTTATACACTCTCTCTGCAGTTCTGTTATGAATAGATTCATTTTCTCATTCAAAATTACACAAAGCAGAGATAGAAGTTTCATTGTCCACAATTCAGGTCTGTGAAAGAGAGTTAAAGGGAAAAACCAAAATACAGTAGAAGTTTCTTAAAATGGCAAAAATTTCTAAGGATTTGTTTCAAAGTTGCCACTGGCCATTCTGGACTTCAGTGTTGAATCACACTTCAGTGTTGAATCACACTCATAAAACTCCAAGGTTGTTTTGAAAAGTTTGCAATGAACCTCAAGTTATTTCATATTCTCCCTTTGAACTACATGTGGGTAAGTTCATGTTGGCACAACATGTGAGAAGTTGGGACAGGCTCCAGGGAAGACATGCTGAAGGACCTCAACTCCTGCTACCACTGTCCTTCCAAGTCAGTCATGACTGACTTGCAGCCCTAAACTGACTGACTGGCGCAGCCCTAAAATCTAAAATATTTTCCAGATGGGATTCAGATTCCCAGTCCAGACAATCCCTTAGAATAATAGATATGGAAGAAAGAGGATGAACAGTCAACAGCATTCTGGTCCTTCAGTAGGCAGGTTCACCTGAAGCCAAAGGGAAACCTGATCCTGTATTCCACACGTATGGACCTCCAATAACACACACCCAAGTATTTACATAGATACATCTTGTTCCCTTAAAAGCCCCTTTAAACCATTGTCAGAATCTCTCTTTTCCTCCTCTGTGATTAAATAACTCAATTCCTAAATATCTGTAAATTAAAACTCATAAGGATTTAATAAACTGAGCTGATATAAGGATATAAACAAGGTGGTCTGTTTTTAATCCTACACCATGGCTGTTGTAAAGAAATCTGGGTGAGTACCCAGCTCTCATCTACAATTCAGTCCTGTTTCAGTGAGCACCCAGTGAAGCAAAACCACAAAAGCCTGAATGATAATATTTTGGTGCATCTTTTATGCATTAAAATACTACCTCTCACATAAGAAAATGAACTTTATAAAATAAGTGATAAACTTTCTCTTCTGAAGTTGATGAATAACATGGTTAATTTGAAGTTGTGCATTTCATTCTGTATGGAGCTACCTATGATTTAAGGGTTTGCTGTAATCGGTTCCTCCCAGCAGCCTCAAAAGCACACACAAAGAAATTTGTTCAAATTAACCATTCAGAACAGTTAGTCAGTGCAGAAATCCTGGTTCTTATGAAAAGTATCAACTAATACATAATCTATAATATCCTGTATAAGTCAAAACTGCTACATTACTGGAAAATGAGAAAAAATTACCATATGTGAAGATGAGCACTTCTATAAATTAAAACAGAAAAATAAAGTCCTGTAAGAAATATACACCAATATATTGGTCTAAATATAACTTTGCAACTGTCATGTAAGAACCCTGTCACCTTGAATTAAAAGCTGACACCATCCTACAGCAGGATAACTGCGCACAGCAGCATTTCTCACTCCCGTTCCCCTCGCTCACAGCCCAGTGTTCCCCAGCACTCGTTCTCTCGTGGCTGGGCCTCTGGCCCTGCCACAACACCAGAGGTGTAGGACACAGGCATCATCACCCTGCAGGGCAACAGCTCTGGTATTCTAAGCCAGCCAGCTCATGATTTTTATCCTCCAGTGCTCACTCAGAGATTTAAATCGGCAACTAGTATCGAAGTGCACATGAGAAAGGCTGGTTTGCACAGTTGTCAGTGTCACCAAGGAGATGGGGCTGCCAAAGGAAAATACACAAGAATGGATTCACCATTTCACATTGCTAGAGCAAAATTTCCCTGAACTTATCCTGACACTGATGTCTGCCGCAAACTTGGCAAGAGATATCTGAATAGGAGAGGACTAATTCCAAGGACTGGATACTGCAGCTTCCTCCTCAGTGTGGGCTCCATAGGGATCGCAGCAGTGCCAACATCAGGTACCACAGCAAGAGAAAACAAAGTTCATCTGCTAAGAACAGCTCTGTCGTAGTCTTAACAAGCCACTATATACATGAAAAAAAGCACTTCTAAAATTAATTTATTAATAAGAATAGATTTAAGACTTTTTAAAAATCTCTGTTTTTAAAGATTTACATTAAAGATTCATATTTAGAGGGCTTTCTAAATGTGTAGTCCTACGTGCCAAGTTCTCCTGATCAGGTAACAACTTCTTATTGTTGAAACAATAGTCATGCTACCTTTTCCAGCAACTGGAGGCTTTCCAGCAGCGCAGGATGAAGTTTAGGCACTAGATACAGGCTTTCCCTGAAGAAGCATAATTTCTAAAAAAATATTTTGAAATGTACCTTAAGTTTTAAAATGTATTGAGAAACCCCAGACATTGAATATTCAGCAGAGTGTTTCTGGCAGTGTGTGTAGAATGTGTTTGGGTATTTTAACACTAATAGGGAAAACACTGCTAGAAGCCCTGACTTTTCTCATTCTGGATTTTGGATCCAGGGCAGTTTCCAGTTTGAAAGAATCTCTAGCCCAGATCCATCTTGTGCAAGCACAACGTGCACCCTCCACCAGCTCCAGAGAGCAACAGATGCGTGGCCACCTCCATAAACCTCTGCACACCTGAAGCACAGGTAATAGTGGACAACACACCCCAGCAACGCTTATTTAACCAAGTTTTCCAAACTGTTCAGGAAATCACTTCTTCCTCCACCACATTCACAGCCTAGATTGTGATCCTAAGTTATTTTTACAGAATCCTTTTAAAGTTCTCCACTGTAGAAAACAAGGGCAGCCAGTCATCTTTACATTCAGGAACAGCAGGATCTGGGCTAGGAGCTTTTTGCCTTTGTGGTTTGCTGCTGTAATTCCAAAACCACACACAGTGCCAGAGCTTTAGACCACAACTAGAAATGTGACTTTCGAATAAATTAAGAACACTCGTGGGAAGGGGAACCAAACTTTTATGTGGCTTCCTGGAGGCTGTTCTGCCACTGGCAAAAAATCAGACACTACACAGAAGTGGATTGGTAATAAACTAACCCGGAGCAGGACCTCCAGCCACTGTCAGGCACGTGGTGCCACAGACAAGAAAAATGTGTAGGATGAAATCATGGCCCCACATTCCATGGCATAAAGCAGATTTTTCAATGTGAGCATAAACACTCACAAATATACAGCTGTATTCGTCCATGTTACTAGGGAGGAAAACAGAAAGAGCTTTAGACCTTTGATTTGCATTTTTCTCCCTATTATTATTTACTGCACTGAAGATAACTGTACATTTTACATGCCCCCATATTCTTTAGAATAAACATATCGTTATTCTGATAAGAAATGCAGAGCCTATGCATAATGCAAATTGTGTATCTGTAAGACAAAGCAGAACAGTACAGGTTTTCAAAAATCAAGAAGCACTTGGTGTTCACCAGGCATAAAAATACAGGTATCCCCATATACTTTTTTATAACTAAAACCTCTATTTATAGCAATTACCACACAGTTTTCACATGTTTTCCATCTTCTTGGACAAGCAATGATTTAATTCACATTTTAATTATGCTATAGAGAGATTATTATTTTCTAACAGATAAATAGCATTAAGTCAGAAGTTATTTCAGGCATTACAAAATTACTGAGACTCCCACTAACATGTTCCATTTCTTTTCCAACTTTTCTCTGTCCCCTACTAATGTAAGAAAGCCATACACAATCAAATGGAAAATGAAATGCAGTACACACTTCTCAACAGGAAACCAAAATTGGCTACACACCAAGCACATCAGTATTCAGAGATCTAAAAAAAAAAAAAAAAAAAAATTAAGTTGACTGTCTCCTAGCACTTTTGATTACTCCAATTAGAAAATCAAAGTCATTCCCATGTTTGCAGTGATGCCAATGGGTGGATGAATTAAATATGCTTTCACTATGAGACGTCTCCTTTTCAAGTTCACTGCCCTCCTGTTTTCTAGCAGCACATAAAAATATTTATATTTAATTCTGTAGGCTCAATCCTATGCCTGTTAAATGCAGCATAAATCTACCACTGATTTCTGTCCAAAAATACTTTGGCTAAAGCAAATGTGAATACGATGAACTAACACACTACTCTGTGCAAGAGAACAGAGCACAGCACTACACAAGGCATAAATAAACTTCAAACATCAAAAAAATCAATTATTTTCTCAGACCTGTCACATGATACAATCAAATAAATAGCTTACTTTTTAAATTAAAATTTTATTTTGCTATTTATAAGTAGTTTCTTTTATATTCCCCCTCTCCAAATAATTCCAAAGAGCATCTGAAAGCTCAAACATGTGCTATTGAAAGGATTTAAAAGTAAATGCTAGAATTTATCTAGTTCCTAAAATATTATCCTAGTTGTTAGCAGAAAGCTGTTCCAGGCATGGAGACAATTAGTTCTGATAGCACACTTCAGAAAGGCTGGAGAATCCCATGAGATTTCTAGGGAGAAATGGGAATGCTAAGGGCATGTTGTTCAGTGCAATCCCCACCCCAGCCAAACACAGATGTCCGATTAAAAGGCCAATTAAAGGAACATTAACCTTTAACCAAAAATATAACAGTAGTTTAAATTAGTCAAGAAAGCCAGAACAGAATGTTATTTCAAACTCCTTTTCCTCTGCAGACTTTCTTTAAAGTGTTATCCATTCATTTTTGTTTTATGAGGGCAACACTGTCCATAAAACTAACATTTTTGAGGTTAACACTTGGCTTACTTGGAGAAACAATGTTGTCATAGGAATGTGTAAAAAAAAAAGAAAATCAAAAACACTAGACTGCAACCACATATCTGCAACATACATTTTACACCTTTTGAAAGTTAAGGCGGGGGTGAAAGTTTAAACCAGGATTCAGTTTGGAGTAGATTTATCAGCAAAGCACCCACAAGTTCATGTTGCACAGTCTGCCACACATTTTTAACACTCAACCTTGTAATATTAAATTTTGATTCCAAAAAACAACCATAAATGCTCAGATACAAGGGTTATACTGCCATTTAATGGTTAAACAGAGGGTGTACAACCATTTATTGCATTAGGTGACTAAAGGATACACTGCTTTAAGTAAACTTGGAATAATATCTACAATGGATGAAACAGCAAAATGCACTGAAGTTGCTTAAAACTGAAAAAGCAAAGTGGTGAGAGATGCACAAAATACACAGAGTGGGAATAAACCCAGGAATCAACAGAAGCACCTCTGATTAACTGCAGCGCCCTCTCACTGGCATTCTTCTAATTGACACCAAATTAGCATTACTACCCGAGACCAGTGTGGCAAACACTTGAATGGGGGCTCCTTGACGGCTTGGCTCCTGCTCAACATCTAACCAACGAGATTTAGGGAGCTCCAGGCTGGGCTGGGGCTGGCAAAGAGCTGCCCTGCGCCCTAGCCCCGCACCCTCCACAATGCACTGATTCTGCATTCACCCGGCCTTCAGAGACTGCTTAACGTGATTAGTGCTGCTGTCTACCCAGCCTGAGTGCTGACGGTGCTGTAAAAGCTGAAAGCAGAGCAGATGTCTTCTGCTACCCAGAACATTAGAGCTGAAATCTTCACAGAGGGCAAAGAATAAAGATAAAATCTTTTCACAAAGGGCATGAAAGAAACGCCAATATTCTTGCACACACTCCCTGCAGTACTGCTCTGTGTTGTTTTCTGCTAGGCTGGCCTTTTTTTTGTTGTTGTTGTTGTTGTTGTCTTTACTATAACCAGCAACAAAACCTAGTTTCCTGTAATTTTTTAATCAAAATCATTTTTTGGTTTTGTGTCCCTCTGACCGGTCCTAAGTGTGCCATCTAATATATTTTCTCTAGCTTCCCAAGTTAGTTTTCCAAAAAATTGTTTAATAACCAACATCTGCTTTTTAGTGTATCAGCAGAAAAAAAAAGTCATTAAACTAATGACTTGAAAATAGTTACTATAAGTAAAAGGATAACAAAAAGTATAAAAATTGCCTTTAAAATTATTTTGACATTATTTTTGTGTTTAATACTGTATGATGGCTATTTTAAACATCTATCAAAGGAATGTTTCATTTGTGTGCATTTGCTGGCAACTAATTGCTGAGGAGACTCTAAAGATGAAGCTAAATATTAATTAAGGTTAGCTTTCTAGAAAACAAATCCTACAAATGTCTCAGTAATAAATTTACCACCTGATTTTGAGTCTGATCTCCAGAAATAAAGGCCACCAGCACAGCCGATGAAATTAAATTTCAAAGGGAAAACTTGATGTTCACAATTGTTTTAGCAAAATGAAAGAAAAAGCCCACTTCAAAAATTAGTTTTATTAATTGTATACAAGATGCTTGAACAGCTCCTTGGCCACACGCTCTGCTGGTGCTATCCTACATAATAAATTATGTAAATGTGTGGTGCTGAGCCCCAGGCTGACAGGACCTGCCGTGCCTACGTTGGTTACAGCTTTGAATGGACCACCCAGAAAGACAACCTCATTGAACACCTCTCCTCACTAGCACCAGCTAACTGGGAATATACACAGCCAATACACTGCCTGAAAAATGAAATCCTTGCAAACAATTTCAAGCAGAAATCCACCTACTGCAAAAAGACAAACTAAATCCACTTACTGCTAAGTGCTGTCGGATACTCACAGTACTCCAGTCCACCAGCAAATCTGTTTCTGTCCCAGGTGAAATGGTCTTTGGCAGAAATAATATTCCAGAGTGAGGAAGCAACTTACCTTTTACATGCATAAAAACATATCCATGCCTAGGATAAGCAGTGAAATTCTTTTCTGGTTGCTCTGCATTTCCACTGCAGGAAAACCCTGTTTGGTGAGTGATCCCATCTTCCATGTTTTATGCTTTGTTTTCACTGCATCTGTTTTAAAATATCCCAGAAACCTGGTGTTGAAAGCAATTGATCATACGAACACCCTGTCTTCTCCACATTCAAGTCTCAGCTATGTTTCTTACACAGCCTGATACTGAAGCACCTTTAACAGCTCTCCAGTCCCAGGAACACTCTGATCTTCGTGCTCCTCAGGGTATCACTCACAACCCTGCAGTTTCCCAATCCAATGCAATATAAAAGCAGAAAAGCTGAAACAGATCACTGTGCACTTCCAGTACCTGCAGCTGTTACTCTGGAGCACAAAGATTAAAATTTCAGCGACCAGGTCCTTCCTCCATCCCTCTGCTGGATCCTGCAGGACGCTAAGCCACAAAAGCATGGATGGGAGAGCACGAGAACAACAGCCTGGACACAGATGGTTTGACTTAACATGAACTGATTCAAGGTATTTTGACTAGTTCCACAGCTAAATTACATGCACCTGTTACACACATTAGTAGCACCTACATCTTACTCCAAATACAAAGATGTGTGTAATCTGGCCTTACAGGCCTGCGGATGTAAGAAGATTACATTTCACATGTTTAACACTGGAACAGAGTAGATTTATTGATCAATTTCACAGTTTCCTTGAAATAAATCACTTACATTAAAATAATTCCACCTAATATGCCATAAACATAACATTTCAATACTCTAAATTATACCTTTTTATATAAATTTACTGTTAATTTTATGATCTGTGCAAAAATAATTTATCAGCATCCAGTTTGTAGTATAGATTTTCATGGCCAAACCAAATGAATCATGAGAGAAAGATGTTCCTGCCTAATAACTTTAATTTCAGTAATTAACCATAACAAATAGAGGCAGTCTATCTAACACGTCTAAACTTTTTTGATGCTTTCAGCTTATCAGCAAGGTCATCAATGGATATGCTGTTTTTCTGCCTAGAACCATTTTGGGTCCATTTGGGGTAAATAAAGAGATAAAAGGACACGGTGAACACAAACATGGTAAACTGTGTATTGGAGACACAACAGTACAAGGTAGTCAGGACACATTTCTCAAATTCTCTTTGCCTCCAGGCTACTATAGAATAGTAGATAGAAAAAAAATCAAAAATATTTTATTGGAACAAACTATATAGTTCAGGGAGAAAAAAAAAGAGACAAGTTTCTCAGCACACCCGATCTGAAACAGATGCAACTGTTCAGCTAACTTGAGCATGGGAGGAGAGAAACATTTTCTTTTTGAGCCTCATGAGAAAAGACAACATGGGGGTGAGAAAGATGGGATGAGAGCAGTAACACTCCAGAAGGCAGCTAAAACATGTGCATTTCCTCTACCACATAAAAAACATTCTGAACTGGGCACTGAAGACCAAGAAGAAGACTGCAGTGAAGCCATTCTTCAAGCCAGCCACATGGAGCACATTTTGGATCCCTTAGAGGATGGGTTGACCTTGAAGTCACCACACTGCAACCTGCTGAACCTCCCTCCCTCCCTCCACACAGCAACTGAACATCTGACTTCACAACAGTGATTTAAAAAAAGAAATAAAATCATTGTTCCCACATGTCAAAACCAACATTTCAGTCACTTTTGAGCAGGAAAAGCAAGGAACACCCTCATTAGGATAAGGCTGGCCAAAATTATCTGTATCGTCTGCAACAGACTTGGGGGTCACAGCTCCCAGCTGCCTCTGCTTAAGCTCAGCCCAAACTGCACATGCTCAGCCCATGTAAATCATCTTTCTTTTGTTGGCATGATCACATCAAGAACATAGGCCACCTACATGTGTAATTCATACCTAATTTTAAAATATATGGTTCCTGATGCACAGGTTTGAACAATGTTCCTGAAGGCTTGTGTGATACATAAGAAATTCCAGACTTTTAAGGGTGGAAGCTGATAGTGAAGAATTCCAGAAGTACCTTAGATACCAACTGAGAGGCAGGAACTGGTGTGGAGGTATAAATATCAATGTTCTGTTACCCATAAAAAAGAAACCAATCAACTCTGACTTATTTCCTGGAGAAGGACACCAGAAGGTAGGGATCGACAGGTCTATGAAAGAGTCTGTCACTATTCAGAAATTATTTTAAAAAAGAAAAGAGAAACAAAAGCTAGAGGTACCGTTCAGAGACTATTGACTGCTGTTCCAAGAAATCTTATGACATTTCAATTATCTTAAGGAACTGATTAATCAAATTTGCTATTCTCAGTTGCACTCACTAAGTGCGCGTGTGTGTGTACACGCAGACATGCCTGTTGAGAGAGGGATGCTGCCCTGCACATACACAAATGTGTATAAATCTGTATAAATCCCTCCTGCATTGTCCTGTATCTGGGCCTCCATCCTCTGGGGATGCAGTTTGGGTCCACCTTACACAAAGAGAAGTTCACAAACCAAGCAAAGATGAAAACAAGCAAAGGTACAGAACAGCTCCATATAGGAGAACCAAGATGAAGCAGCTTTCCTCAGCCTGGAAAAAGAAAGGAAGAATACAAGAGATGTCCACAAAATCATAAAAGGCATGGAGAACCAACTGGGAAGTGAGTGGCCATTGCCTCTCCCAGTGCTAAAAATGAGGAATTGGACAAATCCATGGAGGGAAGTTTGCACAGATACAGACACCATTGTTGTCTCTGACAAAAAACCTGCTGGAAAGTCTTCTGGAAACTTATCTCCTCGTGTCTGTACACATCTTAAGGTTAAGTATCTGCTACCATACAATTTTGTTAAGAATTTCACTTTCTAAAGAAAAATATCCTTTTCCATCTCCCCTCCAAACAAGTGATGCAGGGTAAGCTCAAGACACAATGAAAAGGGGAAGGAACCTCAACAGTGCAAAAGTGGGGAAGAGCTGGAGGCATCAGCTGGCCTTTTCTAGGCTCTCACTCCCCAGGAATTCCCACTATCCCTGCAGGCATCCAGGGAGCGGGTGCGAGCTGCCAAGTTTTGCTTTATGGAGGACAAGGAGAAAGTCTCAGCTTCTAGGAACTCCAAAGTCCACCATCCTCCTTCTAGTACTGCCAATAGGCAACAGGGCCACGAAGAGATTAATGAGAAGACCCAACGGGTCTGACACAGAGGGTTATCCCTGAATCCTGCTGAACAGAGAATCCTTGCATCAGACAGCCTTTGGTTTGACCATCCCTGTGATGGTCTTTCTTATGAGAGAGAATAAAATAAGGCTTGCTTATGATTTAAAACAAGCGGGGAAGGTTTTTTGCAGTTACTTGTAGAAGTGCTACTTATGCTCAGCATGGAGCAAGTACCAAAAAAGTTGAGCTTTGCCAAATTTTTCTTAGAGAACATTAGGCAAATCAGCCCTACCACTCCCCATGTCCAGCTGTGACAATGACAGATCCCCAGCTTCAGAGAGGCTCTGTGGATTCTGGAGTTAACACTCATGGTACCTGAAGCCATTAAAAGAGATTTAGAGACAGTCACTGGAGCACTCTGCATCCTGCCACTCACAACAACTCCGCAGATGCCCTCAAATGTAAAAACCTGTTCATAAATAGGTCGGAACCCATTACAATTAAACCACTTTCAGTAATGAAGATCACAACTGAAATCAAAGAGATGATTTACTCCGAAGATTTCAAGTGACATCTGCTGAAATAAAAATATAGTTTGGAAAAGAATTGTAAGAAGATGACTGCACTATTACAAATAACTTTTACATCTGTCATTAATTTTCACATGGTTTTATCTTCTCTCCTAGTCTGCATCCAATTTCACATTGACTTGTGTTTTATTACAATCCCAATGCAGATCCCATCAACTGAAAAGACAAATAATTGCCTATGAAATGCCTATGAAATGTAGCAAATAGTGCGGATGTTGTTTCCCTTTCCTTAGCAAAGCACAGTGTCTTGAGGTGACTGGAACAAAGGAGGATCGGCAGCCTGGAAACAATCTCTTTCCAGAATGTAAAGCATCTACAAACACACATGTATAGACCAGAGTGTTTCCCCAAAAACCTGGAAAGAGTTAATCAAGTTACACTCTTTGAATACGTTAGTGAATGATGTTGAAATAGCACAGGAACATTCTCTAGCCCAGCACATCACAGACAAACTTCCCTCAGTGACATAATTTAAGGCAACATTTTAAAAGAGCCTTTTAAATCTCAGTGCTATGGAGAACTGCTGAGGCCTGTAACA
Source organism: Cisticola juncidis (assembly GCA_013400215.1). NCBI lineage: Eukaryota > Metazoa > Chordata > Aves > Passeriformes > Cisticolidae > Cisticola > Cisticola juncidis. The sequence continues at coordinate 37,552 of VXBR01001425.1, read as the reverse complement.
GAACCTCTCTTGCCTTCCTCCCCTGACAAACACACCAAGCTCAAAAGTATACATTTAACTCCCAAAGGTCCTACCTGTCTTTAAGGAAATTTTATAAAGTAGATGGGGCTACCTCGGGCTATTTAAGTACTTTGTAGTAAAACATCAATGGCATGTATACAGATATTCCTTTGATCATTACACCAGTGGAAATAAATAAGAAAACAATCCCAAAACCTTCATCATATAAATTTATGCTTGGAACTCACTGACGCAAGAATCATCATACCATAGAACCACAAACAGTACTCAATTTAGTCTCTGTGTTCTCACTCTTGTGATAGCCTTTGATATTCCCCATGATGAAAAATGAATACTTTTTACTACAAAGATGATTTGTGAACAAAGCCCTTTTATTTTGGTTTCCTACTGAAGAACAAGAAATCTAAAGTTAAGGAGGAAATCAATAGCTGGGCTAGCTATTAGCCAAAACCAACAATAAATAAATGAAATGGAGATTTTCTCTTTTGTAATTTCTAGCAGCACATTTCAAATCTTCCTTTTTACTGTTCTGCTTCTCAGTTCAAAATTCAAATTATAATTAATATGAGGCAGAATTTAAACTGTTTTCATTGCCTGCATTGAAGATACAGAACCATCTTCCTTTTGCTGTATAGCTAAACCTCACCAAATGAAATGTTACACAAGTTTTATTTTAAGAGCTGCTCTTGAAGAAAGAGAGGATGTGAACTTCTGTGAAAAACAAGTGCAGAAAGAAAACTAAGATATGCAGATAAATCATTAGTTATATTAAGATATGAAACAGGCACCCAAAGAATGGCATAAAATGTAAATGAACTTTGGGATCTGGTCTCTTAATTTGACAGCTGTTTGACAGCTTCAAAATGGAAAACTGACCTCAGACAACTCTGTATAAATGAGACTATTAAGCAGAAGAATTTCATATGGAATGATACAATATACACTGCAGTAACTCCTCACATGGGAATAGATAAATGTAGACTGGAATTTTTAATGTCTTTGAAGGTGGTGATGTTAAAAAGACTTGAATTTCACAAAGAGGAGCTCTATGCTACATTATCACAATTAATGCCACTTTCTGTAATACAATGACTGTCGCCTGCAGAAGAATGCTCACACAGAACTCACAAGCATTTAAAGAAACGTGTCCAAGCATATGTGTCCAGTATATCTCCAGTGTCTGGAGATGCAGAAGAAAAAGTCTTCTGTACTTGAGCTGCATATCCAAAGTCAGCAAAATTACATAATGAATAGGTCATGGGATAACTTATTTGAAGGGTTTCTTTGGAAGTGTTGCAGGCAGTCACAACTACACACGGAATCTGTATCACCAAAGCAGCACCAGAACAGACACTGATCCATGGGGAGAGTGGCTTAAGGAAATACTCTGCAATTTTGGCCCCTATGAACAGATCTTGGAAAGAGTGGCAAAGCAGTAAGGAGGAAGCTTCTACAATGACTGCCTGAAGCACAGTTAAAATTTTATATTCTCAGCAGTAACAGAGAATTAAACGTGAAACAGAGAGCAAGCCTACTTTTACATGTAACCAACCATTTCTACTTATCATTCTGCTCTAGATCCCACTGAAAAGGGCAGATCTTCCAAAAGGATCTCCGAGCACCACTTCTTCACATTCCCCAGCAACGTAAAGAGCCCTTTGTGATAAGTATGTTTCATTTCAAAGCAGTTAGCACTTGACTCTTTATTCTATTCTTCTCTTTGAGACAAATACTTAAAATCAGCCTTTCCTAGCTCTCTTTTTAACCACAAAAAACAAAAAACAAAACAAAACAAAACAAAAAACCAACACCAAAAAAAAAAAAACCAAAACAAAAAACCACAGAAGTGTCACAACCTCTAACAGAAGAGACAAAAAAAGCCACCCAAGCACTTGCAGCAAAATCCAGACTTAGAAAGAAAGGTTACAGCTTTCCAAGCAAACCTTGTTTCCAAACAAAAGGTTAGCGGTGACAGCAGCAGAAGCAAAGATTTTGAGAGTCAAGTGAATCCAGTGGCTGGACTTTTGGACAGAAAAGCAATTTGCTGTCTACTACCTTTAATTTTCAGTAGCAGCTTGTTAGGCGTGGAATTTATTGGGGTTTTCAGTTTTTGGTTGGTTGGGACTTTTTTCCTAGATCTTGTGTTTAGTTTTTATGTCTCAATGTAATTCAAGTGGTCGATAATGAAACTGGAACTGAAAAATAAACAAAGCAAATCCCAAAGACATCAAATGACACACAAGCACCATCACCAAAACCTTGAACAACCAAACCTCTACACTGTCTGAAGAACCACAGTCACAGAATATCCTGAATCAGAAGGGACCCACAAGAATCATGGAGTCCTGGCCCTACCCAAACACCCCAACAATCCGACTCTGTGCCTGAGATGTTGTCCAAACACTCCTGGATCTCTGGCAGCCTTGGGGCCATGACCATTCCCTGTGAAGCCTCTTCAGTGCCCAACTACACTCTTTTGTTCATTTCTAACTTGCCTTTTCCTAAATGTTCTCATTCTTGTTTTCAAGAGACAGTAAATAATGATCTCCTAAACATCTTCTCCCAGCCAGTTGTGTTTTGCCCTAAGGCACTCTGCCTCACTGTCACCTACTTAATGCTACTTGGAAACTAATTATGACATTGTAATAATACTACTGATTTATTCTTACATGATCCTGGGACAAAACCAACTCTACTCCAAGTTAATCCCAGATAGGGCCAGAGATATGGAATCACATCTGCATGACAACCTGAAGAAAGTTTGTACTTTATAGGTTATCTATTTTCTCTGACTCTAGCAGTAATTCTAATAAAATGCTTGAAATCTCCCTACAAAACTTCCACTGCTCATAAGCCTCTGCATCACCTCCTGGCTCCACTTCAAAAGAAACTTTAGAAACATCCAGATCAGTAGGGAGTTGAAGTCATTTTACAGGGGAGGAATGAATGATTTCCACCAGGAGTGGTCCTTGCCCTGATGACTTTAATCAGGGATGAAGAATGTGCACTCAACACACAGATCACAGTTCAACATCTCCCCATTACAGCCAGAACTCTGCCAGGTGGGTGATATTCTTCACTTGTCCCTTCCAGAAATGGCTCTGCTACTTACTCTCACACTAACAGGAACTTTCCTCATTGAGGAAAACTCAGCTGAGCAGAACAAGCCTGCCTGAAGCAGGGCTGGCTCTGCTGCACACTGCTACTGCCAGGAAGAGGCCAAGAATAATGGCGAAAAAACTTTGGGAATCAGGCTGTAACCAGCACAAGCAGCAAGAGAAACACAGCAGAGACCTCCCTTCACTGTAACGATATTTTTCATTCCCTATTCTGCTCCCTTGCTGTCTAAAGCCATTTCAGATAAACACTTTTATAATGGATGCCCTTCAAAGATAATATTTTACTTTTAATGCCCTTTAATAAACACAAGGCATTCCAAGTCTTTAAGCAGCTTGTAAGAGGTTATTATTTTTAGAAGTATCTAATTTCAGAACATAAGAATGAGTTTGAGGCCAAACTATCCAGCCTGCTCTCAAATGCCAGCACCTTTATAATGCTTTCTGAAGTTACAATGGATTGTCATGTCTCTCATTGCTCATGTGGGGTGCACCAACATAAATCTCAACTGTAATAAGAAGCCTTAAAAGGAGAAATATAGGGACAGATTTTCATCTTTTAGAAGTCTGGTTTACTTCAAAAATTCACATAATCTATACAGATCTAGGCAAAGTTAGCCTTTAGTGACCTGAGAAAATGAAACCCTCGAGATTTGCAGACACGTCTGGTTTAAAGTCAAAGCTTGTATTATTAAACTGCTATAGCTCTTACATCTCCATCCACATGTCCCATTTTATTTCTTGTCCTAGTTTAAAGATACTTCCAACATGCCCTATGCTTTTTAATCTGGATGATGTACCTAATGATTTTGATACTGAAAACTAACCTCCTCCTCAGTTTCCATACGGATCTCATAAAAGCCCGAAGAAACGGATTACTGCTCAGAGCTGTGGTTTACTCGTTCATTAAACAGCTTAGGCTTGGAATCCTCTTTAAAAGTCTCTTAGTGGCAAATGGCTATTCAACACTACAAATAAAAATTTTCTAAAAAAAAATTTACTTCAACTTTCTATTCATACCAGTGTTATAATCCCACCAGGGATACTGCTGATTTTTTTTGTGCAATTTGGATGGCCATTTCCCACCAGATCCCAAGAAAATGTGGAGCTACATATATATATATATGTATGTATAATCTACACCTTCCCAAGGAATGTGTCATGAACGATAAATTTTAAAACAAAAAATCCAGCTGTTAGAAACTATGGGTCAAAAGACCTTTTTAGGACAACTGACAAATGCCCCAAGAGTTGGCAACATGGATGTTGTACATGCCATACGTGCTCTTCCTACCATAAATTAGGTAGATCACATATTGGAAAGCTCTTGCACAGCCCAAGCACGAATCGAAGATTGAACATACCTTGCTAGTGCCTAGAGCAACATCCAATCCAATCTGTGAACAGCAATACAGGGAAAAATAAAAAAACATTCTATGAGCAGGAATGTATCTGCATAAATCAACTCTCAGTGAGCTTCTTGCTTCTAGCAGGGTGTGACGTGGGTTGATCTTCAGTCAACTCTCAGCTGCACTAGTCAGTAACTACACTAACACTCACAAGCTTTGACAGATCTTAATAATTCCTGCACCACTTCCAAGGTTCAGTTAAGTCATGTTCAAAAAGATGGATGGTCCTTGAATTTTTACATGCTTAAAGCAGCTTGCTTCCATTCAAGACCATATCTCTCACAACAGTAACCACCTTCTTTGATTTTTACAGACTAATCAACTTGATCTTCCATCTTCTCTCTATGCTCCCCCGAAAAGCTGAAGTGTGCGACTTGCAGAAGTGTTTTGGTTTTAGAGGCAAACCCACATACTTTCACACTTTAAGTTCCCAGACTGCAAACTCTGCAGGACACACATCATTACCTTCTTATGCTGGAAAATCACCAGGCTCTCAAGACACTACTGGAACTCATATAATAAATAAGAAAATTCAGTGCTACCACCACAGACATGAAGGGAAGGCTCCTCTGTTACCTGTATCTGCTGTAACCCACATACTCTAGTCCAAAGACCTGTTAGAGTGCCTTCAAAAATGTTTAAATGAGCCCTGGCACAGGAGCAGACAACTGGTATTGCATATGACAGGGAGTTTTCCACCTGGAAACAAACTCACCCACCAGTGCATCCCTTCTGTCAGACAGCGCCTTATCAGGCTCTCCCATGTTCTGCCACCCTGACAACCCTAGAAGGGCTTTTCCAACAACCTATTTATGGAGTTTGAAGGAATAATCAAAAGAATTATATCACTGTGATATCTGTGCAAAACTACGAGGACAGTGAAATTTTATATAAAGATAAAAAAGCATCAATGTGACAAAAGAAAGAAGAATTGCAATAATCAAGTACTTCATACTAAAGTCATCACACTGTCTGAATCAGGGGAAGTCTAGGTTAGATATTTGGAAAACGTTTTTCTTCCAGAGGGTGGTCAGGCACTGAACCAGGGAATAGTCACAGTCTCAAGGCTGCCAGAGCTCAAGGAGAATTTGGACAAAGCTCTCAGGCACAGGATGGGATTGTTGGGGTGTCCTGTTGTTGCGGTTTGACACTGACCAAACACCAGGTACTCATGAGAGTCACACACTCACCCTCCCCTTCCACAGATGGGCAGAGGAGAGAGAAATTTAATGAAGGCTTAATGAGTTGAGATAAGGAGCAGGAGAAAACACTCTAAGGGCAAAACAGGCTCAACTTAGAGGTACAAAATGAATTAATTACTAACAAAATCAGAGGATAATGAGAATTAAAATAAGCATTTCAAATACCTTTTCTTCCCCCAACCCCTCCCTCCTTCCCACTGACAGCACAGGGAGACAGGGAATGGGAGGTTTGGTCACTCAAGTTCTTCCGCTGCTGCTCAGGGAGAGGAGTCCTGCCCCACACTGAGGCTGTGGGGTCCCTCCCAGGCGAGACAGTTCTCTGTCAACTTCTCCAGCATGGGTCCAATCTCAAAAGCAGCAGTCTTACCACACCTGCTGCAACATGAATGCTTCCCATGGGCAAACAGTCGTCCCACAACTGCTGCAGCATGGGTCATTCTTCCATGGGGTGCAGTCCTCCAAGGATAGGCTGCTCCAGCCTGGAGGCAAGAGACCCTCTCTCCACAGGCTCACAGCCTCCTCCAGGCACCCACCCACTCCGGCATGGGCACCTCCCCCATGGGCTATTGGTGTATCTCTGCATCCTCTGTGGACCCACGTGCTGTAGGGGCACAGCTGCTTCACCATGGCCTTTACCACAGCCTGCAAAGCAAGCTCGGCTCTGGTGCCTGGAGCACCTCCTCCCCCTCCTTCTCCACTGACCTTAGTGTCTCCACATTGTTTCCTGCACATGTTCTCACCCCCTCCTCTTCTCTGGCTAGAAAAAAACCTGTGCCCCACTTTGTTTTGATTCTCTTCCTAAATATGTTATCATAGAGGACTTACTGCCATTCTTAACTGGCCCAGCTTTGGCCAGCAGCACATCCATCTTGAGAGCCATCAGGGATTGGTTCTGCCAGACACGGTGGAAGCTTCCAGCAGCTTCTCACTGAAGCCACCTCTGTGGGCCCCAAGCTACCAAAAACCAGGCTGTGCAAAACCAACACACCTGTATACGACTCCATGATCCTGTTGGGTCCCTTCCAACTCAGAATATTCTATGAATCTATGATGCTGTGATTACCACATATGCTACAGAGACATTTACCCACATATATACCAGATCCCTACAGAAAACTGAAATGGACACTTTGAGTTTCCTCAAAGTGAAAGATCCTTAGAAAACAAGAGTTTCATTTCTTTAACATCACACTTCCAGCAGTCCCAGCAACTGCACAAGCAAGATTCTTTCCCTTTCCAGTGAGAACATTACCACTATTTTTTCTTTCACTCTTGTCCCTTTTCTCATATCCTAGAGGTACCTCTTTTTCCTTCTCTCTATTACAAGCTACTGCAGACAAAGGGATGATTCCCTTGGGACACCTGTCGAAACTGTGGCAGATCAGGCCAGAAAAGCCAACATCGCACTACACCTTCCTGTAAAGCCCTGCAGCTTTGGAAAAAATAAGTCAAAAGTTGCACAAGGTAACTGAACTTCTTGCAGCCCATACAAACAAGAGCATGTGAGTGCTTGCTCCAGCCCAGGCTTGCAGCAAAGCACAATGATCTCTCTCCTAGGCAGGTCAACTCTTCAGAGGCAGTGTGACAACCAGAGTGTGGAACAAAGTCAAAAGTCACAGCAGAATGAAACTTTAGGTTAACAGAGACAACAGTCACAGAAAATTAAAGCAAGAGGACCTTCACTCGGTTTTACTGTACATAAATCCTTGCCAATGCTAAGATGACAAAGTACAATCTGAAGTCCTGGTATTTATGTAATATTTTTTAACAGTGGAAATTTTGAGAGAACCCTAAAATAATTCAGATGGAAAGGGACTGAAAGAACACTCTGGATTTGTGTTTCAATGAGCTACTCACCAAAGAAATGGTATCGGTAGGCTGCTTCAGGAAACCAAGAAATAATTTTCCTTAACCCTTATGAGTTGTACTTCCCCACATTGCTGGTATATTTCGTACAGCACAGTACACTAGGTCCTGTATTGCTGTTTCTGAAACTGTCAGGAGTCTCATTCAAGGCAACAAACAGGCTGAATATGGCACCATTTAAATTACAAAAAGAAAGTGACATTTCACCACTTATAAGTCTAGCATTTAATACTTGCACTGCTGAAGGAATTCTGAGCTACTGGAAAATGTCAAAACACGTACTTAAAGACTGGCAAAAAAGAATACTTATTTTCACTCTACAAGCTTAGAAAGGCAATACTCCTATGGATCAAAAGGCCAGATAAATCTTATTAAGTACTACGTTCTCCTTTTTGTCAAGTCCTCTCTTCACATTCCCTCATTTCAGCCCTTTGAAATTCCTTTGTTCTGCCTGTGATCAGAGTTTCTGGGAGAAATCTGGCATTGGATCTAAAGGAAATCCCACATCACTGAAGTATTCTTGACAATTCATCAATTGGTAAAGGATTTCTTTCTTACCCCCTACCTTTCTTTCACCCAGTACTTCCACAGAACCTGTGAGTGTGGTGCTAATGAGACAAAACTTCCTGTTGCATCCAAATGCATCATCTGAAGGAACTCTGTATGTACAGAAGTTAAGGGGCTTCTGAAGTTGGCACCCAAAAGCTCCTGTCCATCACATTACTATTTCAGAATAATAGGAATCTGATCACTCCCAGCCCATGTCTATCACTAACGCCTGTGCAGATGAAAGGACAGTTTCAGATGGAAAGAAAACAGAGGACCACAAGGCTGTTTCCCTTGCTCTGTCCTGGCGGGACAAAGGGGACTGCAGTTCCCACACTGACATCTCCAAAAATTCCCCTTTACCAACCTACCACCGTGCTGATGTTCATTTAGCAAATTAGCTACTCATCAACAATGCAACCAGGGAGAGAAAGCGAGTCTGTTAACAATGGCACATTCTTACCTTGTGCATCCACAGAAAAATGTCTTCACCAAATCAGAATGCAGGATGATCCATAAAAAGGGGGCACAACATTAAATTCATATTTTTATCCACATTTTTATGTCATTGTTGGATTTGAACATGTATGAAATTCAACACAAAAGTAAGAATCAAATCAAAATATTTTGACTTTAACTCTCCTAGAATCTGAAGCTTTATGCTAATAGTGAGAAGCACAGAGGATGAGAAAGCAGTAACAAAGGTGTCATTATACTAATTTTCATTGTCTTTGCTGAACATCATATTGGTGACTGGAGTCTAAGTACCTAAGGGGTATGTGAATCCATCCTTTAAGACTCTTCGCCTACCATGCTCACACAATATGCATGCGAGCAAAGACAATTTCTTTCAACAATGATATGCATTAATTTATGGTATTTTTCTAAGCTTTAACCTTTATCAAGCTTCAGTTGTGGGTCAAATGATTTACACTTTGCAAAGATAATATTTTCATTTAAAATTTATGAGTGCTTCAGAGGGTGGTTGTCATTAGAGCTCATCATTCTCACTGCTCATGAAATTTATCCTTACAAGTTGAGCTAGTCCTATTCCATATCAACAATTCTACCATGCTAAATTGATCCAACTGTTGCAATTATGAATCATCTGTTGGAGCTGTAAGTTATGATCTTCAATGACCACTAATGAAGGCAGCCTAGCAGCTAAAACATCAAAGCAGCGTATATCAACAGAGTTTAGAGCACAAGATAGACTTCCAGTGTTGCACTTTTCCCATATTTATTATCCACTGTAAATTACATCCCAGGCTGCGTCTGCCAAGTGACAGTCCTGAAGTGTGGAGTTTAACACCAGGTTTTAATCACCCCTCCCACCAGGTGTTTGATCACTGACAGGAACGGAGAGGGGAGGCAGATGAAAGACCAGGTGGCTGCTGCAGGCCATCAGTTCAGTAAAAACAAAGGGACTTCAGACAGAGACAGAGATGCATCAGGTGTGAATCCCAGATGAGCAACTGGGAATGTGGGAGTGTGGACTGACTGAACTGACTGACATTTGCCATTCCCAGGAAAAATGTAAGCACCTGCCAGTGGGATCATTCCAGAGGCAGGAGGGGTAAGGTGCTATTAGCTAGGCATGAAGTATTCTGATCTGGAAAGACAAAACCTTGGAAAGTCATTTAGACTATTTCTAAATCACTTCAATCATCAATTACATTATTTTACATACATTATATGTACATTTTTGGAGATGTCAGTGTGGGCAAATCTTGTTGGCATTCAAAATCAGTTCTCTCATTTCAACATGACAGTGCAGTTATCTGTGAGGGGAAGGAGCAAAAAAAAATTTTTCAAAGATTTCAAAAGTGGGCAAGAAAGAACTCTGAGGAGTTTACTTAGCAAAAACCTCCTGCACTGACTGAGTGGAGGTGGGCTGCATGAACTGACAGAGGTCAGCTCCTCCAACCTGGAGTAGAGCATATTAATAATACTAGCATCAGAATAAAAAGTTCCCATACCATGGACATTCAGTAAAATACCTCTTTGGTAGGAGAAGTCTGGTATGGAGATAACACCAAAAACAAAGTTAGTTTTGGGGAACAGAACTATTGCAGTTCTCTTTTATTGAAATCTTCTTCGATTTCAATACTAGGATTAAAGAGAAAGGGGACAGAAGGACTACCAGAATCATGGTATTTTTTATTTTCCACTTCATCAATAACCCAGGCATCTGTCACTAGTCACCACTTTCTATGATGCTCCTAGGGGTGGAGCACCCCTGCTCTGGAGACAAGCTAGGAAAGGTGGAGGCATTCACCTGGAGAAGAGAAGGCTCATTGAAACCTTTCAGTACTTAAAGAAGACTTGTAATATGAGGACAGACTTTTTTAGGATGTTGGGACAGGACAAGAGTGATGGTTTCAAAACTCAAGAGACAACAGATTTAGACCAAATAAAAAAAGATCTAACTTTTTTTTTTTTTTTTTTTTTAATGAGGATAATCCAGTAAGTGAACTGACAACTGGAAGAAAAGCTGCTTTATTTTCACTTTATTCAACCTCATGCAGCATCCAAATGACCTTCATAATTTATCTTAAACCAAAGACTACATACAGGTTCCCTGGGATGGTAACTGAACTCAAATCCTAAATTTCAGTCCATTATTTTTAATAATAACCCATCCCTTCCACTCCTTGCAGCTACACTTCTAAGAAATCACTACTGTCAGGAGAAGATGAGACTTTAAGAGCAAAACACAGCCATCAGATCAGACCTTGAAGGGGCAGGAATGTTAACTTAATTTGTTCTCTCATCCTGCTTAACATATTTACAGATTTCCTCATTTTCAGCTCTCTAACTTCAGCTAAGACATTCAGCCCAGTGTCCCTCCTTGTCAAAGTACCATGAGTCAAAAACAAGCGTATAATTTTATTTCAGTTACTAAATTCAAACCACTTTAAACATCCTGCTTTTATCTTTATAGTTCTCTCCCACTTTTTAGCCATGCTGCAGTTACAAAAGAATGTACTTGACATATAAAATGTGCACGTGATTCCTCTAACATTTTAATGCCATGTATTGTGTTGTAAACATCTCTTCATGTTTTATCTCCTTCTCCATAAATCAAAGGTGACTATCTTAGAAGTCTCAAAATTGACATGTTTTCTCTCTAATATAAATGTAAGCCTCCACTCCTTGAAGCTTGAGTGAGCTTTCAAATATCATCAAAAAACAGAGCTATGAAAAAGCAAAAGATTATTAACTAACTTAGTATAATTTTCTTCTACTCCATTTCTATGAGAACCTGGAGTATGGGAAAAAAGAAGTTACAAAATTAGTCCTCCCTAATAAAAACCCAAGGATTTACTTAATTTATTTGTAACTGGTAAGGAACAACACTAAAGCATTCATTTGTTTGATTCAAGGTTAACATGCAGTGTCTACCAGACAAAATCCCAGAATATAGTTCCATTTTATTACCATAACTGCAACTAATAAGACTGATCCCTTCTTATGAGATTTGCTGGAGGTTTTGGCCAGCTTAGTAATGTCATAGACACAATGTGTCTCAATCCAGTCCTTGGTAAATGCATTAGGTGATTTTTTTATTATTATTAAAACCCACTGTAAAATAACAGTTATTTTCAAAAGACAGAATACCAGTAAAGAACACCTGTCCAAAATAATTTTACATTACTTCAACGATGAATAAAAAGAAAGAATGCTGTTAGAAGGAGAGGGGAACAAGACAAAAGCCATTTCAGCAGGTGGGACTGAGAAGTGGTGACATGTTGTAGTACAATTCCCAAGGGTCGGAAGACAAAACGTGGTGTTGGATGACATGGAAGAGAACCAGGGAGCACCGTCTCTGGGAGCCACTGAAATGCTGGATTAGGTGTGAGGTACAACTCTGAAGTATTGTGACAGGAAGGAGTGAGACAGAGGCAGAAATACTGCTGGAACACAAGAGAAATAAACCTCTATCTGTTCTCTGGCACCTTCCCATGGGAGTTTCCTCCCTCACAGCCCACAGACCCAACACGCTCCATGGGAAAACCCAAGGACCCTCTGATATTTATCCAGATCCCCAGAATTCATAACATTTTCCACCAGCCCATGTCTACTCCTCTAAAACTTCTGTCTGACATAAATTATTACAAGATACTTTTCTTGACATTTTCTAAACAATTGTTTTTAGAATGACTTTGCAGGCACCACATCTACCTTATGTAATTTTTGTCTGTATTTTCCAATAAGACATTTTCACTCTCAAGTCACAAAACAGTAAGTCACAAGCTCCTTAAAAATTATTGTCCAGTTTCACAGAATTACCATCAAAATGTGTTCTTTCTATTTGCCTTGTAAAGCACTGCTAAAATTTAGAATCTGTGGATTGTGAAACATTTTTCTAAACGCACACCTGGATAACTATCCAGACTGTACTTCTAAACAATGAAAAAATACAAAGTTGTTGATCTGCACTAGGGTTTTTTAATTGCTTTCTAGTTAGAAACACTGAAAGTGGGGCAAGAATCTCCACTTAGGCACACTTTTGTAACTTTCTGGCTCTTGTAGACAGGAAAAAATAAGTTTAGAGTATGACACACAACCACCTGAAAACAAGGAGAAAGTGATAATTAGAAATTGTTTCAGACCAACTTTGTAAAGAAATAAAATACAATGTTTTGGTGCCTGTGTACGACTTAGCATAGGCCTGGCTCCCACCCCAGGACTTAAGTCAACTTAAACAGTTAATTCAGCTTAATTCACTGGTGGTAAAACCATCTCAGCTCCTACCACATCGCTAAAATCAAGTAGTTGAAAGAAGAGATATAAAAAAAAAAAAAGGGAAAAACTCCTCAAATCTCAGAACCTGACCAGTTACAAGTTTCTATCAACACTTCCATGAATTTTACAGAATCTTCATTACATTTTCATAGGGCCAGGCTACTCACATCCTGTCCTAAATCACAGGGAAGATTCTGATACAATTCACATTTCACCTTCCCACGACATATGGGGGGACTGTAAATTGTGCACACAGATTTATCAGACAAACAAGGAGTGGGAAAGATGAGTTGCCCTTAAAGATGTACAGATTTATAGCAATATGGGAAGCGGAAAGACGGTTATCATATAAAAAGGCCCTTAAGGGACAACGAGGAGCAACAGGGGAAACATGAGTCATGAGCTGCCAGAGAAGTGGATGCATATGGGGAGCAATGGACACAGCAAAGTAGCAATAAAGGAAGTTCCAAGTCAAATGTGCTCCTTCCCAACAGTCAAGATGTATTACTCAAGCTTTAAGTATTTATGGAAAATTAAATTCCCAGCCAATTCAGAGACAGTAACACTGGGAAAAGGACACTCAACAAGTGAAAGGATCAATTGATAAATAACAGATCACCAACCACTCTTTCCTTTAGCTTCCGTACCAACTCTGCTCCTTATTTTTTTTAGTAGGAATAATCTGCCTTCAAGGTCTCTCTACACAGGCAAGTGGCTCAACATGAGCGAGTGTGAAAATTTAAAGTGTTCAGCTGAAATTGTGAAAGGCAGTTTGACACATTGTGAGGCTGGAGTAACTTGCAGTGAGTAAAGAGTGAATTACAAGCCCCACCACAAAAGTTCTTGCACTCCTCCCAACTCCCCTTTCCTATCCCCAAGTGCCCAACTCTGAATTACAGCATAGAATTCCTGTACTCCTGAGTAATTCAAGACCTTAAAAAATGGCTTCCTAGAGTTTAAAAAGTGCCTATTTTTGGGACAAAATACGATGAGCAAAACATAAAAGCTGAAGACAAAGAATACCAGTTATTTGTGTGTGAATGTCACCTCTTCAGAAGATCTTGCAAAATCTCAAGACAAGGTGCACAGGAGTCTCTAAATAAGTAATCATTAATTCTCTTAGTCCACATCAAAAGTGAAGGTACATATGACAGCAAATGTTTCAAAAGATAACCCATAAATTTAATTTTTTGTATTAAAAAGGTAGCAAAGGAAAAAAGGGACGAAAAAAGGGTACATCTAAAATCGTATCCAGCAAAATTTCACCTTAGTTATGACAGCATTTCTACCCAGCTTTTTTGTGAAAAATATATACATGATAACTAAATGTATTCTTCAGTAAACAGCTTAAGGAACAGCTTACTCCAAGTTATTTTTCAAGGCTATGTGTTTCCAAGTTAGGCAGGCTACGGAAACATTCCCAAGCAATTAAGAATCATGCATCATCCTTCCCATTTTGCAGAGAAAACAGTTAGGTGCCTGCCCCAGTTTTAAGCTCAGTGAAAAAAACCACTAAAACCTGTAAAAACAGTAAATATGACTTACTTCAGGCTGAACAAAATGGATGTTGATGGGTGCAATCCCAAAAAACACATCACATGCCTACAACTGAGGTGTTACAGAGTGTAAACATCAAAGAGCCCAACTCAATCAGGTTGACTCCAGGGTGTGGATCACAGGAAACCTCCACTACTGCAGTCCCAGGACTCACAAGTGATTGCTGAAACCATGAAGTGCTGTCAAATGTCAATGAGCACTGCTGCTGCTCCTTCTTTTTCCAGGCCACATTTACAACTGAAAGTGACCATGGCTATTACACTGTGAAACTCCATTCAGCACCCACAAGTATTATTACCAGTTCACTCATTAGGCTTTCCTTTGGGAGGTAGGGAGAGCCCAAGAGCCACTGTGCTTCACAACTGAGTCCATGAGAGCCAAGATCAGCATCAAGCTCCACAGGCATGCTCACACATGCAGGGAAGCCCAAGTTCAGGCACCTGGAACATCTCTGGCATGGAACAACCTCCATACAATGGAGGTTCTCAGTACGTTCTGCAGATGTGCAGAAAATACGATGATCCCAGCCTGGACAAAATCCCACTAAAGTCCCACTACAGATGTTTTAAGTGGCTCTGAGCCACTCTTAAGACAGATCCAACAAGGTCATACAATAATACAACTGAAGAATCCAGTCCATGAGGCTGGAGCCCCAATGGCTATTTTTATACTCCAATTACCCAGTTCTTCTTGTCATTTCCTGGGACCCAGGCTTGGGTATTACCAAGATAAACATTATTATTCGAAGGTTTAAAACCTCATCAACTCCATTCTATATAAACACACTGTGCCTAGCAACTCCATTAGAATTCTCAGGCATATATTACTTTTGCAGTGTCAGTTTTAGCAGCTCAGAGCTCAGCCAGCAGCTGAAGGCATAGGACTCCCGGCCATCCCATCACACTCCTGACAGCATTTCAGAAGCCAGGACAACACCAGTTTGCTGTATAGATGAAGAGATGGACTGACCTGATTGATGGAGTTGGCAGCACAGGATGCCAGGCCAGTTCCAAGGGAGGCGAGCACGAAACAGGTGAGCTCAAAAGGGACCGGGGCCATGGCAAAGCCGGCGGACGTGGTGCTGACAACCAGAGCTGCAACACATGTGAGAGCACATTTCAAAGCATCAACGAGAAACCACCTTAGTACATAACACCAGAGCTACGGCTTTCAAACCCTGAAACAACTCTTGTGCAAATTAATTTTTTGCTATTTTTATGGTTTACAGTGGCTCCAGGTACTTAGTACAATTATTACGAACACTATATATAAGGAAATCAAAAATGAGAAGGAGAACTGCCAGACATGAAATAAGAAACCCAAAAGCAGCAACACATTAGCAGAAGATGTGAGGATACAACTTGAATCTCTGTATTCCCTATTTTAGGGATTTACTACAGGACCAAACTGCCCCACGCAATATGCGTAGAACAAAGATTTGTTCCAGTAACTCACACATCACTGTAAAGTCTAATGCAGAAGGAAACAGTAAGAAAAAATCCCACACTGAGATATATACTTTATATAAAATTATAGCAGGAATTTAAGCATTGCAAAGAGAAACCTGGGGCATGTAGCTACAGTAATTTCACTGCACAACCCCTGTTCCCATTGCTCCTATCTGACATGCCCACTTTGGGCTGAAAGTACAATCACATCATCACAGAGACCCAACAACACTTAATGGCCTCAAAATTTGAGTGGGTTCATAAAAATCCGTTTCAGTTTTGTCATGCAAAATTGTAACTTTAGTACAGTACTGCAAATCACATCCTTCAAATAAAAATTACCCAAGTTTCAATCCTAATATTGTAATTAGCCAAATAATAGGTCTCAAAAACCTCACTTTTGGCAAGAAATAATATTACATGACAGATTTCTCATACTATACAAGTCAGCACACTTATGGAACATCTTGCTCATGACCTTGAACCTTACAATCTGAAATTATTAGTTATTAAACAGAAGGCATTTAAATTATATTCTGAGGTGGTTACATGTTTCAGACCTCAGCTACCTTAAATCAAAACATCAAGATCTAATCTTCCTCATTAATACAAAGTCTCCTCTTTGTCTGAATTTGAATGACAAATAAATAACCTTTGCTGACCGATAATACCTAGATTATCTATTAAGCAGCACTACTTGAGATGAAAAACTAAATGTCATGGCAGAGACCTGCCAATAAGTATCCACATGCAAAGTGCTCATTTCAAGAACTGTGCCTGCATAAGAACCTTAGGATTTTATTCTGAAAACACAAGGGAGATAACTTGCTGTTCATCACTACTTTTCTCTAAGTATTAAAATCTATTGATGGCTAAATATTATTATAGTAATGTGCATATTACAATAAGTATTAATTATTTAGCCTTTTTCCAGATTCACAGGCTACTTCTACAATACAGTGAACCACAAATTCTGCTGCCTTCCCAGACAAATGAACATGAAAGTATTGATCATTCTGAAAGACTAAATCTTATTTATTATATAAATACAACATCATGTTAGTTTCAAAACTCTTGAATCCTCCTTAGGAATGCACAAAAAACCATGAAATGCATTGGTACAGCTGAGAGAGTTTAAAAAATGCACTAAAAATTACAGTGAACAGTGGCATTTGCATTTCCAAGAGTGATTACCTTCGCTTTTTTTTACTGCAAAATAAATCACAAGCTCACTTCTTAAAGACAAGACTTTAATTAAACTTATCTTAGAGAGCACTTTACACCAATTTATTATGGGAAAACACCAACTCATTTACTGGAGAAGAAAGGTGGAATGGATTGGCAAACAGTCAGTGTAACATTACCACTACCCTGACTCCAAAGAAATTCTAACACTGTACGGTTACAGCACTAATTAAAGTCTCCATTGATTTCTCCAGATTAATTTTAGCCAGTCATTTCAGCATGACTTATCAGGATCTCATTTAAAAAGGCTGCAGTACATCCTCTCCCATATCACATTAAATCAGGTATTTTTTCTTGTTTGGGCAGGGTTTGCACACCAGGCATTCCCTGCTTCCCTCATTATCCAGATATTCCAATACAACACATTAGCAGTAAATAGGAAAATGCTCCCTTTGGACTGGGAAGTTTATTTTCTTTAACTATGGAAGCAATCATTTACTCTTTAACTTCCCTCATAGAGGAAAAGTATATTTAATTGAGATCACATCAAGGGAATGAGGTCATTGACTCTGTTTTTTAATCCCCATTAGTTTAGTGCATTAGGGGCCAAATTAACTTCACCTTATTGCATAATAGGTGGAACTGATCCTTTTAAGACTTGTTGATGGGAGCTGGCATTATACACACTCTTCAAAAAGAAGCCACGATTTAAACTTGTGATCTCAGCCTAAACCTCATTTTCAGTTCTTTAAACATTTTTAGCTTCAACAAGAATTAACAGGGGACATTTATCTCCCATGTTAATGTAGATGAAAAAGAAATATTAATGGATTGGTGAAAAAGAGCAAATTATAATGTTTCTGGCATAGAAATACAATCCAAAAGTTTAGTGTGTTCTTTACATTCCTTTTCCACTTCATCACAACGTACTCTGCATTTATAAATCCCTTGCATTTATACCACGTGAATCACTATGCCATATTTTGTTTACCTACTATTAAAACGTAGCCAAGCTAAAATAAAAGCCAGAAAGCCAAAGCAAATCTAGAAGTCCCTTTTACTCATGTATTGGTGATATATCAGTATATAAGGAAGGAAAAAAGCAAATGCATCTGTACTTTTTTTTGAAGAAACAATTTCACTGTTTTACTGCAAATGTTTACATAGCTCTTAAAGGAAAGTAGTTCCCAAAAAGCTGAAGAAATATTCCTTCCTGAGTTTTCACACTTTGATTTCTGGAAAGCCAACTGTAGCAGCAGTATTTAGTGCTACCCACCTGACCAATATGTCCTTTGTAAACCCAGGTTTCTCTGGGCACATCAAAGTTTTGATACAGATCCTGCCCACTAATAAAGGTCAAGCTTCTGAAGCAAACTTAAATCTGGGACAATGATTTGAAACAAGTCTACATCAAATCATGTGAAATTCAAGTGCAGTATCACAAACAGAGCAGATAACCTCTTCTTACCATCAAACAATTTTAAAATACGTTGCTAAAAATGAACTGTAATAATGGTTTCTTTTTATTTCATTCGTTTTTCTTGTAGCATGGAAAACCAAATGCCAGAAAGCTACCACTATTCAGCTTTAGTTTCTTTGATGGGATAGTAGTTACTGGTTTAATAATCACAAAAGAAGAACTACTTTGACAAGTATATGAAATATATTTAGAACTGTTAATAAATGTAGACTAGCAACAATTAGAACAATAACAACCAATAAATCTTTGTCAAAGTTTCTGGCTATATTGAAGCTACCATTTAACGAATAAATGCTAGTATTTCAGAATCAACTGCGAACATATGGGAACGCCACTAAAGCAAACGTAGGTTTTTACTATAGCAGTTGCTACCAGACTTTCAGCCTACAAACACAACACAGGGCCCTTATCTAGCCATTGTTGGAGTTTGGTAAGAATCAAGAGTCATTATGCAAAACTGGATCTTCGTCATCTTCATGTCACTGACACGTAACAGCCAAGAGATGAAGCAGGATGTTCACAATCATCTCAGGCTTCTGATTTCAGATTCATCATATTTGTGCTAGAGGATCACTATTCCACAGACATAAATCCATACAGAAGAAATACATCCAATACATTCCACTTGTTTCCTAGTACACACAACAGAATTATTTTCTTATAACAAGACATATGAAAAAAAAATCTAGTTTGGTCTTCAAAACTGAAAATGCTTAGAAATTAGCATATAAGTCCACCCATGTTAATCCACTTCTCAGACAAGTGCTATGAAAGCACAACGTCAAGGAAGTTGGAAAAGATCTCCAAGATCATCAAGTGCAACCTTTATCTGATCAAACAATCTTGTCAATCAGACTAGAGCACTGAGTACCATGTTCAGTCTTTTTTTAAAGACACAGGGTGCTACACATCACAGAATCATAGAATCACTGAATGGTTTGGGTTGCAAGGGACGGATCTTGAAGACCATCCACTACCAACCCCCTGCCACGGGCAGGGACACCTTCCACTATCCCAGGTTGCTCCAAGCCCCATCAAACCTGGCCTTGAACACTTCCAGGGATGGGCGAGCCTGTTCCAATTTAGGTGCTTGTCCTCACAGAAAGATCAACATGCTACAGGAATAACAACAAGGAAATGTTCACAAACCCTAGAGTGTTACCTAAGGTAATACTCAGCATTTTTCATATCATGCTTTTATCAGTTTGCCCAAACTAAAACCTGAACTTTGATTTCCCTGTGGTTTTACATATAGTTCATCTGAGTTTCATCTCTAATCCTTGGAGAAAAGAATACTTAAATCTAAACTTGAAGTTAAATTTAAGAAGATGAGACAACCTGAAATTCCTAGTGTATATGAACATTATAAATCGCTACAATTTCCTCCTATTCCCATACCTTCCCTTGTCTTTCTCCTGTTTTAAGTTACACATCAACTTCAGGATCAAGTTGAAAACAATGCATTTATAATTCTGAAAACCTATCAGACAGATACATTAGCATTCCAAGAACCTGGATGGTAGGGTTCAGAGAGCCGCCAACATAAAACATCACAGAGATGGGAATTGATGAAAATTGAACCCAAAAAGGTAGATTATGTGACATTTAATTGAAAGTTCCCTAATTGTTTTCTGTGGCAAAAGAATATAAACAAAAATCTATTCCTGTTTTTAAGGCAGAGGTTCTAACAGCAGAGCCACAGAAGCTGCAGTTTACATGAAGCAGGAGAGTATGGAAATAGCAAAACTCATTTCCTTTCCAAGGTGAAGTACAGTTCATACTACAAACAAAAAATCTCCTTCCAGCAGCAGCGGGGAAAAAAACAGAGCATAACGCAGTCCCATTTCAGCATCATGCAGAGTTTGTTTTTTTGTTATTTCATACTCTAAAGAGTATAAATAAAGTGTCTGCCACAAAAACCACGGAGGATATGAGATCTATCAGAACTTCACAGGGAGAAGGAACTGAGTTGTTTGACACTTGCAACTTAAAAACTGACCTCAGAGAATTTATTCGTCTTTAAAAAAAAAATCATAGAAGTACAACACCATAGTCTTTACAGAATTTATAATTTGTCTAAATGATTACACAAGTTTGAAAAAACTTTCCTTGCTCCACGTTACACACAGTATTATTCCTGCTTATCTCCTACACTATCCCATGACCAATAAAGACCAACAATAGAACCCTCCTGCTATAAAGTTCTCTTCATCCAACTTACTTTTACACTTTCCACTTCCAAAAAATCTGCACACCAAACACATAAAAATCACAGTGAGAAAAGAGGTTAAGTCTTTTTTCTGTACCTCTCTATATCTTCTCAATAGGTAAAGTTTACCACACTTACATTGGATCAAGAACTCTTCCAGGTACAACAGACAGAGATAAACTAAAATCACAGTCCCTTTCCCAACAGGCCTGCAAGGTGGATTAAAAATTGTATGGCTGTTCAGAAATTAGCAGTCAAGGTTACACCTCAAAAGGCACTCTCATAGAAAACAACAGTCCTAAGGGAAAGAAATTCCTTAACCTCTGTCGTCTATACATTATTTAAAATCCAGAGTGGTGCTTGCCTAGTTAAAAGAGGCTACTAGGAACTGTTGAAGAGTTTTGCAGCAACTCTGAGGCCACATAAAGTATGACGTGAAATTCTTTTCTCTTGAAAATGATACTCTCACATCTTGCTGAAGTTGTTGAAACTCCTATTTTGAGGAGCACCAGTAACACTGAGATGTGGTAGGAGCACTGAGCTTATCCAT
Source organism: Cisticola juncidis (assembly GCA_013400215.1). Taxonomy (NCBI): domain Eukaryota; kingdom Metazoa; phylum Chordata; class Aves; order Passeriformes; family Cisticolidae; genus Cisticola; species Cisticola juncidis. The sequence continues at coordinate 16,214 of VXBR01001425.1, read as the reverse complement.
CGGCAAACATTAAAAAAAAAACATTTCAAGTGCTTTCAACAATAGCCAATCCTTTCCCTCTCTGGTCCCTTGATCACAGCATTATAAGTTTTCATTTCGGGATCTAGTGAAATTTTTTTATTTAGTTCTACTTCCACAACTAGCACACCGTTCAATTTCATGTAACAGACACTTCAATAAAATCACCTCAGTAACATTATGCCAGAAGAGCTAATTGTTCACACAGCACTTCCAAGTTACCCATGGTGAGCCCAACAGAAGCAAAGTATTACTAAAATTGAACAGCATGGGTGAGAAAAAGGCAAAACCTGTGTAATGCAAAAAGAAAGATAAGGCAATAATTGAGGCTATATGTACCACAAAGTTGCTGCAAATAATCCCAGTAATTGCTGAATGTGCTAGTGAGAGCTTTATATAACCTGAGTTTGAAATTTCCAAGTCTAATATGTTCGTGACATATTAAATATCAAAATACATGTTTTCATCTCATCAAACTCTTTACCAACACAAAATAAATGCCCTCAGGCTTTCTAAAAACAATGAGGAAGAAAATTTGCATATGCAAGCAAGATCAGTTGTGCCAAATCAAAAACACAACATGTATCATCAACTCCGAGATGAAAATGTAAATTACTGTTATACACTCTATGCGGTCAGCAAGATTTTTCCACAGAAAAATAAACAATGAAAACTTATCTACTGCAAATCAAAATGTCTTTGAAAGTAAACTGAATTCAGAAAATTCATTATAACAAATTTTGTCGACAAAGAACAGTCTTTTTATCAGGAGTTCACTTGACCCACTAGAGAGCATCCAGGCAAGAACTTAGGAAATTACAGTTCTTGGACTTTATATCATAGACAAGATGTAAGGCTTTAGTCAACATTTCCTTGGAAATAACAGTACACATAGCACTACCTATTGGCAAAGGGGTAATTTATAGTTGTTCCTATAGGTAAAGGAGTAACTTCTAGTCATCAAGTGTTACTACTCGAACAAGACAAAATGTAGTTAAGACTACAAGGCAATTACTGAACAATTTGCTGGTTTGAAGAGACAACATAATCACTGAAAAGTAAACCGTATCTTCTTTTATAAAATTCAGTTGGTCAGACTCAAACATTTTCCTTTCTAATATACAAAACTATTTGGATTATACTTTGTTGGGACTTTTAGTGCTAATGTCACAACCAGCAGTACTACAGTGAAAGGCATATAAATAAGACAGAACACTGGTAAACTTAAGCAAGACTACTTCAAACAATGAACACATTATTTGTGAATTCATTTCCTTATTCAGTTTTACCATAGTCTGTCTACTAACGCTCGCTTATTTCCCAGAAACTAGCTGACAACAAGATGCAAGTTCGTCTAATTGTTTTTAAACAAATTTAATGGGAAAACTACTAAATGCTTCCATAAAACAATTTTCCTAGCACATACGTGATGAAACTGATCCAATGTCACATCAGTAAAGTGGGAATTATCACATGCAAACCTAAAACATACCAGTAAGATCCCAAAGAATTCTGCTATCAAGCAGAATGCAGAGAAATGAGAAAAAATGACCAGTATTACCTGTAAGCTTGATTTTGGACAACCGTGCCAAAACTCCTGGCAAATCATCCAGCCGTAGCTTCATTTCTTTCCATTGCCTATCTTCTTTGGATTCGGCTCCCACTGGTATGACTGAGTCTTCTGTTTCTGCAGGTGATTTCAATGCTCTCAACTCATTTCTGCTTGATGTCTCAGTCCCCAACCGATGAACAGTTGAAACCGGGCTAATTTCGTGTACGATCTTTTTTTCCTGATCCAATTGCTGAAGCTCATGGAAAGGAGAGACAACCGATTCTGACTTGGGTTTGGCTCGTTGGCTGAGGTCTTTGTTGCACTGTGTTACATACTAAATACAATGAGAAATGTTAAAACAAATAAATAAAGGTATTTCTGTCCTTTTCACTTTATTAACACGACAATACTATTGCAATTTTATTATTGTTAGGAGAATTACTTCCATGACACAACTGAGTTAGTCTGAATTTCAGACACTTATTTAACACATAGAAAGGCTTCTGAAGTTGGCTTAGATATTACACAAGCAGCTTTACAACTCACAGCTGAATCAATAATATTTATGTAAGCTTGGAGAATTGCATTTGAATAAGTTTACTTCCTCCCCCATAGCTACAACAGCAAACTTTTCATTCATATTCAAAATCACCAGGTTATACAACTTGACTTACAACTAATCAATTCCACAGAATAATAAAGGTTGGAGTAATCTCCAAGATTGAGCCCAACCTCTGACCAAACAAAATTCACCTTTAAACAGAGAAATATACAACTGCCCATACAACTTCAGTTTCCAAATATAAGTACTAAATTTGTACACGTTTAAGAATTAAAAAAATTAAAAATATGGCAAAAAAATACAATCTACCAAAATCATCTCCCACATTGGTCTTTTTTTTTTAATTAATTAGACAACAAATTTTAAAGGAACATATACTGAACAACAAATTAGGAGAGTTGTTTGCTCTTTTAGAGCTCACAGAATAAACACAGAAAAAGAAAAAGACCATTTAGATTTTCCTCCATATTTTCTTCCCCAAAATATTCTATATGTTTCAAGCACCAGAAGCATAGAAAGACAGAACTTTTCAACCAATCTTGATTTCAAGTACACAGTAATAATTACAATGAGGAAAAGTGGTCTGCAATTCTGAATAAGTAATGCAAATAGAGTTCAAATCAGCAGCACACTTAAAAAAATTACTACCATCCACTTACACATGATACAACTGGTCAAAGAAGAATATGCAGTGTCAAGGGTTTGAATGATAATTATTGCTCTTTTAATACCTACAACTAACAGCACACTGTAAATGTAACCCATTAACTTAACGAGCTCAGGAATTTTGACTCAATTAAACTGATTAACTCAGAACAAACCACCTCCACTCATGAGTTCCATCTAACACTTGTACAACTACAAGACAAGATCTGACTTTACTAGCATTTTTATAAATAATGATTTTAAAATAATTTTATGTCATGTTTCTCAACGGGAGATTGAGTGCACCATTTCAAGGGCACAGAAGCCTCCTGTCAAGCAGAGGAGACTGCCACACAAGGCACTGTCCTTGCTACAAAAGGTTTCCTCCAGCCTCAGATGTTTTAGGATATCAAGTGCTTTAACTCTGATCTAGTGAAAAATGCATATTCTTAGAATTGCCTGAGTTTGGCTGATAAGAAAAACATTACTTTTATCAACTAATCTCTATTTTGACTTATCACATGGGATGAACAAGAAACACGGGACAAATACACTTCTTGACTTACCATTCGTTTGAGAAAGTTGAAGTACTGAAAGGTAATCAACCTGTTGTTGGCCACACGGTAAAGGTGCACAAACCGGCATGGTATCTGTGGTATGCCACTGTTCCTCAGATGCCAAACAAATAATCCTGTTTAAAGGAAAACAAGAAAAAAGGTAACAGTAGATTCCAGTTTCTTCTTTGCCACTGAGTTTGCTTCTAATTAAGACTACAGTGCCTTTTGTCAGCTGTGACACAGGACACCTCAACAAATGAAAACCAGGGTCAGGTGAGGGAAAACATTTGCTGCTCCAGGTGAAAAACCTGACACTGTAGAATCATAGAATCATTAAAGATGGAAAATACCTTTAAGGTCAAGTCTGAATATTAACCCAGCACTGCCAGGTCCACCACTGAACCATGTCCCTAAGTGCTACATCCACGTTTTTTGAACCCCTTACAGGGATGGTGACTCCATCACTGCCCTGGGCAGCTTGTGCCAGTGCCTGACCACCCCTTCAGTGAAAAGATTTTCCCTAATATCTCTGGTACAACTTGTGGCCGCTTCCCCTTATCCTGTTCCTTTTTCCCTGGGAGCACAGCCTGACCTGGCTGGACCTCCTGTTAGGGAATTGTTGAAAATGGGAAGTTCCCCCGAGCTTCTTTTTCTTCAGGCTGAGGCCCTCAACTCCCTCAGCTACTTCTGGTGCTCCAGACCCTTTCCTAGCTACATTCCCTTCCCTGGACACAATCCAATCCGTCCTTTTCTTTCTTATCCCTCGGGGCCCAAAACTGAACTGTAGGCATGTCCCAATAATTTTGGGTGCTTCTTCCAAATTATGGAGCTCCAATAAGATATATTTTCACAGAATATCCTCAGTTGGAAGAGACCCACAAGGATCAGCGATTCAATTCCTGGCCCTTCACTGGACACCCCAACAAATCCACCCTGACCTTGAAAACGTTGTCCAAACTCTGCTTGAGCTCAGGCAGCCTCGGTGATGGATAAGTATTGTCTCCCTACTATATACACTATCGAGAAGATTATCTTACAGAAGCAGCGCTGAGAGGAAGCAGCTGCCATAGGACAGCACCAAAGCCAAGCACGTGTGGAGGACACGCAGCGCAGTGTGGCACACGGGAACGCCTCACACACGCGTGGCCCTGCACGCCCCGAGGGCCGCTCCACAGCGCAGCCCCGGCCCTGCCCGCACACCAGCCCCTCTCGCCCTCCGGCTCCGCGGTACCTGCGTGCGCCCGGCGCGGGCAGCAGCGGCGAGCGGCGCTCATGGCCGCGGCTCCGGCGCCGCTCTCCCCTCACCGCCCGGGCGCCGCCATCTTCCCGGCGCGACCTCCAAACGCTTTCCGGGTCGGTGCCACGGCGGAAGCGGAGCGGCCATTCCGGGGCTGTCCCGACGAGAGGGGCGGCAGTATCGAGACGATCTTGCAGGTCCGTCAGGGCGGCTGTCCTGCGAGCGGCAGCTGTGCCCCGAGCTAGTCAGAGGTTTTTTATGCCGAAGTTTGAAATTCCCCAGGCCAATATCTAGAAGCGGTGTGCAAAGAGTCAAAAGGCTTTTCCTCTCTCTGCCAGTACAAAACAAACGAGGTAAAATAACAGAATCACAGAATCATTTGGGTTGGAAGGGATCTCTGGAGATCACCCTAACCCGACCTCCCCTGCCAAGGCAGGATCACCCGGAGCAGGTGACACATCCAGGTGGGATTGGAATGTCCCCAGAGAGGGAGACTCCACCGCCCCCGCACAACTGTTCCAGTGCACTGGTCACCCTCCATGAGAGTTCTGATTCATTCTGGAGTTCCATGTGTTTTGGTTCATGGCTGTTGCTCCTTGTCCTGTCACTGGGCACCACTGAGAGGAGACTGGCACCATCCTCTTGGCATCCTTGGAGACATTTACATGCAATAATGAGATCTTCCGTCAGCCTTTCCCAAACTAAACAGGCTCAGCTCCCACAGTCTCTCTCCTCATCTTTGCAGCCTCCACTGAACCCTCTCCAGTAGTTTGTCTTTCTTCTGCTGAGGAGCCCAGAACTGAACACAGCACTCCAGATAATGAGTAGGAAAAACTGGATGTACAAAGAAGATCAGTTGTGTAAGTCCAAGACATGAGATGTATCATCAACACTGAGATGAAAATGTAAATGACTGTTACACGCTATATGTGGTCATCACACCTTTTTCATGGAGAAACAAACGGAAACAAAAAGTTTCAAAAACTAAACTGAATTAAGAACTTTTTATTATAAAAAGTTATGGCAAAGAACAACAGTTCTTGGGGGGAGATGAGGATAAAATTGTTCCTTCAGAATAAGTGCCAGAGCAGTTTCCCACCCAGTGAACCAACCGGTGAAACTGAGGGAAGAAGCAGGGTGTAATTTTTGGAACAAGGGACAGCATTCAGGTGGGAGCTGGGGCCAGATGGGAGACCTTGGTCACCTTTCCCCTGAGGAAGTGCCCAGAGCCCTGCCTGGAGCATCCTCACGGCCTCTGCCAGGCACAGGGGCTGTTTTCTCTGCTGCATCTCCAGGCTCATCCCCAGGAAACAGCCGTGGCCAGGGTCTGGTGTCTGGCATAGGAAGAGGGGGACCAGGAGTGCATTGGGACATTGCAAAATCCTTGTAAAACAGCCAAGGAAGGGCTAACAAAAACAAACAAACAAACAAACAAAAAGAATCAATTATATAATTCTATGGTGTCTCATTCTCAAAAGGATCTGAGCTTTAAAGAGCCAAATGCTTGGGGAAAAAATTAAACAAACAAACAATTATAAAAAAAATCTGTGTTTAGTTTCTAAAGTAATTTTTGAAACTGAAAGTTTGATTTCTATACTCCTTGGGTAAAAACAGGCATTTCAGGGGGCCACACTGAAGAGCTGTTGCAGCTTTCACCTCATCCTGCCCTGATACATGTGCTGGGGGTGGCTGGATCCTTTGCCAAGCTGATTCAACTTACTAACCTGAAAGGGAGGTATTATAATTTTGCTGGTTGTACTGTTTGAACTGGCCCAGCACAGGCACTCATAGGTTGAAAGCTAAAGCAGGGCACAGAAGAAGGGCCTTAGACTAGACTCTGAACAAAAAGAGAAGGGAATGGTTAGGACTGCTCCAGCTGTAAGGTGTAATTGCCCTCCCCAGGCGTCGTTAAAATATTTTCTCTTAAGAGTTTAAGTTCAGAAGATGTAGGCTATAAGTCACTTAAATGCTTTTGAAAGTAATTCTCAATATTTTTTCATGGAAATATTCCTCAGAAGCATCTTCCCCCCAGGCTTTCATTTCTCTATAGTGCTTAAATTCATGCAAAAGCCATCTTAAATCATTATTAGAAAGATAAAATGAAAACACTCACTGTAATTCACTGAAAATATCCTACTTCAAAGCATTTATTTCCACTCTCCTTCTATTGGAGGAGCTGGGGAGAAATTAGGACTTTACATTTCTTATAGTTAATATCCAGTTTTACTCTGAATTCTCATCACTGATTATATATCACTTTGCAGTTCCTGTTTGCATCTCTACTTTTTGCCCATTTTTCTGCCCTCAAGTTTACACCTGCAAAAATGAAACATCACTCAGGAAACACACATAACAATGGTTGCATAGAGGGCCGGAATGGCTGGTTGGTTTTAGGGCAGTTTGGATCAGAGAGCAAAAGGTTGAAGTAGTCAAGTGTTCAGTGTCAGGGCTGAGATTTAAGGTTTAATGATTTTCATTGCCTTTCACTTGGGCAATAAATTGCACCCCCGGAGACAGGTGATATAACATTACTTTTCTAATTAAAGACAATGTTATCCATGGACACTGAGATGGAGCAATACCTCCTTGTGAAACGATGAGAATTTAGGGCACACAAAATGTCACATACCCATTTGGGTTGAACCACTAAAGCTACTCCGAGAGAGAAAATAAGTAATCTTAGGATTTTTGGTAGATGCAAGTATACAAATGTCAGAATCGTATTCAAGCCCAAAAGGACTCCACAGGCTTTAGATCTCATTACTGAAGGTTTGGCTCTGCACAGCGCTGATTCCACAGGATCTGGCCCCACAAAATACTCTAGAAAGCACCAGGAACTATGGAGTACAGAAGTGGAGCATGGACCTTCCAGGGAGCTCCCAGCACCCTCCCCACTCAGCTCCCACCATCTAGCCCATAAAAGGCCATCACCTCTTGTCACAGGACCAGGGGGAGGGTTGCAGAGACTCATTTCTTGTCATGGGGCTCCAAGGTCACCATTGTGGGTCAGAACAATTCATGAAGCCTCTCTAACAGTTTGCTGTTAGCTGCCAAGGTGGACACTTGCTCAGCATCTGTGGTGCTTCCCTTGGTTATAAACTTTGCACCTTGTTCTCAGGGTGATACAAGGGGCATTTAATCACACAACTGCCGTTAACATTAATTACAGAGCACATATTAACAGCTGTATATTATCCTTTTTCCTGTTAGCATGATCATAAATCTGATTGGTGGGGCTTAATTAGATCTCAGCAGCAGAATGCAATAGTTTGATACAGAAAAAGACAAATTTGTGGAGATGTACTATTATTGTACTTTAAAGTCAAAATCTCACGCATAACACCAACAAGGCTTTTTGCAGGATTTTTTTGTTGTCATAAAATGATTTAAAGACCTACTTGTAACAATATCATATTTTTCTTACTTCACAGAATGTTGTTGATTGATGTTAGAGCTCCACAGAGACTTGACGTACGTTCAGGTAGGGAACTCTGAAAGCCAAGTGCAAAATAAATAAGATGGTGTCCTGTTGTTATTGTGGTAACCTTTGCAGATCATTTCAAAACTGGTGACTGGAGTTTAGTTTAGTAATCCACCACGGGGGAAGCTGGAGCTTAGAGCAGTTAGTTGGTGAAACCCAACTATATTTGATTTTGGGGGCCCAGGATGTAAAGTGAGAATGTTGTCTAAAGTGAAGGGCACTAGGACATATCAGAAACACAGAAATAACAGATAGAAGGAGCTAAGGAAGTACTAAAGACCAGGCCAAACTCTAATGATAGAAAATTGATTGACTGTTTAAGGCATCTAGATTGAGCCAATGATCTCTGCTCAACACCTCAGTTACATCCCTCCTGAGATCTTGAATGAGGGCTTGTTGCAGCTTCTGTCACTGAGAGACTCCCAGTGATCCTGATGATCAGTTAAGCAGTTCTTTGAGTCACTTGCATTGCCATGGATTTGGGGGTTTCGGGGATTTTGTACAATTCAGCATTGTGATGCACTGATGCTTTTACATCAATCCAATATTGAAGCATAGGAAGTACTCAAGGCCAGGTTGGACAAGGCTTGGAGCAGTCTGTCTAGTGGAAGGTGTCTCTGCCCATGGCAGGGGGGGAAATGAGATGAGCTTTACACCCAACAAGTTTACATGAGTCCTTTCCAATCCAAAACGTTATGTGATTCTGGTATTGTATAAAGTTTTGTCTTTAATAAAGAAACCTCACAACCAGGAGCAAAATCTACTGATACCAACAAAGAGCTTGAAACATGCCACTTCCATGTTATTAAATACTTATTCTCAGCAAATAACTCTGTGTGGAAATTAACAGGTAA
>VXBR01001424.1:27749-43871 GCA_013400215.1 Cisticola juncidis | reverse complement strand
ATATATATAAATAATATATATTATATAACATATAATACACCAGGGAAGTTTACAAGAATAAAACATCACTCTTTCAGACTTCTTTTCAGTGGATAAACTCATTGCTGCTTACATTCTTCCTCCTGCGGAGTTGGTAAACTGCTCCCAGTACCTGCAGAGAATATTTTCCTTAACTTCAGGAACTTTTGAAATCTAGAAAGCAAAGACATTGATGGATGAGGGTCTTTTGGAGGCTTGACATTCAGTTTGAGAAGTGGATAATGCAAGCTGCATGGAAGGGCATGGGAAAAAATTCCTAGTTACAGTGCCAAGACTTATTTCCGAGTCAGAAAGTTCATTCCAGAGCAGAAAATAATTGAAATGGTACCTTGTCAATTTTACCTGGTACATCTTTCTGGTCAAAAGATGTAAAAGTAGTTTTTCATGAGTTAATTTCTTCTCCTTTCTTTGACAATTGTTATACAGATCTGCAGTTTTAGAGCAAAACGGAGGTCATAATTAGATAGAGCTAGATTTACGTAGTTTGTTTTATTCTAATGCTGTGGGGTTTTTTTTCAGACAAGGATCTTGTTAAACTTTCATCTTTAGAAGCAAAATGTTTCCAGAAAGGTTAAGGGAAATGCTTTTTGCTTCAATTCTTATTTGGAGAGTAAAATAGAGTAAAAGTGACATTTTTAATCAGAATCTTTGCCAAGAACTTGCTTGCCATTGTGACAAAAAATTTACCATGTTATGTCAGCCGGTGTAACATGTACCATACCTTTATGTGTAGAAATTAGCCAGTTTCAGAGAAATGTTATGATGTGAGGAACACTTGCATGAGTTCTGCCCAAAGTGAATGCCTAAATAATGGTGGTCATATCCACATACAAATAAAGTACAGGAGAATACAGTTAATATCAGAAACTGAATTTTTCAGGCACTGTCATAGAATGCTAGAATGCTAGAATAGTTTGGGTTGGAAAGGATCTTTAAAGGTCATGAGGTCCAACCTCCCTTTTAATGAGCAGGGAAGTTTTCAACCAGACCAAGTTGCTCAGAGCCATGTCCAATTTGACCTTGAATGTTTTCAAGGATAGGAATCTACCACCTCTCTGGGCAGCCTGTTCCAGTGTTTTACAATATGCATAATAAAAAAAATTCTTCCTTATATCTAGGCTGAATCCATTGATCTAACTTTAAAACCACTACCCTTTGATGTATGCTATAGACACCATGGCAATGTTTATCCCCATTTTTCTTATAGGCCTCCTCTAGGTACTGGAAGGCTGCATTAAGACCTCCCCAGAGAATTCTCTTCTTCAAGCTCACACTCTAATCCTCTCCATGGCCTCCTCTGGACTCACTCCAAGAAGTTCAATGTTCTTTATTTGAGGGCACCAGAGCTGGATGCATCACTCCAGTTGAGATCTCACCAGAATGGAGCAGAGGAGGAGAATCATCTCCCTCATGACATTGCTCTGGATGCAGCCCAAGACACGTTTGGCTTTCTGGGCTGGGAGTGCCCATGGCTGGGTCATGTCCAGACTCTCACCCACCAGCACCCCCAAGTCCTTCTCCCCAGGGCTGCTCTCTATCTGTTCATCCCCAGCCTCTGCTGGTACCAACAGTTGCCATAGGTTAGGTGAAGCACCTTGCACTCGGTCCTGTAAAACCTCATGAGATTCCCATGGAGCTAAGTCTCAAGCTTTCCCAGGTCCCTCTGGATGACATCTGACACCTGAGATATGACAACCACACCACTCAGCTTAGTATCTTGTGCAAAATATCCTGAGAGTGCTCTCAATCCTTCTAGCTCATCCATCAAGATATTACGCAGTGTTTCCCCCTGTGAGACTCACTGATCTCCATCTGGGCTTTCAGCCATCAACCACTACCCTCCTTTCTGCTTCACAGCCATGTGCACCCATAAGAAATCCTGTGGGGCTAAATGTATAGGTCAGATGTTAGATATAATTTATACCATTTATGTATTTTTCTACTCAAATACTGTATGCCAACAAAAGACAATGAATTTGGAATTAGTGGGAACAAAAAAACCCCAAACCAAATAACAACAAGAAGAACAAAAGGACTGTTTACATAGTACTTTTAAAGGCAGACTGCAGGGAATAAAATATCAGGAGCTAATAAGAAGTGTAGTTGCCTTGTAGGAAAGGAACATACAAAATTTATCATGTTCTTGGCAAGAACATAATTCTACATGGATATCAACAAATTCCATATGATTTGCTGCTTACATGCTAAGTTACTCCATTTCAGATCAGATTTGACAATATTTGTTTTTTTTTTTTTTACTTCAACATGTTAAACAGTTTCAGAATTTTTGATCATTTGTTTACATGCTATAAGCTGAATAAAATGTTCTTTTTAAATGTCTTTTTAAAAGCCATGTTCAATACTTGTAAAGTGTATAGTAAATAGGAGATAATCATTATTCTTTAAAGAATGAGGCTGTTAAGTAATGAGATAGGAAGCTTGTACCACCTTGACAAGTCATCCCTAACCACATTAATTAATAGGGGGAATGCTGTGCCCATACAGATGAGAGAGTCTGATATTCTAATGCTGAGAAGAGAGCATCATCTTAAGAAATGAACTTTTTATCTCTGTATATGTATGCAGAGTCCTAAGTGATATACCAGCAAGATCTTGATAGTTATTAATCTTTGATCCAGGTAGAATCACAATATAAAACTATGAATTTAAACCAGATTTAACCAAAGAACAAATATGCACATAGAATAATGAAAACCTTTTAAATGTTTTTCCTCAAAGAAAAGCTTCTTAAAAGCATTTTTTCTTTTCCCTGAAAGCTGGAGATTACCTTTATCTGTCTACTTGCTTCCTCTGTAAATTTGAAATAGTAGCAAAGAAAAGATGGTTCTTTGCTTTGGCTACTTATCTAGTGAAGAGTACTGCAGCACAGAGAAATATATTCAAGACTGTTTTCATCTTAAATAATATTCTCTAGTAGGCTGAACTTCTTTGGATATCTTTTCGAAGAACACTTTTCCAGAGATCCTATCTGCAGGATAAAACTTCAAGAGTGACCAAGAAATCTGTGAAGGTTGGACTGTCACATCTTTCTGTCAACCAAGAAGGTAACCAGTGAAATCCAGAGATCAGAGACAGCTGTGAGAACAGATGAAAAAGTTTTACTGTGTGGCAAGGAGAAAAATGGAAGAAATAATCAACACAAATCAGATCTCTGATGTTCTCTGGCAGATTAGTCAGACACGGGTCCTTTTGCAGCCCATCATTTGTTCCCAACCCTCAAACATGGGCCTTTCATGCATGCACAAATGCCCATGTGCAACCATCTCTGCCCCAGAACATTCAGTGACTCTCACATACAGGTATTTGTATAGATATATACAGTCTGGGCACAGACATACATGTACACAGGTTTATCACTTGTTTAAAGGAAAAACAACACTCAGGTAAATGGGTCCAAAAGCAAATTTTACACGTAGGTTTCAAAGTTCAGACCTAAATTTAGAGTCAAGTGGGCCATTAGATTCACTTTCCTTTTCTGGAACATTTCAAAGATGAACTGTTAAAGAAAAGACACGATCTTCTTGCTGTTAATTAACTGTAGATCCATATATTGGAAAATTATTGATGTACTGAGAAATGGGAACTTGTTTTGTATCCCCACAATAGCAGTGAATCTCCAATTGCTTTCAGGTTGCTGTCCCATTCAGAAAATTTCCTTTTGATTTCTCTGTGATTTAAATGATGAAGTAGAGCAGTAGAATATTTTACAAACACCTGATCTCAGCTTGCATCAGAAAAGTGAGTGGTGAAATGAAAATTTGCTGCCATGGTCACAGGAAGAGGTGATTTCCATTCTTCCTGCCAGAAAGGGATAACGTTGAGGTAGGGAGATGCAAAACACACTGATACGCCTGGATCTTGGGCTGACCTGTGAGTCAGAATTTTTTTGGCAAGACTTAGGGCAGGTAAACTTTTACTAATTTCTGTTCCTGCTTCCCTGGAAACTGGGTGGCAATCCTTTCATTCACTGATGAACACTGCAGTCCTGGAGTGCAAGGGGCCTCTCTGCAGCCTATCAGGCTGGGAGGAGGTGTTTCTTTGTGTATTGCCTGCTTCCATGCCCCCTGCTGTACAAAACCAACGTACCCTTCTGAACTGATACCATTTGGCTCTTCGACTTGGCTATGAAGAGGAAAGAGCAGTGACTTGTGCTTCAGTTAGTGTGGTTTGTGGGCTAGAGGTGCAAAGTGTGCTCTTCCAGCTGGTCTGATAGTAAATGCTGGGCAACTGAAAAGACTTTTTTTTCTCCTGAACCTCCCCTGTGACTCTCACTTCAGCTGTTGAGCTCTGTCAAAACAGGCATGGAAGCAAGCTTAACAGTAAGGATGCAGCCATGCAGGTTTTAGTACAGTGCTTGTCCCTGACTTATGTTGTTTCTTCTTAATTGAAGAAATGCTCTGGGCTGCATGACAGAATTGTGGCCTGACTACTGCTGTGTAATATACCTCTGCTAGGAGACTGACAAGGAGAAACCTCCTTGGTATGACAGAACTGGCTTTACACACTGTTGATTGTGCTCCCTGGACCACAGTGCAGCAAGCATCATTCTATCTCACCGGTCAGTAGACTTTACTGTAATTCTTGTTTTTTCTCTTGTGCCTATACAACTCCAGCTGACATCTAGGGGCTCAGCATACTAAATCCTGGTCCCTAGTATCAGTTTATGAAACTAGACATATTTTTCTTAAAATTAAAAAGAATCATTGCAGTGTCTTAAGACTTTTGTTCTGTATGTTGTTATTTATAAGCATGTGAGTGATAGCTACATGGAAAATACTGGGTTTTGCCTGTGCTCAAAGCAAATACTGACATAGATTACTTTCATCTTTATAGTATTCAATCTGTTTTTTTACAGATGGCCTATGTTTAAAGGACTGGTTTGAGAATCAGAGTTTAAATATCAAATTCAGCCTCATATTTGCCATGTAATCTTAAGCAACTTGCACAATAAATTGCAGAAACAGCAGATGTAGGACAGCTGAACTTTGAATTATCTTGTTCCCATCATGAAGGTCTGGAGTGAAGTGCTAAAACTCTGTAGAATAATGCCAAGTATATTAAGCACACTCTAACAGATTTTAAAATAACCTGCTAAGCAAATCCAGTGCTGTTGGCAATTTTCTGACTGGAGACAGCCAACATGAAAAGTGTGGAGCAAGAGAGTGTTATAGATCTTTGTCTATTTCACATCAAGAACCTGAAATCCTTTCCATGTTCAAACTTGCTTTCAAAAACCCACAGGTGTGAAAAGACGGGATATGTTCTTTTCTGTTATATTTGCATTGCATTATAGAGCTCAGGAAATCAGTCATATTCCAGATATGGCACTTAAAGCCTCCCTAGAGAGAGTGCCATAGCCCAGGATGCTGTCTGCATCACTTGCTGAAGAGATTCAATTGTGTTCAAATGCAAAAAAGGGGACTTTTTGTGAAAGAGACCTGGCTTTCAGTGAAAGATGAAATTTGTGTGTTTGTGCCCTGTCACTGTTTTGCAACTGATTTTATATTGCCTTTAAATGCTGTGCTTCTCACTATTAGAAACTGAGTGCCATCAACGTTGTCCATTGCTACCATTTCACTGATTTGTTTCTAAAGCAAGACATAGCTGGATGGTAAGGGATTTGTCCCTGACATGCCAAGAGTGCAGCACATACAGATTGGAGCATCACAGCTCATTTATGAATAAGGATGATTCTTGACTGTGAAATAAATTCAGAACTGTCCTCACCTGTGAAACATGCTTCTAGGCAGTCTTGTGGATTGGATAAATATGCTGTGGAGATTTCAATGTTGAAAAGAAAGACAGTGTTCAACTTAAACAGCTGAAAAACCTTTGAGAATTATCTGGCTTCTAGGTGTTTAATTGCTGCCAAAATTGTTTTTTCAAATTCTTAACTGCCTAATGGATATTGTCCTTTCAGTTATGAATAAGAAGCATAGAACATGAACATAAATACATCTATGGTTAAAATGCATCTTTCAAAACTTGTACTTCACACATGTATGTACTTATCAAGAGGTTAGAATTGGCAGAAAAAATTGTGTTCAAGATGATATTTTGGCTTTAGACAATGATTTATTTATTACAGTGACAGTTGTGAAAACACAACCTCACTGGGTAAAGAGGTCATCATGTTGATATCATCACTGTCATCATCAATAATAATAACAATAAAGTGTTCCTACAGTAGTGGAACTCTATATTTTACTTACATTAAAATAGCTAATAAAATTCAAGATTCCTGATTTTATTGCAGTCTGCCTTGCTAATGCTTCTACACAATGTATATAAAGTAGGTATTGTATTATTTGTTACTTACTAGATCCTTAGAGAAATTTGCATTTTTCAAGAGCAAACCTCAAAGCACCATATAATAATTAGCTCACTGTAATTGATTTTGAAATATATTGAAAACATAAACCTTTCACCTTGTGTTCAGCTGATAGTCTTTTGCCCAGAATGATTGCTGGTACTGGCAGCTGCCCCAAAATATTTGCATTTACTGTGGCGTCAGTCAGGGGACTATCCTTTATAATATTAATCTCTTTTGTACTATATGGGACAATAAAAAATGGAATCACAAGAATGCTGTTATACAAAACCGTGTCGCTAACCAGGCTGAGCAATAGTATAATCAAGATGGGTATTTTATTTGTTCAGTTTTAATTTTGTTCAGAGGGGTTGAAGCCCCTCAGTCAGTTTGCAGCTGACCTCAGGTTGGGCAGGAGTGTTGATCTGCTGGAGGGTAGGAAGGCTCTGCAAAAGGATCTGGACAGGCTGGATTGATGGGCTGAGACCAATTAGATGTGGTTCAACAAAGCCAAGTGCCAGGTCCTGTCCCTGGGTCACAACAACCCCAGGCAACCCTACAGGCTGGAGCAGAGTGGCAGGAAAATTTCTTTACAGAAAAAGACCAGGGGGTTCTGGTCAACAGCAGCTGAGCATGAGCCAGCTGTGCCCAGGTGGCCAGGAAGGCCAATGGCATCCTGGCCTGGATCAGGAATGGTGTGGCCAGCAGGAGCAGGGCAGGGATTGTCCTCCTGAACTTGGCACTGGTGAGGCCACACCTCAAATCCTATGATCCGTTCTGGGCCCCTCACTGCAAGAAAGACATTGAGGTGCTACAGTTTGTCCATTGAGAAGGGCAATAGAGCTGAGGAAGGGTCTAGAGTGTAAATCTTATGAGGAGGAGCTGAGGAAGCTGGGGGTGTTTTGCCTGGAGCAAAGAAGGCTCAGGGGAGACCTTATAACTCTCCACAACCACCTGAAAGGATCGTGTAGCCAGGTTGGGGTCGGTCTCTTCTCACAAGCAACCAGTGACATGACAAAAGGATAGAGTCTAAAGCTGGCCCAGGGGATGTTCAGATTGGACTTCAGGAATATTTTTTTCCCAGAAGGAGTGATTTGGCATTGGAATGGGCTGCCCAGGGAGGTGGTTGAGTCACTGTCTCTCAAGGTATTTAAGGAAAGACTGGATGTGCCATGGTCTAGTTGGCAAGTTGGTGTTTGGTCAAAGGTTAGACCTGATGATCTCAGAAGTCTTTCCCTGTTTAATTGATTATGTGATTCTGTAATCTCTGACAATGGGCTCAGCTGAAGCAAACTTCAAAATTAAATTCCTTTTTGGTCATTGAAACCTTTACTATTGTTTACTCTTTTGCTCAAGTGCTAGGTGTAGCTGAAAGCAATCAGGATGACCTTTGAAACAGCACAGTCACAGTAGTAGTATATTACAACAATCTTCTGTTTCATTTGAAGATCAGCACATTGCTAACTTCAGCAGCAATTACTCTCTTCTAAAAA
Organism: Cisticola juncidis; assembly: GCA_013400215.1. Lineage (NCBI taxonomy): Eukaryota > Metazoa > Chordata > Aves > Passeriformes > Cisticolidae > Cisticola > Cisticola juncidis. The sequence goes on along the minus strand of VXBR01001424.1, from coordinate 36,008 downwards.
AGAGAAAATTTTAAGTTTCCCTTCTTTAATATTTTGGCTTTTAATACATACTTAAAATGCAATGGTTTATTTAATAAGAATGTCTTAGGAATCTCACGAGTATCTCAAAGGACCACCAGAAACATAGAAGTTCTAAGTAGCAAAACCAAAGCAGAAATCAAAATTTTTCTCAAGTACACTGAGTCAAATCCTGTTTAGACTACCTGAGTTGACAATGTTTTAATGAAAAGGAATCAACACAAGTAAATAAAACACACTAATACATGGAACCACAAAATCATATACCATCAAGGAGTATGGGTTTTCTTTTTTTCAGTTTCATTTTTTAATTACAGTATATGGAATACTATACAAGCAAAACAGTTTTTGAAATTAATAGATACATAAAACCACAATTTTGTTGTTATCCTAGAGCTGGAAAGTCAGTCAGAACCTAGCTGGTCAACATCCAGAGGGGGAGGTTAGGATGCTCCTGAGTTGTTAAGAATTAGTGGGTTGAGGTATCCACATAAAAGTTGCTCTCTCTGCTGACAAATACTATACTGCCTTTTTTCAAAAGAAGTAATATTCTTAAACCATTTATTTTTTCTCCAAAGAGACAATAAATATGGAATGGCAAATACAAGAGGGAAACTAGGACTACTTCAGCTTTCCTGGAAATGCTTGAAACACTCTGTAGGAGAGAACAGACTAAGCTTTTGAGAATTTTTTCTTCAATTGCATTAATAAATCTAAGTGCTAGCTGCAAAACCTTTTATTCTGACAAACTGAAAAAGTCATGAAGTGATTACAGTGAATACTTTCACCCTGAAATAGCAACTCTATCTTCTAAAGTAAGTTTTTCCTACTTGTCGCATAATGACTTGTCGTTTTAAGACCCATAGGCTTAATTCATGGATCAGACCTACTTTGGAATTGAATAGCTGATACTTAAGAAAAGTCTTGGTTATTACTGGAGACAAGCTGTCTAGTGGTCTTCTAGAGTTTCTTTGGAGTGCAAATAGGTATTGCCAACGATACATTTGGCAACTATGCATTTTTTTTTTTCCATATATGGATAATAAACTCTATCTTAAGGAAGAGCCTAGATTAAAGAATGATATTACCTCCTGGGCAGCAGAATCAGAATTGTTCTGTTTTATGCAGTCTTACAAAAGTTATAATTTTTATAGAAAATGACATATCTGAGGTACTTGAGAAAGGAAAATTTAAACATGTTTTCTGAATGTTGTTTGGAGTTCAACTGGATCTAAGTTTGGCTGGCATGCAGTAAAATCTGCATACCAGACCCGTAAATTATCTAATTATATACATACAGTTCTCAATAATGTTGCAAGTGTGACATTTATTTCTCTCATACTGAGATGCCTGCTACAATTGACGACCCTAAGAGGGTCATTGCTCCAAAGGTCAAGTCAGTCAAGAGGTAATATTTAGTTCTCTGCAAAATTTGGATCAACAGAAGTAGAGAAAATGAATAACAAAAAAGTCAGGCTTGTCTGTGCAATGTTTAAAAAAGTTTGTTCTTTGTCTCCATTGTTTGGAGAGGTGCATATACAGGTTTATTATTAAAAAAAATTGTGGGTCATTAGTGGGCAAGGGACAGAACTACTACATTAGTATGGAAGATAAAATATGTTTAAGGAAACAACTGTCTTCTTCCCAGGCCCCCATCATATCGGTCTTTTTGAATTAGACAGTTCTAGAATTCAATCGGAAAATTGAATCAAGGGCCTCCAGAGTTAGCAGCTCAATTTTTTTTTAATTACAAAAAGGATTTGTAAAAGTACTTTTTCTGACTAAAAGGGGAGTGTTGAAATATTATAGAAAAGATTGGCTTTGAATTTTTTTCAAACATATTGAAAACGTGGGGTTTGAAAATCAGCTTTTTGTTTCTTTACATGTTTTTCTTTTCTTGATTAATTCTCCATGAATTTGAAACTCAGTAGATGTTTTCAAGATACTCATATAACATTTAGTCTCCTCAGTGGTTGGTAGACACTGGATGTCCATGCTGTTGCATGTAAGTTAGTTATCACTTCTGAATGTCAGCCCCCCGACCAAGTTACTTCTGTCTAAAATGAGAGATATAGCCTGGTTTTGCACAACAAGAAATGACTCCTCCCTTGAGCATGATTTAACATGGTAGCTTTATGCTTCTCTAGTTATTTCAAGGTGAGATGCCACAAGAGCTCTACTACCTTTTAAAATATATAGAGGCTTGCTACTTCTTAGAATAGAGTTTCAACAAGAAAAGAAGCTGTTTTTTGTGCCTCTTCTTATTTACCTTTTTCTACAAGTTTGAAAAGAACAGGTTTTCAAAACTTAGAAGGAAATTCTTCAGTATGTAATACTGTATAACTCAGAAAAACTCATGTGCTTGCAAAAACAAAAAACCAAGATTGCACTTTCTTTTCTGTGTGGTCAGAGGTTGTATTCTGACCTTTCAGAAGACAGGAATTCTTACTGTGTCTTTAGGCAAAGAAACCTTTTTCCAGGGGTTGGGTAGGGAATGGATAGGCAGAATTACAGAATCATGGTATGGTTTGAGTTTTAAAGGACTTTAAAGGTCACCTAGGTCCAAACCCATTGCCATGGACAGGAACATCTTTCACTAGACTGTGTTTCTCAGAACCTGCAAGCCTGACCTGGAATGTTTCCAGGCACAGACCATCTAAAGCTTTTCCAGACAACCACTTCCACTGTCTCACAACTCTCACAGAAAAGAATTGCCTTCTAATATCTAATCTAAACCTACTCTTTTTCTGTTTGAATGCATTCTCCCTTGCCCTGTCACTGCAAGCTCTTGTAAAAAGTGCCTCTCCATCTTTCTTGTAAGCTCCTTCAGGTACTGGAAGGCCACAGTTAGGTTACCCCAAAATCTTCTCTTAAAGGATGACGAACCCAAATTCTCTCAGACTTTCCACATAAGAGATGTTCTCCATCCCTCTGATCATCCTGGTGGCCTCCTCTGGACTCACTCCAGCAGCTCCATGTCCTTCTTGTGCTGGGAGCCCAGAGCTGGATGCAGGGTTCCAGGTGGGGTCTCACCAGAGCAGAGCAGAGGGGCAGAATCCCCTCCCTCCCCTGCTGCCCACACTGCTCTGGATGCAGCCAGGACACGTTTGGCTTTCTGCGCTGGGAGTGCCCATGGCTGGGTCATGTCCAGCCTCTCACTCACCAGCACCCCCAAGTCCTTCTCACAGGCTGCTCTCCATGTGTTCAGCCCCAGCCTCTGCTGATACTGGGATTATCCTCACCCAAGAGCAGTATCTTGCACTCGGTCTTGTAAAACCTCATGAGATTCTCATGGGCCCTCTTGCTGAGATTTTCCAGGTCCCTCTGGATGGCATCCTGTCCTTCAGGTGCGGCAACTGCCCCTGTCAGCTCGGTGTTATCTAAAAATTCGCTGAGGGTGCACTTGGTTCCCATGTCTGTGTTACTGGAGAGATATCCCATGGAGATATCTCCACCTACTGGAGATATTCAATATCTGGTCCCAGTACAGGCCCCTGAGGGCTACCACTTTTCACTGGCATCCATTGGGACCTTTACCCATTGACCACTACTCTCTGGACACAACTGTCCAACCAATTCTTTTCCATCAGTCTACCCATCGAACCCATCTCTCCCCGGCTGATAGAGAAGACTGTTGTGGGGAATTGTGTCAAAGGTTTTACAGAAGTCCAGATAAGTGGTGTTTTTAGCCCCTCCCTTGTCCACTGACATAGTCACCACATCAGTGTAGGCAGTATATGATTTTTTATTTGACACTGTAAGTAAGCAAGGCCAAAAGGCTTGCCTATAAGCACTGCTCTGCATAATCTTTACAGTAGAATTTAGACAACTACAACAGGGAATATAGTAAAATAACCTAGAAAATATAATGTCAGAAATTCGATTATTCTTTTATTCTAGGCTGAGTAAAATTTATGATGGTAAACACATTTAGTAGACAAAAATCACCCAGTCTAAAATAATTTTTTAAAGGAGATTTTCAGCCTAAATTATTGACAATATTAGTGTAAATTTTACCTGAAAAATGTATTTCAAAATAGAAACATTAAAATTATTTAAAGTGACTGACTGATTAACTGAAAATGTTGGATTTCTACTGTGTAGTTGGCCATGATGTTGACCTAACAGAGTACAATGAGAGAATGCAGCAAAAGATCATAAGAAGGTGTGTGTTTAGGACAAGAAAATGGAAATCAATGTTTGTACATTTATAATGCAGGCATTTTGACTTGTTTATCTGCTTTATTATTAACTGTGATGGGCAGTAGGATAGAAGAGCCCTTATGTTGAAACTTGACCTTTAACAAAGTGGTAGCAACGTGACTTTGGTAGAAATACCTAAACAAATAGAGAAATGTACGTACCTTTGTGCCCATTGCTCTCAACATTGCAGTAATGCAATTACAGTCACACTGTTGTGTGAGACAAGAAGCATCTCTCCATAACAATGAAAAAGAACTTTTGTAAGAGAAAATGCAGACTGCTTGATATACAAAAACCACCAACCAACCAATTAAACATAGAAAAAAAAAAAGGAACAAAAAACTCTCAGACGGTTATTATAGGTCTGCTGAACCTACAGATACTTAACACTTTCAGCAATGTATTCAGGCTACGGGTCAACAACATCTTTTAGGTCCCAGTGTATCATCTGGTAGTATGTTCTGGACATACCTGCCCCAAGTGCCCTCAAACCAAATTGCTCCTTATACTTGCATTCACTTTCCAGACAATCTTCTTATTAACAAAAAACCCAAACAGATGTAAAAATTAATTTCAAGTACTCAGGGACACTAGTGTGTACATATTATCTCAATTAAAAAAAATTCTATTTTTTTTCTACTGTTTGTTATTCCTAGAACCAAAACAAGCTATAGGTTTTTATAATGTTATGTATATAGAGAGAACTTTTTAACAGTATTCAGGTAGCTAGATATGACATTATGTAATTGGCCTTCTCAGAACTCATAAATTTCCCATACTTACTGAGGTACTAATGGCTATGTTTAAAATAAATTATGATAATTATTTATTGTAAGTCCCCAAAATCTCTTCAAGTAATTTGGATTTTTAAAACCAGTAATTTTGCAGACTTCATAAAGGTTTCTTTTCAATTTTATGAATTGCAAAAATTTTCAGCTGGAAGGATGTTTGAAATGCCAGAATCCTTCACAGGATTTCTGAAATGAGTCCCAGCCCTTCGGAGGTGTTTGACATGTTCTGATTCTGAAGGTACATATCATCACAGTCTGGGGACCAAAGAGATTTATCATTTCCATGAAAATATCTGAGAACAAAGTCTCAAGATGTTTTCTGTGACAGAAGTCACTTATTTACACTTTGGTGTTTTAATGGTATCCACAAAAAAGTATTCTACTTCAAAAGAAAGAGTGCAGGCTAACAAGACTCTTTACCATTTCAAGTGGATGGGGCATAAGAAATAGTATCTCTGATACCAGTGATACAATAGGGAAGAAAGCAAAAAATAGTTTAATGTTTGACATATAACAGCACTTTTGTCTCTCTTTAGACAATCATTTTTCTGCATATTCAGTTCTTGAAACACTGTCAAACCAGGACTTCATCTTTTAAAACCACAACATGATGGAACAGTTGTAGAGAGAGCATTTTATAACATAATTGCATAAAAATACACTAAAATAAATTTATGATGTTATGTCTGTAAGAATTTAAAAACATGTAGATAATTTTTTAAATATCTTATTTCTTTTTGTCTATTTTTCTGTCAGCAGATGATTCTTTGCTTCCTCCACAATTCTTCTTTCAGACCAGAACAGAATTGTTGCATTGGCATGAGGCTATAATGGAATGCTTGGGCAAATTCAGATTAGTGCAAGATACTTTGAACATCAGGGTCAATTGTCACATTCATATTCCTGGTCAATCATCAGAATTAAACAGAATATTTCAGATTCCATGTATTTGTACACTAGTATTGATGTAAGATTTCTTAAGAAACTCTGTATTGTATCTGATTTCCCAGGCAGAGCTGCAGCCTGAAATTTTGATTCTGTTCAGATTCATCAGTGTAGGTTATTGATGCCTGTTGGTTATGTATTCAGTACAATTAAATTTAGTTTCTTTACAGGGAATCTGTATTCTCCTTGTATCGTCAATTCTACATTCTACATCTAGTGCAGAAAAAGATATTTCTTAAATTGCTAAAACACATCTCTATTAGTTTACAATTTATTTTAGGTGAACCCTGCATTAGACTTAACATGCAAGCTGTAAGGATTTCTTTCACTATGCTTTGACTGGCTGGGAATCACCCTGTTTAATGTTTTTTTTTAATCTAGAAGGCAATAAAGATAAAAAAAACCCCAAACAAAATCCAAACAAAGTCCCAAAAACATAACCCAGCACCATGATACATCAGACTAACTTTTTATTTATTTATTAATTCATTCACTTATTTCAAATCGAGGGGTAAGTCTACACATGCATGGAGAGGTGCATGTTGAATCTGAGATACCAAGAGATCATTCCCCATATTGGTACCATTTCTGCATGACAAATGATACACCAGTTGGCTTTTTTGTGGAAGACATGTGGATTCATTAAAGGAGCTAGTGTGCATTTATTTGGAACAAAATAGCCATGTGGCTTTCAGCTCTGGGTATCACCATGCTGGTGTTTGCCTGTACCAGTGTGTGATCCTATACAAAACACAAACATGGGAAGAAAACCTTCAGTCCTGTTCTTGAGAAACACTTAATGAATGCCCTCCTCAGACTTAGGTGAGCCCTAAGGCAAGGGACATGACTTTCCCCGAGGGATCTTTCAGTCTGGTTCAAGCCAATTATTTTTTTCAAATTGCTTTCAGTCACCTTTTATGATGCCTGCGTTTTCCATGATTCAGAAATTATCCAAGCTCACAATATAAAGAATATTCACTGCATGAAAGAAAAAACCATAGGGCTGAAAACAAATTATTTGTAAAATAGATTAAAAAAACCCCAACAATTAAGTATCTAGAATTAGACCCACTTAGTTTCCCAGAAAAAAATATTTTGTAATAGACATCTAGGCTTAACTTCAAGGAGGATTCAAATGTTTTAATACAAAAAACATTAAAATATTCCTATGTGGCAGAGCAGAGCCACTCAGGGATTTCTCCTAAATGAGATTTCATCATATAGGTTGTTATGTATCAAATAAGGAAGTAATTTTGTTGTGGAAATCTTGAAAATATGTATGAATTAATTCATAAACTTTGTCCTTTCAATAAAATATTTTCCCATTGCATTTTTTTTAACTAAAACCATCCCTCTGTATGTATATGCATGTAGGGATCTTTCTGACAGTTTTTTTTTATTAAGACCTTGTATGTAGAATTGCTTTAATTATATAAAATAATTCATGTCTAAAGAACATACTTATCTGCATGCAGTTTCTAAAATATGTCTCTAAGATTAGCTGGTTTTCCCACCTGCTGTTCAAGTGACTGCAAAAGATCAAGAGCTGTGTAATCTGGTGGGTTCATGGAAATGAAGGAAAAAATTCTGAAAAGGGCAAACACAATCTCCTTAAAAGAGTACTTCACTTTCTGTTTCTAAAATTAGATAGACACAGTAAAAGAAAAAGAGAGGAACAAATTAGCAAAGGATCTGACCAAAAGTGAATAAAAAAACCAGTAAGAGAAATCTCTGTACTGTCATACCAGTTGCTTTAACTCTAATACTCTCTTTATAGAGTTAGTTGAGCCCCTTTTCAAAGTATTGAAGGTAACATTAATTAGAAGTTTCAAAGCCACAGGCATATAGCACCATGTTCTGAATTGTAGCAATATAAACTGAACAATATTTTGTTGGCTGTAAAGACTCTGTTCTTCTGGAAGAAATATCCACAATTCATCTCAAAATGTAGCATTATAAAACATTAGGGAATCCATTTCTTGTCTGTAAATGATGAGCTTTCACAGGGGAAAACTGTAATTTCATGTTGTTAAACTGAATGGGGATTGAAGAGGTGTATTGATTTATTAATGACATGTAATTAACTGCCAATCAATGAGCTGTACAGAGATCAGTGTTGGTGATGCACTGCGATCACTTCAGAAAGTGCTGATAAACATCCTCAGTCTCTGAGCACCCCTCTGTTATGAATCCCAGGAAATGCAATCCCTGCAGCTTCTCTGGAGAAGCCCTGGGTGATGGAGACTGGGCCCTCCTGGGATCTGTGGATGCAGACCCTGGAGAGGTTCGGAGAGGTTCGGGG
>VXBR01001424.1:0-26867 GCA_013400215.1 Cisticola juncidis | reverse complement strand
GAGAGGAGAGGAGAGGAGAGGAGAGGAGAGGAGAGGAGAGGAGAGGATGCACACGGTGCTCCTGGGAGGGCAGAGGTCAGGACACCCCTGTGTCACTTCTGTGGTGTCAAACCGAATGCTGATGGCATCTGTTCCCGCAGCTCCATCCCTTCTGCCACTGCAGCCCTGGTGCTTCTCCTAGACCTCTCTTTAGGCTGTACTCTTTTACTGCAAAAGCCTCTTTGCAGTTTTTCCATGACTGCTTAATATGGCTGCTGATTTTTGGTCACTTCACGTGCCAAATTTTGGGTAAACACCTTCTCAGATCGTTTCAAGTGCATGATTAACTTGCACTGGTATGTGTAGGTTCCAATCTGACCTCATGTTGTTATGCAGCCCAGTTTGGCAGAGGAGGGCACCCTCACAACAGCTAGTTCTGTCTAAGGCAATTGTGGAAAAATATATGGAATAACTAATTATCTACCCCTCAGATCTGAAACTGGTCTGAAACTGAAGAACGACTACTATGGTAAAACATAAGATTTCAAAAAAATGCAAAACAGATAAGAGAAGAATATCAACCTGACTATACTATGCTATTTTTCAACTGCTCATTTTTATTTCCCAGGACTGATACCTACCCTTCAGAATGAGTTAACTGCTTTCTGATGCCGTTTGGTGAAGCAAGTTGCACAGTGGAGAGTTCTCTTCCTAAAGGCATCACGTTTGAACTTACCTCTGCACAGACATGAAGAGATTTTGTCAGTCAACCATGTTATGAACTCTTGCTGTTTTGGTTCCTCTTTAATATGCAAGATCATCTCCATGGCTCATGTCAATGTAAATCCTCCAAGTGACTTTGTTACTCAACAATCTCCTTCTGAACATCCAGTCAGGGAAAAAATGTTTCTGTTCTGTTAGTCTAGTGTTTTTTTGGTGGTTTTTTTTTTTTTTTTGGTGGGGTTTTTTTTTTGGTGTTTTATTTTTTATTTTTTTTTTATGTCACACTTTTTTTTTTCTTGAAACATTTAAAGAAACATTTAAAGAAACATTTAGAGAAACTTCTTTTCCACCTTAAGGTATAAGTAATTTTTTCAGTGACATCCTCCTTTGGTTTTTGTGTGCAGAAGGGAGCAAAGCAATTAACCTCTTTTATTATATTATTAATCTATTTGCATTATCCTTCCTTGGGTAACAGTCTATAAAAATTAATATTGATATTTATTATTCTAATTCAAAGGTTATGGTGCTCTTCTCAGAAAATGATAGTGTTACATTCATTCGTTCTCTGCTTTACTGGCATAAGTACATATCAGTGATCAAAGTGACTTTGGATACAAAGCTAATCTGAGTTTTTAAACGAATAAAATTTCCTGTGTAGTTCATTATGAGACTCAGTTTTGCACAGGAAATATAGCTGAAGAAACACTGATAGTGTGAGAAAATAAAATCCTGTAGGGAGTGAGTGTTTTTACATGGCTTGTTTTGTAAGATTTGCCTGCCTGTATTCCAACAGGATGCCATCAAGAAGGAAATTAAAATCACTGAACACTGAGTCACTGAATTTCTGTCAATGTATCACAATTACAAAACCAGCTTCTTCCATATGAGTCTGATCTACTGTGAAAATGTACAAATTATTCAGTTGCTCCAGAAATACCTCATTTATTACCTATACTGAGAAATTCAAATGGGTGAATCATGAGTTTGACTTCATCACTTTCCCCTGAATTTGATTACAAATCCCTCTGTGTCATGTTTTCATGTAGCTTAAAAAGGTATAAGATACATTTCACTTTGAAGTAATTCTAATTCTGCCTGGGTTACATCAGTTATGCTAGAAAGGGATTCAGAAAGCTCAGAGTTGTTTTGGCACACATAGAAGGAAATCTGATCAGCTGAGAGTCTGCTCTAGTCAGTAGCTCACCACACTGGAGGAGGCAGACTGGTACAGGAAACACACCCTAACAGCTGTGCTGAGGTGTACAAAATGAGACTGCAAACTTGCCATGACTGAATTTTTTTTTAAATTTAAAGGTATTAGTAAGGGTCAAGAAACTAAGATGTTGAGGGAAAATTTTTCTTCTCCTTAACTCTATATGTGGCAGCTAGCCAGAATATTCATTCTGATGGCCACTACTTATTAGTGTTATTATTGGTACTTTGAGAAAGAAAAATACAGTAAGTTCTAGCTTAGTAAGATGTAACATTAGAAAGATCTGTGTATATAGCTGAAATAAATGTACTGAAGATTTTCATTATTAAAAGCTTGATGGTGTGTGGTTTTGAAGATTTTAATCTCTGTATTCCAGCTGACAATGACATTTGAAAATTTTTAAGGAAATGGTAATGCAGGATTTTAAGCAGCCCTCATCATAGTATTAATCTGTGAGAATAGATGGTCGTGATATAATTACAGTAAAATACAAAATCAAAAGCAAAGCTTGCTTGCTGACATTTTTATTTGAATGACTATTGCCTAAAGAATACATACAAATATGAACAAGATTGTTCTGAAGAGTGGAAAACAAGTTAAGTTAAACTGTAAAGGTAAACCATTCTTTGGATCAGATTTACAAGCATTTGCAAAAGTGACTTCCCTGCAGTTGTCAGCCTACCCAGGATTTTAGGTCTTTACTAGAGTAGTCAAAAGGAAAACTGAAAGGAAAGCCACTATGCTTTTGTTAAGGAGAAATGTAATTCTAGAGGAAGTTTGTTTTTCTGGAGAACAGGCAAAGTGGAATGAGGAGCTGGTGAGGTCTAGAAGTGATTCATTAAAGAATTTGAGAAAAAGGCAATGTTTCTGTATTTTTTTTTTCACTATGGATTAGAGCAAAATTTAGGTTATTCAACAGTTCTGTATAAAATCCGATATGGGAAAAATATTTTTCTTTCTGTTGAAAACTGACCTGTGACTATCTGAGCCTGTTTAAACACTCTATGAGGATTTAATGGCATACATTTTTGCAAAGAGAAGGATGAGCTGAGGCTGAGAACTTGCTTGTTTTCTTTTACACCTGAGAGTGAATCCTGTGCAGCAGCATAGGGACAAAAGAAAATTAGAGTGAAGTTTATGGAAAGAATTGGACAAGACTGGGTAGGTAAAGGTGTGCAAGAAAACATCTTAGATCTATCTCTCTCTCTCCTGCCTTCTCTCTCTCTCTCTCTCTCTCTCTCTCTATCATCCAGCTATGTGTATGTGTGTATGTGTACCTTCAAATAGGGACAGTCTCCATGTTTTGTGTTTATACTTCTGTGGGAAAGGGGGAGAAATTCAAATAAACTGAAAAATAATAATCCCAGGTCAGCTAGGATATCTGTGAATCGTATATTAATAAAATTTGTGTGCTCTTATGGTTTTTCTGTCTTGTAAAATCCTATTACCCTCTGGAGAAGTAAGGATTGTAAGAGAAGAAAGACAATGGAATGACAACCCTTGTTTTTTTGAGAGAGAATTTGATTACTGGATTTTATTCTTTCAGGCCTTTTCTTCAAGCATGATATGAAAAGAACATTCCTTCTATATCAGATCATTTCTGTGCCATGTCTTTAGGGCATGGTTTGGACTGGGGATACTACAGGGATCGTCTCAGAGAGCTATTTAGATTGCTGATACTCTGCTACCTCCTGAATGCCCACATTAGTGCCTAGACTTTGTCTCCTATAAAGCACTACACGTGCTTGGCCAGATGAAAGACTGTTACAAAGGATGATAAATGCCATTTAGAAAGAGAAGCTTTTCATATTTGAGGGTGAAGACATGCTGTGCATCCTTTTGGTAATTCCTATGAGATAGTGAGGCATTTCAGGAGAAGGCATACAAACACAGAACTGGCCTGGGGCAAGCAGGCATGTGCAAAAATCCACTCTATCTCAAAGCTGCCAGACACCGTTAGTGGATAAGCTTTCCCTGAAAGGAAGGAAAACCTTAGCCCGCAGACTTATGCAAAGCAAAATTACCATTTATGGGGCTGATCTAAAGTACTTTAAAGTTGAAGAGGATTTTTCCTCTGTAGACTTTGGTGAGATATAGATTGTACTTTGTGTGTAAGTGTTTAAGCAGTGCTTTTCAACTCATGAAAGTTAAATCACTAATTAAGCCATACCTTTTTTATCCCAATTACTTTATTTGCCACTCATGTTCTTGTTCTTTCTTCCCTCTTTCACCTTTTTATTTGGGTAATTAAAGTTCTGCTTTGGCATTAAAATGAAATTAAGAATGATAAAATTCACTGTAATCAAGACACAGGTTGACAGGCAAGCCAAGACCCTACCGTCTCTTGTAACGCTTGAAGTTTTTCACGGTGATTTAAAAAAGGCTATACTCTAATTTGCACTGAGATTGCTGATAAATTAAACAGTATTTAAAAGTGCCCCAAAGCTAAACTTCTTACAATTTTTTCTCAGTGTCATGATCCTGCTGGCTGTTAAAAAATTGTTTGTCACAACATAAGACATTCTTCAGCTATTAGATTTTCTTATTCCATCTTATGGAAATACTGCTCTTTCTGAAACCCTTTGTAACTGATTTTGTAGAGCAAGGCTGTCTGCTAGGATATCAGCTCAAGAGCCCTAGGCAGAAAAGCTGTCTGGGTGAGTAAAGGCTTAACATCACATGGTATATCAATAGGTCATGACAAATAGAAATACGGGGCTCTTTGCTGCTAAGTGATATTTATAATTGCTCTGATAGAGGAAATAACATTGTAAATTAGTAGAATGAGAGAAATATTGGATATGGGACAGCTGGATGATATGTTTCAAATGTCATTTCTAGGCAAAATATTCTGAGTCTCATCTGAAAACAGAATTTTCTAGGGTCTGTTACTGAGACTTGCCTGTACACTGGAGCATGAACAATTTAACTTCAACAAATAGAATCCATCTTGCTAACCTCTCCTAGGTATTTTGTCTCAACTCTATTACACAGTGAGTTAGCAGGCAGCAAGTTTTCTGCTTAGAAAAATATCCATATAGAGTTGTAATCAGACAGCCAGTTTGCAAGAAGGTTACAGAAAAATTGCATTTGCTAACAGAAGGAAAAAGAATGTTGCCCAATGACATGTTAGAACTCAAAGGCAAACACTTAACTATGCAGGGTGGCGAGGGAGACTTAATAATGAAGGGGTAGAGTTTTTTCATAATTTCTTTCTTTTTAACTTTTGCCTCTGCCAGACTTGACATTCACTTGAGCTCTACCGAAAACCAAATATGAAGTAATTTTTCTCTTGTCTTTCAAATCAGCAATATATGAGTTTATTCCATATTTATTGTTTTCTTTACAACCAGATAATAATTGTGATCTTTTCTTTCCAATATAGCCAACAATATGTCTGTATCAATATAATTCAGTATCTACTCTTTAAATGTTGTCCTTTGCCCTCATAATTTCTGGATTGTATTTCGCTTTAGTTTCCTGAGGACAATAATTTTTTGTGTAACACATACATGAACAGGACTGACATAGCTTTACTAGCAGAGATTGAGCAACCTGCCTCATACCAGCTGTACTGATGTTGCCAGCAGCACTGAAAGAAGGTTATAGTCTGTGGTTATACTAGAACACAAACTTACTGATCATGCTGTGTGTTTTTTGCTCCTTATTTTTCCTGGGCTTCACTTACACATTTTAAAATGTGTTTCTTGGACCAAATTCATTAGGGTATTTCTCTTGAAAATTTCTCTTGAAATAGCAAGCTGGTATTTTCTGTTAGGAGCTATGCCAACTGAAAAAAAGTGTTTCTGAAATGTCATTTAAGCAGGGGCTATGCTGTGAGTTTCCCTTTGCCCTGAGGGAAAAGCAGTACATCACTGTATTGCCTCAGGAATGACCTGGAGATTTACTAAATCACAAAGGAAATGCAGCAAACATGTTGGTTTCCCATTTTTTTTCTGACATGTAAGAGAGAGAAAGAGAAAATGCATGTGCCTGTCCTTCACTGCCTGAAAAATAGCTCCCTTGTTCTTCTGCCTTAGTGCCTCTCTCTAACAAGATGAAGATTGGGTCAAGGTTTGCTAGTACTTTGTTCAGCATGCCTGTTCCCTGCTCTCAAATCGGCAGCAGAAAGAGCAGCTGCACAGCAAAAGATGGGGAGGGTTTTTTTTCTGGTAGTGGAAAACATTGATTTTATGGCTAACTGCCTTCACAGCAACAGTGCTTAATGCTACTGTGATAGCTCTGTGGAGTGGATTGAGGGCCTGAGTACCGTCTCGTGGGACTTGGAAAGAATCTGCAGCTATCAATATTTCCTTGAGCCTAGACACGCTGTTATTGCTCTGTAGCTGCCCCTTGAACTTATTTATATCACCTGAGGAATTACCATGAGTGTTTTGACTTCAAGTACAAGTGTCTTTCATTGCTGCAAGTGATTGTCCTGGAGGCTGAGCTCACGCTCTGGCACAAGGTGTATTGGCATAGGAAGGATCAGAACAGGGCTCTCACCCATGCAGTCCAGGTTTTCCACTCCACATTTTAATGGTTAGTCATATAAAAAATGGAAAACAGAAGAATTTTGATTTTGCTTTTTATTTCCATTATTACCGGCATGCACTCCACATCTAAGCAGGCAAAAGCGTGTAAAACTTGAACTGGTGAAACTTGAAGAAGCTTTCAGGGTTGGCTGAAAAGGCTCAGCAAAATAATGGAGGGCAAGTTTCCTATTACCTCAGATCTCTTCTGCTCTGAGGTAGGCAGGCACTCTATACATGTCTTTGCCTGAGTTAAAGTGGCTTCCAGGAAGCTTAGCTTGAATGTTACCTGCAAAACATTCTTTCCCAACCCAGATATCAGAGGCCAAATTTATATGCCCCTCACAAGAGGTGAATATTCATTTTCAACTTTTTGAATATACATTTGCGTATTTGGTCATGCTGATACAAGATTCTGAGGCCTGCAAATCTTTGGGGAGGGGGTTTTTATTTTCAAGCGATAGTGACCAGATACTCTGATCTCCCCCATGGTCCACCCTTTGCACCGAAGTTCTTCATCCCTTAACAGAAACTTCAGCACAGGATGATGCTAGAAGGAACGCCAGTTTTGTCACCTCATTTGGGCATGACTTGTAGATGTCAGCCCAACAGCACCCTGAAATTGCTAATGCCTGGCTGACCTTAGTTCTTATCTGAGGGGGAAAGAATTCTGTGCTATGTCAACTCGGCTCCACTGTGCATTAAGAGTAAGGAAAAGCTTCCTATTATATGTATGCTGAATAATGCTAGCATCAGGTAGACACTGCAGAAAGCAGTACTAGCAGAGTACAGCGAGAGTGCCTATCCCTGTAATTCACAGCTTGCAAAGCACAGTAAAATATAATTACTAATGTAGCTAAGAGTCTTTACCAGTCCTTTCCAGAAGTGGCAGAGGTTTTTGTATGGTTTTCTTCTCTCTTTACAGTCCTGCAACAAAGTTAAACTCTTACTAAGCGGATGAAATAAGGCATGGCATTAACTTAAAAACAGACCTCCCAAATCCTAAAAACAAGTAGTAGAGGTCATCTGTTAACAGAAGAAAGAAATCTACTTACCTATCATTTTACTTTAACTTCTCAGCTTGTTGGAGAATTTTTTGGCATATATTCCTGTCCATATGTGCACTTGTTTACTATACCATTTACAAAGTCCTTTGCATACAGATGGTACAAAATAAAGTGAATAAAAATTAATAGATTCCTATTACTTTATTTTCTTTAATTCTACTTTTATTACAAAATCCATTTTGTTTCTGTAGAGAAAGAGTTTAAACATCAGAAGAATGCTTAGCAACTATTAAATGTAGATTGCAGCATGAGTGCTAAAGCAAAATAAGTCTATATAACTTAATAGCTTTTCAATTTAATGAAAATTGGTTGCCAGATTGTTTAATCAAGAATTTGTCATTGTTTGTGCAAATCATTTCATATGAAACTATTAACAGTTTCTCACGGTTTTGTTAGTAGAAATCTTAAAGAAGACTTCAATAAAGCACAACCTTTGCTATATCAGGAGTTCATTGTAGAAAAGTGTCAACTCATTTGATGTAATTTTACAAGGAATGGATTGTTACATTTTAGGTGAACTTAATGACACATGGCAGAAGCATTCTGCAGGTATTAAATGTATCAGACAGAAAATATAAATCTAGTTTCGGAAAACACAACTGTAGTTTGAATCTTATTGTGCAAGTGTTTGCAGCTATGAGCTCTTTATAAAGGGTGATCTTTATGTTCCTCAACAATCTTAGTCATACCATTAAGATGTCCATAAAACTTGTGAAGCAGAAAGCCAGCAAATGTTTAAATTACAGACCTTTGGTAATTTACATTGACCTTTTAGGCATTAGGTGAATTATTCAGTAAAAAACATAAAATGCTGCACCCTTAAAACCTTTGATGACCAGACTGGATAATGATGAGTTCTGACAGAGTGATTCAGTTGCATACAAAGTATAATAAACAGGACAGTTGAGAGTACACATACTTCAGAAAAAATCAACAGTGATCAAAAAAACACAATGCAATGCT
Organism: Cisticola juncidis; assembly: GCA_013400215.1. Taxonomy (NCBI): domain Eukaryota; kingdom Metazoa; phylum Chordata; class Aves; order Passeriformes; family Cisticolidae; genus Cisticola; species Cisticola juncidis. The sequence continues at coordinate 18,390 of VXBR01001424.1, read as the reverse complement.
ATGTGCTGGCCTCTTCACCTGGACAAATTATTTGCAGTGTGCTAGAAAATACATGCAAGCACAAGAATCTAGAATACCTTTGGAGACTAAGAAGCATCGAATGAAGGTGAAAGAAATGCCATATACAAAGTTGGAATATGATAAACTGAGAAAGAAATGTCGAAATCATTATAATCTAAAGCTCCACATGTGACATGAAAGTTAGAAAGAAGTGTTTCCTTATGCTCTTATGCTTCATATAGAGACCTTTGAAGGCTTTCACTGCCTCACAAGTGGTGAAATATGTCTTCTGTATTAATAACTATACAAGTATGACCAATATGGTTCAAAGAGAATAAACAGCATGTCTTTAACAGCTCATAAGTATTGCCCAATACTGGTCTCAAACCCACAAATCTAGAGCTAACAGTTTACTTCCTAAGAAAGGAAGCTATTATTAATAGTCTAATCTGAGATAGCAGTCACATTTTTTTTAATTGGACTAATACGTTATAAACATTTGAAAAGTTTTCCATCTCTGAAAGCATTTCTGAAAAGGACAATAGATGCCTTTACTTAGTTTATTGACCAAAAGGCTTTTTCTTGAATCCTGCAGAAATAGCTACCAATAAAAGGATGTGTCCTTTCTTCTAAACATATCTGAGAACATGAACACGAATCATATATGGAAGCTCTGTGAACAGTCAATTCTTCAAAAAAGAGATTTGAAGGCTACTGCCATTAAAAGAAACACAAAGAATACTGTCATTACAAATATTTCTAAATAGTTCTAAAACTCTAAATTTAGATTTGGGTTTGGTAAACTTTTATTGTGTTTTTTCAAGTATAAGTATTCTGAATTGTGAACGAGTCCATCAAATGTACCATAAACTGTATCTAGAGGAGATTCCCAGGTTCTTATCTGTATTGCATCTATTTGTAACTGACACTGGCACTGGGTTTTTATATTGGTAGTTTGGAACAAAGATCAACATGAAATTTCAAGGTTCTAGCTGAAATTTAAATCCCTGCTGCATATAGTTTAATTAAAACCAATTACCTATTTAAAGTTAAATGCAAAGATTAAAAGTTTCTAGGTCCTGTAGGGGTTCATCAAATTTTCAAAACTACGTGCAGTGCTAAGTTATAATTTGTACAACCCAAATGCAATCAGTACAGCTTTTTTCCACTTCCTTGAGCCACACGTTGGGCAGCAGAAAAATGTATTTTTCATGATTTAGGGAAAATTTTGGGAAGAAATCTCTAGATGGGGTCCCTCAAGAAAAGAAGCAAATTCAAGTGGCCCCTTCCCCATCAGTTTGGGAAAAGATTTCCTTGCAGAAAAGTGGAAAAAACCCCTGTTTATTTGACAAGCAAAGTATTTACAAGCAGAAAAATTGAATAATATTAAACAATAAAGCCTCTTGCTCTTCTGAAGAGATGGCAAATTCAGGAAGTCCTTTCACGGGGTGTAGCTCAGCTCGCTCAGTCTCTTAGTCCCTCCTGCACTGGAATGCAGCGTCCTGTCCCCAGTGGGCCACAGCCGTGAGGTTCTGGTGTTTTTCTGGGTTTTCAGTCCAGAGCAGGTCTGATCAGTTCCAAGAGAAAGAAAAGCCACAGTCTGGGGAACTTCTCTGCCCCAGCTAGCTAAAAACTATCTAAAAAGCAAAGAAGAGCTCTCTCCATACGGTTTGTGCTGCAGACAACACAGTCCATGAGAAGGAATGCCCAGGAGCAAGTGAAGTCTCTGAGAACAAACTGCGTGCTTCTTTCCCCCCTTCACTCTCAGAATCAGTCTTAAAGGTCCAGAACTTAATATCCATCATAAACAGAACAGCCTATTTGAGATACAAGCATCATAGTCACCTCAGGGCAATCCGTTTTAATTTCACTGCCACTATGAGTCTGCATGCATCCCGGTATATACACGTATCTGCCAACAGTGGTTGAAAAAGTCAGTTTTGATTTACTACTTTGTATGAGTTACATGACACTCCTTATCTGTTTATGGGCTGAAGTGTACATATGCTTTCCCCTTCAATTAAAGTTCTGTGAGCACATCAAACTGGAACAACACATAGAAAATGCTGAAGGCTTGCACATTATGTATGCACGCTTTCCTGCAGGTCTTAGAATTACGGTTGCAGTGGTTTTTTCTGCTTTCAACACCTACTGAATGAGAGCTTTGGGATGAAGTTTGAAAAACTGGAATGAACAGAATTGTCATCTATTTCTCTACATGCTAGTATTTAGCCTCAGGCTGTATCACACTTGGTGTAAGCTTTTAAAGCAAGGTTTTCGGGAGGAAGGAGAAGACTTTCTTACCTGCCTTTGCTGCTGCCAGATTCAATGCAGTTCAAATATAGTTCAGTCAACTGAATTTGCACCAGTTAGACTGCTATTGGGACATACTACTAAAGTCTAACACGTGGCTTTTTTGATATTTTTTGCTTTGTAGCTGCTTTTAGTTTAAATTAACTTTTTCATGACAGCCTGAATCACAGTATTGTTGGGAAACTGTTGTGTTGGGAATTGGAAATAGCTACTGATAAGCTCTGCTCCAGAAAAGCTATTACCTATTCTGAGTGGCAGTCTCTTAGGCACAGATGGTATTTTGTCTTTGGTTTTCACTGAGGTGTTCTGCTCAGGTATCCCAGTCAAAACTGTAGGATAGGTATGTCACAGTAGCTAATATGTTGACAATCAACTTAGTGATCAATGCTATGCTGTAAAGGACGTCTATGCTACGTTTCATGACATGAATACAGGCAAAACCCAGGCCTGCTAAAGACTAACAAAAAGATATCTGCTAAAGTTTACTCAAAAATTGCCTGATTTCGTGATTTGTCTTTTGAAGATTCTAGGACTCTTACAGGTTGTGTGAGTGTAGTGGTTTTGCTTGTTTAAGGAGAAGGAATGCAGATTGCCCACAAAACTCAGCATATTAATGGGAAATGATGTTCTGTAGTGTACACTTCCCTCATCTTTGTTCCAGGGTCTTGACAAGGTGACAGTTTTTGTAAAAACTCTGTGTCAGAACTGAAAAAATTTGGAAAACTTACTAAAGAATAAGAGCTATCACTTCCACCCCCCTTTTTTTTTGACGATTAGAAAGTCCAGAGATTCTCTCTAATTTTTTTTTTCAAATAATTTTCCATTTTTCTCTAAAAGTCTATTTCACAGTTGTAAAATAACACTAAAACAGATATACAGAACACTAAAGTCCAGACTTAGAGCTCCCATGGTTATGGCAGCCTTTTAAGGGACAGGGTTTAGTGAGCTGAGCTACATTTTTCAAGATCTTTCTGCTCTTTGGTGTCACTGAGGTATTGCCTGTGTGTATATGGCTTCTCTGCATATATGTGGGACCGAGTCTGGTTTTCCCCTATAAATGTTGTTCAATTTTCACACGGCAGCTACATACATAACTCAGTATGTTATTTTCTCTGTAGGTTATTTTCTTGTGTGTGGAGAAATAAATGACAGATCACTGTGTCTGTGTGCAGGAAAACCTTAAACTGAAGGAAATTACATGTATGAGACAGGATGGCAAACATGCTACTGGGTTTCAGAATGCATGACAAAACACTTGCTTTATTCCTGGCTCGTGCTCTGTACAGCACATTTGACAATACAAAATATGTGTTTCCTTTTCCAAAGCATCTAGAACACACCAAGAGTTAGGAAGTTATAACTAATATTATTCTTCCTGAAGATTTTCAGGCATCTATTTGAGCTGAAATAAATTCAGAATTTATACTCCTTAAGGATAAGTAGACTTATCTTTGGGTAATATAAAAATCTAAAAAAGTTTTTCTTAGAGAAAAACTTTCAACAATATTTTCCTTCAGACCTGTTTCTAACTTAAAATTTAATTTAAACTGATTTATATAATTGAATTCAAGTTGATTGTATGTGAATTACATTTTTACAAGTTGTTGATTTGCTTGACTGAATTACTGAGGCTCTGAAACCAGCTTTGGCTTCTGCCTACTATGGTTGGTGGAGAAAATACAAATCTTATGATGTCAGTTGTAAGGTATCTCCTTTGAGATCATGCAACTTCTATGCCATTTGAGAAGAGGGGAGATTTCATGGAAAATAAATCTAGATGTATCAAACTGCATTGCAATACTTGCACAGTAGAAAATATTAGAGGTTAGAGTAACTTAAATGGTCTTTCTTGGCAAAGAATTATTTCTTTTGTCAAAATTAAATGGGCTGTGCTGTAGACCATTCTAATTTCACAAAACCAGCATCATCTAGGAAAAACATTGCTTTGAAGTAATTTATTTTCTAAGGTCAATAACTTAAAACTAAGGAAATGTATTGATAAAGGTTTTGCAAAAGAAATTCTGAACTATTTCCTAAGATATTGCCTTTAAACTGACTGTCAGTAAGACCACGATGACTTTTTACTTTAGTGGGTATTTATCTCAAAGGAATTATGCATATATTATTAATCTAAAATATTATATAGTCTCTAAAACAAGTGCTCTGTAATATGTAGGGGGAAGTAGGCAAAGAAACTAAACCCTGTGTTCAGATTTTCAAACCAGTATGTAGTATGAATTGCCCTTGCCAATAAAATATATTCTTTCATGATTAATTAGTTATTAAATAACTTGTGTAACGATTATGCTTATGAAGAATTGATGGGTAAGTAGAGACAAAAATAGGTTACTTGGCTGGTTTGTAACTTCCATGCAATATGAAGAAATGAACCTCGATTTTAAAAAGATATTTGTATTTATAAAAAAATCACTTCCTCCCCCCCCCCCTTTTTAAAAAAATTGCACTGGAATAATTGTGTCAGTTTTATTACCCCTAGCTTTAAATGTCAGTATAAAGGCAAGCAATTTTGGAAAATGGATTATACTAAGCAACACTGAAGTTTTCCCCCTAATTTTATAACCAGATGGTCACATATTGAAGAATCCTACATTATCCCAAAAGTGTTTACTATACAAACAGTCTTGAAAATACTACACTTCTGGCAAGTCTAAAACTGCTTGGTTACCAGTAAAAGCTTTTCCACAAGAGTCAATGAATGCAATGACATAGCTGTAAGATGTGCTTCTTGACACAAACAGGTCAGGAACTTCACACCAGCTTTAAGTAGATCAAAGGCAAAAAAAAAAAAATCATAAAAATGAGAAAGAGAATTAGTGCTATTCAGGAAGATTAAACTGAATCTCAGTTAAACTAAATGGAAAATTTTCATTATATGTAGAGAGATTAAACAAAATAACTGGGCCTGGATCCTTAACCAAAGTGCATATGCAACTTCTAGTATATGAATAATATGCTGTACTATATAGCACTGGGGTTTCCTTCACAGGAATGAACCCACCCTTCTGTTGGAGACAGTCTAGATGAAATCCACCAAGATGATTAGAGGGATGGAGCACCTCTCCTGTGAGAGAAATCTGGGGGAACTGGGATTGTTCAGCCTGAAGAAGAGCATCAGATATATCTATTTGCTTCCTTCTGGTGCCTGAAGGGAGCCTACAAGGGAGGTAGAGAGGGGCTGTTTAAAAGAGCACATTCTGTGTGTTTATAGGAGTCATGCCCAAGAAGTAGAATACATATCTGTCTAAATATTGAAAATTCTTGGTGCAAAGTTTTGTTGGAAGCAGTGAAATAAGGACAAGTACAGAAATAAAGACAACTGAGATGCTCAGAACACCTCTGAGGTGTGGAATATGTTTTTCAAAAATTTACAGTGTTCCAAAATCGGCAAAATTTTATTGTAAATATGCAGTCAAAAAGGTAAAAATTAATTATTTCTGGTACTGGTATTATTTTATATGTCAGAAAAATTCATTAAAATCTCATGTATCTGGTAACATAAACTTCTGTTACTATTTTGGTTTCAGAGGCATTGGATGTTATCACAACAACAAATCATAAGAGATAAAAATAAAAGGAAAAATGAAATGCACTTTGTTCTCATTCAAAACCAAAAAGTTGTGGACTTTGTTCTCATTCAAAACCAAAAAGTTGCTACAAGAATGCTAATGGGGTGTGTGTGCTGACAGTCAAAGAAATTTGTCTAGTACATAACCGGCAGCATAGAAGTGCCTGAATAATTTATTAGAGGAGTTGACTATTTATTTGAGCTTAAGCAGAAGGCTATTATATATTTACTGCAAGACAGATTAACACAGTTAAGAACACTCTTGTTATTTTTCATCCAGTATGGGTCCTGGGCCTGCTGTCTCATTTTCATGTGCCATAGGTAGCTTGCCTTTCTGCCTGGCCTCTGTTTGTGATTCAGCTGTCATAGATGTTGCTGTGACTCTTCCCATTCACTTTGAGGAGTCTTGGACTGAGGTGCTAAACTACATTTTCCTTCATGAATATCAATGGAAGTGGCATGTAAGTGCCAGATTTCATTTTATTCTTAATGCACCCTGCTGGATAGAGTGCATGCTTTGTTCATTCAATGAGTATGAAACACCAAAACCTGTCAGAGAGATATCAGAGGCAATTATAGCACAGAGTACTATGCTATGAGAAAATACTTTCAGAATAACTAGTAATTTATTCCATGCAAATTGTTTCAGCTATGCCATGCAGAATATATAATTGACAGCAATTGGTATCATAACAATGTTAGCCAAATTATATTAACTGTAAGTTAACTCTAGGTTTGCTTTATTTTGCTGGAATAAAACATGACTTTTTTGTTTTTAATAAAAATAGAACCCCTTGTATATAAGACAGAAAGAGTTGTGTACTCTGCATAAAGATGTAAGTGCAGTCTGTGGTTAAGTTTGTCATAATGTGGATATTTTTATCTTTGTGAGTTTTTCTGAGCAATAATTTGCCATTGGTTTTTAAGGCACTGGTCTTATAAATGGAGATCTGTAGGAGAAAACAGGTGATTATTTTGGGGTGTAATTCCCTCCATGAAAATATGGAAAATGAGACATTCTATGAAATTTAGGATACATAAACATATATAGTTTAGTATAGTATAGTATAGTATAGTATAGGTACAGTAAAGCAGTAATACATTTTAATGGATCACAGAAATTGAATAACTGATTTTAAATCTCCCTTTGACCCTGATTTGTGACCTTATCATCTGCTTACAGAATAACTTAAAAAACGTAAGTCAACCTTTCTGTTGCATACAAATCAGGCATTATCAAAACAAGTATGTACAGTTCATACACTTACATTTAAAATTCAACATAAGGAATTGGGCAAAGTGCAAAAAAGAGTCACAGAAGAGTCACTTCCAAGAGGCAGAAGTAATGTTTATCACAGAGATACATAAGGAGTTCACACTTTACATTTGAGTGAAAAACCTGAGAAGTGACTTGATTGCAGTTCATAAGTATTTTTAGAGAGAGTAAAAGCCAATTGCTTAAGTACTTTGCAATTTTGCAGGCAGAGAAAGATGTAAAAAAACCCAGAGGCAAAAGCTGGAATGAAATCAAGAAATAGATTTTGAACAGTGAAAGCGATTAAACCCTGAAATGAGCAGTAGTGGATCCTTTACGTCTCTGAAAAACATCACCTGCATTCTGGAACGCATTAGCTAAAAAATAAGCTAGCAGATTTAATGCAGCTGTATTTGAGTGATACAAAACAAGCTGGTCAAGGGTATGTGCAACTCGATGATCTTATGGCTACAACAGCAATTAGGAGTGGGGAGAGAAAAAGAACGTTTTACGTTCTTTTTTACGTTGCTATGCTACAGTCCAGCACGCAATAAATTTAGTCAATGTAGACAACATTTTTGCCCTCTTCTCTCTAACTGCCTTTAGAGCTAGCAGAAGAAGAGGGAAGGTAAATACTCCAAGGGATAATTTAGACAAAGGATCAGTGAAGGATGCTATGAACTACCTTTTTCTAATTGACTGTCTTTCTATCAATCAGAGAAGGTGTATAGATGGATTGGTGTGATACTTCTCAAAATACTTCCTTGGTAAATTAAATTTTAGTACAGAAAGCTCTGTTTTCCAGGGAGAAAAACAACTCATCTTCTTCTGTGAGATAATTCCTTATCTATTTAGGAGTCATCACTGAATTCACACAGGTAAATATGCTAGGTTTTAAGACACACTATATCAACTGAATCATTTTAAGAAGTTCCCTGTAGAGATTTGGTATAAAGCAGGACCACATATAGATCAAATGGTTTCTAGTTTTTGCAGCAGCAATTGCTAAAAAAGGATGCTGTGGTTTCTCTCCTCTAGAACTGTACTGGCAAAGAGAGTCTGATTACTTATCCTTTTGCCTGTCAGCCCCATACAAATAAGTTGTCACTGTGGGCAAAGAATTGATTTTAAAGGAAAAAGTAATCTTGACAATAGCGAGCTGCTAAAAAAAAAAAAATACTGAAGGAAAAGAGTGTGAAAATCTTCAGAGGACATTTGCTGGAGCTTATTTGCTAGTTGCAAGCTTCAGTGCTGAGCTGAGGTGCATCATTCAGAGACTGAGTATTCCCACCTATAGAAATGTAAGGGCAGGATAACTATTACTGAGCATTTAGCCCAAGCTACTTATGTTTCAATTTGGTCATATAAATGTCTTTAAAAACAAGAACTGAGACACGTACACCTGAATTTGGAATGAAATAGACTTTGCATGGAAATAACTGAACATTTAACAATTATTTTCCAAAACTTAAATGTTTTTAGTAAAATAATCTAATGAATGGGTGCAGGGGGAGTAAACATCCTCTTATGTGCAGGCTCGAGTCTACAGAACCTCATGTTATTCCTAGGACTTTTTGGAGTACTTTGAATTTCAAACTGTGAGTCAAAACTCCCAGAGATTAACAAAAAGATTGAATTTAAATATATCAGTAAAATGATGTTAAATACCTGTATTGACACTTTTTTTTTTTTTTTAATGTGGGAAAAGATGCATTTGTTTGTAAGTTTAGTGGTGTCAAAAATAGTTATTCTTTTGGTTAATATCTTGTTAATATCTACAAAAGTACCTACATTGTTACTGTTAGTCTGGTTTACTCATGGAGAAAAACCTCATCCTAGTATATGAAGCCATTTAGGCTCACTTAATTATTTTTTATTGGATGTACCAATTTGTAATTCTTAAAAGCTCTCATCTTGTTTTCACATTTGAAAACACTTCCACCTCTGGGTAAAGAAACTACTTTCCATTGTTTCATGAACATATGGCAACTTCTAGATCTATGGATGAGAGTTTTCTTCAAGTAGTATAAAAATAGCAATATAGTAGTGCTGTAGTATTATAGTGCTATAAATATGCATGCTTATTAACTGTGTTTCTAATCATAAGTCAGTGCAATATTAAAATTTAAGAGTATGTCACTGGGTTTTTCTTAATATATAATCTTTCTGCCTTTATGATGAATATATACTGTGATACAAATAGCCAAAAAATTTGAGACCAAAAAACTAGAACTGAACAAAAGATACTATATAGATATATATAGCACTTGTAAAACATGACAATATTCAGTTTATTGATTAAAAAAAAATCTTGCTTTCCTTCAGCCATAGTTTCCTTTATTGCTTTTTGTCTATCCTTATTGTTTATATATTTTTATAAGATGCAAATGAAATTTGAAGAAATATTTTAATCTTTCCTAATACAAAAAACCACTTAAAATAGACCCAAGTATTAAATATGAAAGTTAACCCAACTGGGTTTTGTCAGACCAAAAATCAAATAGGAGACCAGTTACCTTAACTCTGTTTTATTGTAGAACTGGGTCTTCTCAGGCTTTGAAACTGTCTGAACAGCTATAAGCATGTGCTCAAGATTTAATAGGTGATATTGAACAAAATATTGCATGGCTGAATACAGGACAGAATTAGAGCTTCTTGTGGAGTTAACAATTGATCCCTTCTGTTGACTGTCAAAGCAAACACCATCAACATCAAAAAAAGGCAACTAGAAACAGAATCAGTTTTCCTTTCAAAATACTGTGGCAGATTTTAGTTATTTATCTCATCCTGCCTTTACCAGAGAAATACATCTCTAGTGGAAAACAGGCAAAATAATGACAAAACACTCAGGGTAGTTATTGACTTCTGATGCTGAAATTTACTTCAAGATAATCTCCACACTAATGAAATCCTCTCAATGTAATTATTCCTCTTGAGTAATTTTTAAACATTTCTACTTTTATTGACTTGTTCAAATGGACAACTATTTTTTCTTTCTCTCTTCTCCAATAACAATATTGATTTTAAAAAAATAACAATCAATCAGTGTTCACTGAATTTGTAAATGAAAAAAGTTGCTTCCTCAGAGCTACTTCAGTTTTACTTCTGTGTAGTGTTTTCACCTGGAATTGATTATACAGTCTGACTCTATTAATTGTTGAACTGCTGTATTGGTTCTGCATTCATGACAGGTTGGATAGCTTCTGTTGAGAAGATGCCAGAAGCCTCTGCCATGTCTAACAGAGACAGTGCCAGTCTGTCGTGGTGTGTGTTTCTGATGTGTCCCAGGGCACACGGCAGCGAGGGATGTGACCCCTTCCCCTGGGGAGCTCTCACCTCCCCACAGGGACTCCGATGCTCTCAGCAAAGTCTGTCTGGGGCGCAGAGGGGAAGCAGAGACCAGACGGGTCTGGGGTGAACTGAGGAGATTTATTCAGGAACTGAACTCAAGGAACTAAAGACCCCAAGACGCCGAGTAGGGCTCGGGCAGTGGATTTCATAGAAGGGGTGGCACAATGTGAGCAACCAGTGAGGATACACGTAGGGAGGAATCTAAGGCGGGGAATACAGAACACAATCCAATGGGAATAACAAAAACAGGGTAATGATACAAAACAGCAAATGATGTATAGAGCGAGGGAAGATTGGCAAGGAAGGTTCTAGAAATAGAGGCAGGGATACAGAGAATTGACATTTAACGGCATGTATAATTTAAATCATAACACACAAATTAAATAGAAAGCTAGCCTGAAAACTCAAAGCAAAAACCCACACCGTGACACCAGATAACTCCAAGACTGACACCAGTCCCAGCTGTAGCCATCAGCAATGGTGGTAGCACCTGTGGGACCAGGTGGTTAAGAAGAGGAAAAAAGATCCTGCTGGAGGAGAGTATCCAGAGGACAGGAATAAAAGAGCAACAGTCCTGCAGATACTAGAGAAGATGGAGAAGAGGAGGAGGTGCTTCAGGTTTTGGTGCAGAGATTCCCCTCCAGCTCATGGACCATGGTGGGGTACTTTGAAGATCAGCATAGTGAGAGACCCGCACTGGAGAAGTCCCTCTTGAAGGACTGTGCCCTGTGGAAGGGACCAGCACTGAAACAGTTCACTGAGTACTGGGGTCCCTGAGAAAAGCTTATGTTGAAGAAGTACATAAATGGAGGACTATTTATCATGAGAGGAACTCCACTGTAGAGCAGGATAGGAGTCTGAGGAGCCCTACCCATGAAGAAGGAGCACAGAAATGTGATGGAGTGACCACAACACTCATTCCATCTCCTTGCACCCCTGGAAGGGTGTGGGAGTGTAAGGTAGAGAAAATTCTAGTCGAGACCAAGAAGAAAAGATTTTTAGGGTTTGGGTTTTATTTCTCATTATACTACTGTAAAGTGATTGACAAGAAAGTAATTTTCCCAGATTTTTTCAGACTCTTCAGCTCAAATAATTGTTGAGCAACCTCAACCTGTTCTCAGCCTCTGCCTCTTCCTATCTAAATGCAGGAACCTTTTGTTAAAGTTTCTCTCTGTTGTCCAGCTGAGGAGAGGAGAAATAAAGCATATTTGGTGGGAACTTGGAGTCAAGCCAGGATCAACTTACCTGAAAAATGAAAATTTTGATAAATTTTAACTAAATCTTCTCTAACAAATTAACAGAAAATGTTATTTGCATTGAAGCATCACACATTGTATAATTCAGTAATATCTTTGGAGATTATTAAGTAGCCAAAAACAAAAGTCAAAGATAGCATGCAGATTTTGAAACAGAAGAATTACAGCAAACCATAGGATACTTTTCCAAGTCTGAAATTAGCATCAGCAGGCTAATTTAAAGCATTAAATGGTGCTATTTCATTAAATAATCACATTCTGTTATTTCATTAAAAAAGTTAACATTGTAATAAGATACATTCTTTATAAAAGTCTGAAAGTTTTATGCTGTTTAATCATACAAAGATGATTTTATATCTTTTATAGAAGCAAAATGTTTTATTATTATTTGCCTGTAACACATGCATGTGTGTGGTTTATATTGATCATAACAACATATGCCTGTTTCCACATGGAAAATGATGAGAAGTGGAGAGTTGCCTCATGGGTCAAAGGCACCTACATGTCTCTTAATGACTAAGTCTTAGGCAGGAAATGCAATCCAATGAAGAACATAAAGTTATGATATATGGAGCCATGTCTGTGGAACTAAAAACTGGAAATTATTTCCTGGGATATTTTTATGACAGTATGCCCATCCAGTTTTTATTTTTCTCTAGGTCTTATAATGTGAGGTTTTTCATTGATTCATCTTTTAATATAACGTTTGCAAAAATTTCAGGGATTGCTGATTTTCTATTTAAAATGCTTTGTCTATTAAGCATTTACCTCCTCAATCCGTATGGAATAAAGGAACAGTCTGTTACCTCGGTTTCATATAGTAGAATGGAAAAACCTCCTAAATCCTTCAGTGCTCTAAAAAGTACAGGAATCAAAATGTGAAATCTGCTTTAATTCCACTTAACCTACTTAATTCCACTTAATACACACATACACACACAGAGTCTGACAACACTAGTTTTTCTACTTGAACTGCAGAGCAAGGTGGGCAAAAAATTTACAGGAAAACGACACGGTCACCAAAGACAAATTTTACTTCCAGGTGGTGTTTGGAAGTGCCAGTTGCCACCAGAACTTACATGGAAGTGCCAGTTGCAACCAGGACTTACATGGAAGTGCCAATTGCAACTGGGATTGGGGACAATCTGCTCCTTTCTGGAGTGATAGCATGAGGCAACACATCTCTCAGCTCACCTCACATACTTGATAAGGTACCCATTAGGTACCCACCCTTTCTGAGGAAAAGGAAGAGGAGTTAATAATGATAGAAGTAATTTTTGTTGTAAGTTTCTGAGTTTGCTGATGTGTGATAAGGTTCCCATTTGTTTTTAATATTCCTCTTCCTTGGGCATCTTTATGTTTATGTATATAATGAATTTTTGGCTCGGAGTAGACAAAAAAGTAACCCATTGGTTTTTGCTGATTTCATACTGTTCTGGATTTGGTAGTTCATATACAAGGCACTTTTGACTTCTTCCTTTCACATCCCTTCCTCCAACTGTTGTGCAGGAATTTTGTGGCCAATTTAGCAAAAGGTAAATGGCATCAGTTTGAGCAAGTCTAAATGCAAGTAGATGCTTTATACACAACTCCCACGCAGCTCTGCTATCGCACTGCAATCTTGTTCTGTAATATCAACTGTCTAGTTTATTTCTAGGCTACTTCTGAGCCAGGATGCTTGCTAGACTTACTAAATTGTACAAAATTGTGGGTTTATGCTGCAGACGAATGAATGTTCTACTGGGATTGCCAAACACATTTTCCATTCTTTGAATTTGGTCTGCTTTGCACAAATAGAGAAGTGCTAGCTGGCCGCTACACACTTAATGTGAGAAACTGCTTTACCTTTCCAACAGTTTTATTATTTTAATTTACTTTTGCTGTTTCTTCTGACATTGGGTGCAACTGTGCCTGTCTCTAGAATGTGGGGGTTTTTTTCTTTATTAATTCTCTTTGGTCTTTAGTCATTTGAGGCATCGTACATGGCTAGTGTTGGGCAGCATGTCTGTTAAAAATGTAAGCTGATTCTAAATGTTGTGAGAAATTCCTGAAAGCAAATTCTCTACCAAGAGCTTTAACCACCTTTTAGTATTTCCTCTTTTGTTACAGCACTCTTTCTAGAATAGGACCAATGTTCTGTTTTAGTGATTTCCTGTGGCAGCCCTTAAGATGCATTATATTTAACAAAGATAATTCTTATGAGAGTAGTATTGAACTAATTATGATCAGAAGTACTAGCTCCCTGAGAAGCAGCCTTATGTGGCGGAAAAGCTATTTCTGTCTCCTGTAATATCTGTAGGGATTGTATTCCATTTTGACCATTAAGGATGACCAATAAAACAGAAGAACCTGGTGATCCTCAATTATGATCTTGGAGCAATGTCTTCCATGTGGCACTCTCAAATATTTCACAGACAAAAGAAACCTGAAAAAACAAAGCATAACAGGATGCCTGCAGTGCATGTGACTCCCTACTCTTACAGGGAGAGAGGACCCATGGTTTGTAAATACTTGTGGTTGAGAGAAAGACAGAAGTCAGAGGGTTTGCAAAACTAGACAAATACAAAAAATAATTAACACACTTGGTGTGAAAACACATATGTTACTCCCCGATCTACTGTGTAAGCACATCATAGAATCTTTTGAATAATGGAAGAAGATTAAAAGGAAGTGAGGAAGAAAGAGATTAATTAAAAGTAAAGAGGAGGGGAGAGAAGGAGAGAGGAAGGGAGGGGAGAAGGGAAGGATGGAGGGAGCCAAGGAGGGAGGAAGGAAGGAAGAAAGGAAGGAGAACATCTATGACAATTAGTTATCATGACCAATTCTTTCTTTTGGACATTTCTGGGTATGGGTTGAAGTGCCTCTTACTTGTCCACTTCTTGGCCTCATTCCTGAGCTTCGCCTGGGCTATGTTGTACTTATCTCTAGGAACTAGAAGAAAGAAATTTGCCGTGGAAAATTGCTGCCTTGCTTCTGCATGGTCCCTTTCTCTAACCACACCTTGTTCTTTTCCATGGTGTGTTATTACTACAAATGCTTGGTTATTACCAAAAGTCTTTGGTTATCGTTAACAATCTTTGTCAGTTATTACCAACAATCCTTGACTGGCTCCACAACCATCCAGTTATTGGTGTTTGAGACCCATGCTTCAATCCCTTATCTTCTGGGATTGTACTTGACATTATTGTTTACTGTTTCCACTCAGCAAAATAAGAGACCAGCATCTTGGAACCTTTGAAGGCCTCTTTTTGTGATATGTCATTGTGGGAAAAGGACTGGGGGTAAAATTACTTTTTAACAGGCAGATATCCTGGTCAGGATGTCCTACACCCCATCCTCTGCCTTGATATATGGTACAGGGGAAAATGAAGTTGTAACTCCTTGGAGAGAATGTGGTTAGCATGGCCACACAAAATACTGGCTGAGGAGGGATTAAACTGGGGATGGAGTGGAAGGGAATGGAGGTACCACAGCCAGGTCCCACTGAAATCCTTGTAGAGGAGGGAACTCAACTTGCTTTTATCTGCTAAACTACAGAGCAGCTATCAGTCAAGGGAAATAAAAGTGCATGTCTTGCTATTGAATCAGCAGCTGGGATGAAATCACTCTCCTCAGATTTTTCAACATCTTTCAAGTCAGTCTTCAACTACTGTATATTGAAAAAATGCAGATAATTACAATTTCCTTCATAAAAGGTAGGATAATAGTGGCAACTCCTCATTCTTCAAACTCCCAAGTCTTTAAATGAAGATTTTTTTTTTTTGGAAACAATCTATAGAATAAAACCAAACAAAGGAATTCAAGTAATACATATTTTCAGTATAATTCTAGGGGAATTATTAAAAAAATTACGGGACTGCAAAGCTCCTTTTTTTCCTGTACTCTGGCAGTTTCTAATGTCTCAGCCTACTAACCCTTTTCATCTCTTTGTTTGCAAGATGAAACCTACATCTCTCCCAGGTTTCTTCCTTTATTTTATAGAGCATCAAGAGAAATAAATAGGGTTGCCAGCTGGATCTCTGTTGGAAACCAGATAGAAATCTCCCAGGATCCCATGCACACAGGTTTAGAGGCAGAAAGGAATGCAGGGGTTGGTTTGAAACCATCAGAGAAACTGAGATACATAGAGTCACACAGACATGAAACGGGAATTTTAATTTTAGGTAAGTAAAATATTGCCTTAAGCCGTAATTGCCTTAAGCAAGTAAGAGACTGTATTAGTTAACAGAAAAGCCCTAAGGTCCAGTTTAAAGTTCAGTAGCCTTACCTTTTACAAAGTTAACCAAGTCCTAGACATAGCACAGATATAACATAGCACTGTCTAACATTGCTAGACAGAATAGATAGGCTGTAGGCATAGTTCTTGTGTAAGAAATGATGACTACCTTCACACAACTGTGTTAGACCAGGATAGGTGCAGAAAGACAGCAATATCATCGTGTTTGTGGCTAATTGGATAAATTATGAATATAATTCATATTGTACCAGGTCTGCTGCTGCTGCTTCTGTTTGGGACATAGGGACTCTGTGCTAGAAACCTTTTGCATGATGGCACAGACTGTAACACTCTACCTTTGTGAGACTGATCTACTATGTAATAAACTACTTTACACCAAGCAGCAGCCTCTCTTGTTGCTCTGTTGGCCTGCTCAAACTTGACAGATCTGCCAGACTGTTTTGGTTAAATAAGCAAATTATGGTGTTTAAAACCAGTCTGCAACTGTGTGGTGCATGATTGCAGAGTCCAGGAAACATGGCTACAAACAGGAACAAGGAAACAGCTTCACCAGGAAAATAGTATAACTTTCTTATAACCTTGGTAAACATCATAATGCAGGATTAATGAACTAGTGAAGAAATCTGAAAGCTCTTTTTCCTATGGACTGAATAACATGCTAAAAATCTGAAGACTAAGTTACAGATAAGTCTGTCTTCTTCTCTTGTCTCCAGACAATGAAACAAACCTGAATTTCCCTCAGATCAGGAATTTTTATTTTGGAGCAGGTAGTTCAGATCCTAATATTGGAATTGCAGTGCAGTGTTTCATTTGAATTGGAAATATGGCTAACAGTGGGGAAAGAAACTATGAGCAAGGTGTAATAACTCTAGCAAAAATATTGCCACACTTGTAATAATAAAATTTTAATCAAATATTGATTTCATGTTATAAACCAATTTGTATCATGCCGCCTCATGATAGTATAAAAATAGATGTAATTAATTTCAGCTGCAATTAAAATAATTGTTGACAGAAATAAGATGACATTTATAGGCTAAATGGAGGAAAGTTTTACATTGATGTTACTTATTAGAGCCTCTTTATATCTGAGATTACAAAACAGTTTCTTAAATAAATTAAGACTATTTTCAGTCTTGTTAAAATCCTTTGTTTTATAAAACCTGCATATCCTTTGGGCTTTTCACACAGCCTCATATCAACTGTTAGAGCGAGGAAGAACACATTTAATCTAGGTATTCATGATAACAACGACCTGTAGAACTAAAACCAGAGAGAGCAAGGGAAATTCTGGTAGGTGCAGCACTGTACCTACAGTGCAGTCTGTAATTTCTAACACTCTTCAGGTGCAGTTTATGCCAATTTCTTCGCTTGGAAGACCAATAACTGATTTCCTGTGATTTTTCTTTTTCATCAGCTTTATAATTCCAGAGGTCTCAGGTCTTATACAGAAAGAAAAATCTCTAAGAAATGTGGATAAAAACTTCCTAGTGGTTACATATATGAATTTTACTGTTTACTTACCAGAACTCATTCAAGACATTTTGGAATCTTGTCTGTCTCTGTATCTATTTGATGTGCATTTTGTAGGAAGAGCTAACATTACTTACTATGTTACTTTTATCCTTTTTTTTTTTTTTTAAATTCATATTTATGACTATAAGTAGTAATTAAAATCTTTTATTCTCTCCCTCGGGATAAGAAGGAAGATAAAATAACTCAGGATTGTTAAAAATGTATTGTCTCACAGTGCATAATTTTTTGGTCTTTAATGGAAACACTGTGAAAAATTAGGGCTGTATTTTTGTGGCAAAGGGATTGCAAAATAATGTGAGTAATTTATTTTAAAAAAAGAAAATCTTTCTTTGCTACCAAATTGTTACCATGAGGGTTTTTCCTAGTTGCCTGAGCGTTCATATTAGAGGAGAAGACTCTACCTACTCACACTCTGTTAATGTAAACATCAGCTATGTTTATGGAACATAGCCATTGCTTTGCTTTCAATGCTGGGACAAACAAGACTGTGTGACAGTCACCTTGACCAGTGTGGTAGGAAGGTGGGAACTCCATCCTCCAATCCACAGGCTTTATAGGTAGTCTATAAATGTGCCCTTTTTTGTAAATAAAGGGCTTCCTGCCCTGATCTCGGTGGAACCCAGAACCTGTGTCCAAGTCTCATCTTTCCCTGGAAGGCCCACGTGGTGTTACCAAATGATCTTAAGAATTCATGAATCCTCCTTGTGGTAGGTGAGGATTAAAGATAGGTGAGTATTAAAAGTAACTATCTCACAGTGAGTTGTGACAGAAGCTAGGATAGAACAGGTTTTCCTGGGTAGATCCTTTCTGATGTTGCTTATGAGACATAAATTAATCCCCTTCCCTTCCCTTCCCT
>VXBR01001416.1:10962-24974 GCA_013400215.1 Cisticola juncidis | reverse complement strand
TCCCAAACCTTCCCAAACCTTCTTTCTCTTTCCTCTTTCTTTCTTCTCTCTTTCTTTTTCCACTCTCTTTCCACTCTCTCTTTCTCTTTCCACTCTCTTTCCACTCTCTCTTTCTCTCTCTTCCTTTCCTTCTTTCTTTCATCACTGTATTTCTTAATGGAAACAGGCACAATTCTCTCATTTACTGTAACATTTCCCTAATAGCTGTGCTTATCAGCATGACTATTTCCTTTCTCCTTTTTGAAGTCTTGCCGTCTAGACTTCTTGTATGTCCTACTCCTCTTACTATTCTCTTTCTGTCTAATAAGAGTAGGCACATCAAATTAAGTTTTTCAGCAACTGAAACTTGTAGCTGAATGGAAAGTTCCTGTGATTATAGAGGCTGCAAGGATAATTCCTTATCTAGATCAAAGTTTCAAAATTTTCTTTTTTTTTTTTTTTTTAACTTGAAGTGTCAAGTAGGATCAGCTAGGACAGATGCAGCCCCTAAAGTTTAGTCTTTCAGCTACACAGATTTCATGTTGTGAGTGTCTTTTAAGTTCTCACATTGCCAAAATGTCATTACAGCATGAAGTATTGAAATATCTCTTTGTTTTCTCTTTGCATTCAGGGCTTCACACTCCTTTCTGTGGCCAAAAATCTCCACTGGACATCACCTAAACTTCTTGGCTTTGAGTCTGCTGTAGGTGTGCTGACCTACTTCAGTATGAACAGTCATTTGGTCTAACAAAGAAAACCCACAGGCTTTCACTGCTCTCAGATGATCTTTGACTTTCAAATCTTCTCATGGTTTCATTCCTCTTGCCAAACATGTTTGCTCTGCACAGAAACTTGTCATCCTCCCTCCTAAGAAGTGCACAGGCAGATAAATGGGTCTGGGTATCATGTCTCCATCCTGACCAGTTGTTCTTCTGGTTTTTTTTTTCCTGAAACCTCTTTGTTCATCTTTGGTTTCTAAGTCCAGGCAATCTTCACTACATGGCAGCATTGTACACAGGGCTGATTTTAGACAGCAAAATCAGAGCCTTTCTCTCAGATCTATTCCAACACTTCTCATGATATTTGAGTGACCAAAGTTACAAGAGGTTGTCTCAAGGCTTGGTGCCCCCATGCATTTTGGTCCATAGTAGAAGGACAACTGGGAGGACAGCTGGGTGAACTGTTGAAGCACAGCTGTGCCTCTAGCTAAGGCACTTCAGCATTGTTTTCATCTCTGCCACTGCATTTGTGGGTAGCTAACACAAATCTGTACAAAAGAGTGACTCTCTTGTTACTCGGCTCTTATTTTAGCAAAATTCAAATTTTGCAGTTCTTTTGAGACCTTCAGACAGAAATTCTGACTGAAGAGCAGAATATTATTATTCATAAACACCTTCTGCTAGGCAAAACTGGTACTGAACTGTGGATACTGATACAGAGCAGGTATTTGAGAAAGAGGAGAATTTGTGGCTAGTTCACAGGATAGGCAAGTGTCAAAGTTTGATTTGCCTTTAGCTAAGCACAAACCAAATTATCTCATAGTGCCCCTGCTTTGTTTCTAAAACCTCCTGACTTTGCTAGAACCTAAAATATGCTTGAGAAAAGCTTTTCTTTCTGTTTTTCACTTCTGCTTTCAGTGGTAACTGGAAACCAGAAGCTCCAGCACACACGAAAATGGTAGTGATGGGAGAAAGAGAATTACGTTCATTCCTTTGAACTACCAATGGAAAAAAAATCCCTAAAACTTCCTGGATTGGCCTGAGCTTTTGGTGGAGCCTGAAGGGAGGAGGATGATGTCACTGCAATTATTTCTGCCAGTGAGAGACAGGCTATTTTCCTCCAGTCTGGCTGGGGAGTGCCCACCAAAATGCAGGGATTATCTGAGTGACTGACATTGACTGTGAATAGCAAAAACACAGCTTTAGAGCTTGAGGGAGTTTCCTTTTCCCAGGTACACATGTTCTTCAGGGAGGAATACTCAGGATCTTGCCTTGGCTCCAGGCAGGGGGCATTAGATCCCAAGCCCCTGGTTTTGGCAGAACACTGCTTGCTAGGTCAGCCTGAGTCCTGAAAGGGTTAGCAGGAGTTTGTGAGTGGTTACCACTGGTATGAAAAGCAGGTGGTGCAATTCTAACTTTCCTTCAGACAACCCTCTAGAACCATGGGAAGTGCCCAGCAGCACCCTTGGCCCTGGCAGGAACCCATCCCAGACAGTGGGTGAGTTTTTGGTGCACCAGCCCCTGCCTTTTGTTCTGCCCTTGCACCCACACCAGGTTGCCCCCAGGGTTTTGCCCTCTGTCTCCTCAGTGGTCCCCACCAAGGGCTCCTGTGCTGCACCCAGCCCTCTCATCACTGGGATGTGCCTCTTCTTTTTCCCCTCTCAGGCTGTTCCTGCATTTCAGCTCCATTACCAGTTTGAGGAGCAGGTTGGGAAGACACAACATGGTTGCATTCTCCTTTCATAAATCACATTAGAAACAGAGAAACGTGCTTTTAATGGCTTCTGTGATGTTCCAGGATCTCCAACACTTAACCCTGTCACAGTTAGATGCTTGGTGGGTACTACCACATCTGGATTACCACAAGACATGAGAAACAGTACCAGAAAAACCCATAAAATTCTCTCAAACAGTCCTACAACATGTTTTTTGAAAAACCACCCAGCTTGTGAACAGTGACTGAAGGTGGGCGAGTATGTGGTTTGGGTTTCCACTTCTGGGGAAAAACAGAGCAACTATTTGGGCTGTCACCTGTGAGCACTATCCTGATAAAAAAAGCCATGCTGATCCCAGCCTGGCAATAGGGCCACATGCCAGGCTGTGTGCCCCAGCACAGCAGATGCTCACTGATGCATTTCCCCAGGGCCCTGCAGGGCAGTGCCCTGCCTACTGGGCCTTGCAGGGATTGAGCCACTTTTGCAGGAGCAATTATCTTCTCTGTTCACAGGGCCACCAAAAGACTCTTTCTCCTGAAATGACTCAGCCATGGCTAAAGGGTGGTTCAGCAGCTGCTGCAACTCCCTCCTCTGTAGCAGGTCCTCAGGACACTGGTGGGTCACTTCTGCTCCCAATACCTTGGTATCCATCTGCACTTTCATGCTCATAAAGCCATTGAGAAGATAAAAACTTGTATCTATGCAGATACACTCTCTGGCTAAGACTTGTCACTTAGAAACCCAAAGACTGTCATCTAGACCATGGTCTCTTCTTTCTATCTAATTCATTGGGTCCAATTTCTTCCAGACTCTTCTGTGTGATGTGGGGATTCAGGTACATCAAACAGACAGGGCACTTAGAAGGTGGTACAAGAACATGAAACCCTGGGAAATTGCTTTTGTACTTGGTTTCACCCTGGCACTGAAAGGACTAATTTCCAGACTGCAGAGGCCACTGGACTCTGCCTGTCCCTACATCCCACCTTGATTCCCCAGAAAAGATAATCTGCTCCTAAGGGGGTCAGTAATTTCCTGGGAAATCTGGAGCAAGGGAACATTTGAAGGCTGTCAAAATATGTTCCTGATAATCCATGAATATTATGTTGAAAATTAAGTGCAGTGGAGACTGGAGGAGCAGGGGTCAAGTTATAGTGCCTCAACAGGTCCTGCTGTCCCTGTGTGAGGTGGCGACCTGTCATCACTTATAGACGCCACTTCTGCTCCCACAGCAGAGCACAGCAAGCAGCAGTAATATAGCAACTTCAGTAATATTACAAACCTGTTTCAAAAATTAACCTTTTTGTGACTTTACTGTTTTGCCTCATGGGCCAGAAAATACCAACAATTTGCTCAACCCATTTTTTTAAAAATTCAATTGGAACTGAAACTCTCTGCAGGTTGTATGACAGCAATGAATCACAGACTTCATGTATACAGAAAAGCAAATTAATCATGTTTATAGCATATAATTAGGAGATATGCTTCCCACAGCTTCCTCAGAGAGTAGTTTAACCCAGAATGGCAAGACTTCACTAAAGATGGCTTTTATTTTATATAAAGTTAAATTTAATTTTTCTTGATTTCTCCTCTCTTGACCTATTTTTTTCCTTTTTTTTTAATTTATTTTTTTAATTTATTTTTCTTCTCCTCGCCCTTTTTGCATGGAATTAAATTAACCCAAGCCTGAGCTCAGAATGGAGATGGCCCAGGCCAGTGGTGCGGGGATGGCTGACTGGTGAGAAGGCAGCGTGCTGCAGCCTAGGAGTGAGCCCAAGGACTGATATCCCCGAATGTCGCGGCAAATGCCACTCTGGGCACCTCAGCATTATTGTTATTATTTTGGTCTGTTGACCAAGCTCGGGTTACTCAGCCAAGTTCAGGAGCAGCAGCAGCTGTAATGGGATGTGATTACCTTGCATTGCCTTGCTGGCACACGAGAGGCCCTGCAGCTGCCTCTGTATCTCCAGCCCAGCCTGCTGGATTCTTGCGTTAGAACAAAGGTTCCATAACGTGAGGTATTGGCTCCCGATGAAGGAAAGCGGTGATGGCCAGAGGTAAAAGAGACCCCCCCAGCAGCCCAGGCTGCAGGTCCTGCCCCTTCAGGGTTCGGCTAAAGCCTGAACCGCAGCCTTGGTAAACCCTCAGGAGACTCGGACTCGGTTCTAAAACTTCTATCTCCATCTAGCGATGTCCATGTGAGAGCCGCAGACCCGGAGCGGCACGGCCGGGGCCGGAGCCCGGGATTTCCCGTGGAGTGCGGGGAAAGCGCCGCTGGAGCGGGGCGGCTGTGGCGGGGCACTGCTCCTGCTCCCCCCGGGAATGACATGGCTCCGAACCCTCTCTGAGCCTGCACGGGTGAAAGGGACGGCCCAGGGGTTACGGGCTGCCAGTGGGAGCTGTAGCTGACGCTTTGTCACGCTCTGCTCCGCTCTGCTGGTAGCCATCGGCTGAGCTGTGGCTGTGGCAGCCGAGGGACACGAATCACAGCTCCCCTGCCGAGGGGTACCGAGTGCTTGGTTTAAACCCCAAGCGCAGCATGGTCTCCTTTGTGTTTCATAGATTAAAGTAGAAATATAAATATCCTGGCAATTTGGTGTTATAAGCATTTTATGTGCATTACTGACACCAAATATAGAACAAACTTCAGATGCAAGATTTAACTTGACTCAAAGAGGAAAGGTTAACCTCAACTCACATAAATATCCTCTATGCAAAAATAAACTCTTTTACCTGTTAATTAGAAAATGGCAAACAATTCTTAACTCACCCGGGATATAAATTTAATCCACTACAACTGAACTTTATTAAACAGAAAACTCTCAAGAGATGACCCAAGATATTTGTGCAGTAGGAGCAGGACAATCTGGCTTCACAAGACGAAAAAAATAAATACACAAAAACTTCAATAAAAGCATCATTGTTATGTCCTTCCATGCTACCTCACCTGGTGCTGGTTCCCACAGGTGGAATCATGTGAGCACACCCCTGTGACAAAGCTTGAACAAGGAGCCCTTGGCCCTGCTCCTAGCACACACACAGAGTGTGTCTCCCTCTTGCCTGGGACTAGATCTGATTTTAAAATGCCATCATGATCAAATTGAATGAATATGAGAGTGAACAGGCAAGGATAGGGAACTGGTGAGCTATCTGCTGCACTGCTGCTGAGTTTCCAGTCCCAGCCCTGCAGGCTCAGTGTGCTGTGGATGAATACCCTGGAAACTGTGGCTTGTTTCCATCCCATTTTAGAGCCAAATTCCATTTTCTTTTGAATCCTCTCTTCTTCCATTCCAGTCTCTTCCTTCATCTACTTCCCTGTGGAGTACCCAAGTTCATCTCTGATCTCTCACTGGTGCTGGTGGCTGGGTGGCACTGAGAGATTTCCAGACACTGATACTGATTCACCACGTTGCTGTGCAAATCCAACCAGCACTTTCTACTCTCTGCAACTCTGCTGATATGTAGCATTTGTACTTCTCCTTTGAGTTTTTGGTCTCACTCTCCTCCAAATGACTTTTCCCCTATAATAAAACCACCCACAGTTTCACCAGGTGTGACTCAGCTGCGGTTGGTTCTCTCTGCACAGCACAGGAGGAAGCAGATATTTGCTCTTGTAGGCTGAGATCTGACTGGCCACAACAGTGGTGCTGGGGTCAACACTGGAAAGGACACTGACAGAACCACATTTTATAACCAAATGGAAAGTAATTGGGGAAGTAGTGCAGGGAGAAGGTTTCTTGGAGACTTGGGAGAATTCGCAAACTTTATGCTGAGACATACCTGGAATTTCTAGTGAGATCACTCTGTGTGGAGTGCAAGGGACAAAGCCACAAAAGCTGGCATAAAAAATAAATAAACTAAAGGAAGTGGCCTTTGAAAATAAGGACCAAAAAAATGCCCAATAGGTGCAGAGATTTTGTAGTGCATTCCAAGCCAGCAGGGCAGGAGGAATGTTAAAAGGTAGCTTTTACTCCCAAATCCCAACCCATTTATCACTGAAATCTCTCAAAACACAAATGTTGATTATTGCTGTTTTGCCCAGAGAGACCAAAAGCTTGGATGTGGTGTGATCTTTCTGAAAGGCACAGAGATCAAATACTATACAGGATTCCTCCTTCAACATTTGGCAAATAACCTTAAAGATATGGGAAAATATCTTTCCCTTGCCAATTCCAGCTGTTTCTGAAGACTTTGTGATCAGAAAAAATTATTTTTCAAGTCCTTCTTGAGTATTGATCCAATTCTTGTTAGTAAGACCACTGGGCTGAGCCTGGCTCTTCCTCATGTGGCAATGAAAAATAATCTAATTATTCCTTCTACTTGCAGAAGGCCTGAGATGTTCTGTCATCTCACAGGGTGGCAGTACTTTCTTGTGCTGTGATTTAATGGGTTTTAAAGTCCTTGGAGAGGACTGAAAGGACAAAAAAGAGTTAAGAAGTTATTCTGATCTCTTTTGCTAGTGGCCCACACAGTCCCTGACCTGCACCTGCCCTGTAGCAGGTCCTTGACATTCACTGTGAGTCACCCACTCCATGTGTGGGTGCTGGGAGGGAGGGCAGCACCCAGGGACACTTCCTGGAGGCCCACCTCAAAACACTGCTCAGCCAAGTGGCCTTTCCCAGGCAAGAACAGGAGAAAATATGTTGCATCATTTCAGACTTCTGAGTTTTCAAAGACTTCTCCAGCATTTGTTGAGGATAGGATTTTAAAAAGAGCACTTGGTTTCAAGCTCAAAATGTGTTATGAAGGAAAAGTACTGACAGTGGGTTTTGAGCAAAGATGAAGACATCCCACACTTACAGGTTGAATTTGCTGAATGAATTGGTGTCCTGTAACAAAAGCATGCCGGTAAGGATACATGAAGTCAACACCTGTGCTTACGCTCATATGGATAGATATTTCCGGAAGGAATCAGAACTTATCCAGGTGTTGTTATCACTATCCAACCATATAAACATCACCTTGCTTGCACAGCCAGATACAGCGTGCACAACAGTGTTAATCTATTGACATATAAAGAGGAACTGTGGATTTCCCAGAAATTCATATCTCTCCCTTGACAACAATGCAAGGACTTAAACCCATGTGCAACATATCCTGCTGCGTCCCTCCTTCCTCTGCAGACAGGAGCAGGAAGGACAAGCAGAGCTGTTTTCTGCAAACAGAAAACAAAATCTTTTGTTGGCAAAAGATTCCTGTTCCAGGTGAAGAGAAATCATACAGCAAGAAGAAGATCAGCCACCTTCTCTCAAAATTTTTATTAGTTTATAAAAAACTGGCCAGTAGGTTCCTCTGTGCTTGACTATGATACAGTTTACTTCAGCCTGCAAATTTAAAATTGCTGCTCTCCTCTCTATACGCTACAGTTCTTTTTAAAGAACATTGGACTGTAAAAGTATATGGAAAATCAGAGTTTACAACTGGTTGATACAGATAGAGGAAACTACATAAAGATAAGTGCTTTCATGTTTCAATAGCAACAACGAGGCATATAAAATAATCATCAGTGTACGACATCATTTCCTTGAGGTACAAACCATTGGTCCTGTCTTCTGCAAGCCTGGAACATGTATCTTGATAAAACATGTACACAAACCACTTATCACTGGCACCTTAGTAAAGCTTTAGCTTGCAGTGGTTTCCACTGAAAAGAGTCCTCAGTCATTTGCAGATTTCTGATTTTTTTCACTATTAATATTTTTTGTAACTATGTTGGTTTTGTAACTAGTTGGTTTAACTAAATCCATCATTAGCAGCTGCTTTTAGAAGCAGGTCTTAAATCCATGTAGGTTTTCACAAACTTTGCCTGGTGAATCTTTTATACTGTCATTTCCTGTGATCTGGGAGAAAGTGGTCAGGTTTTTTCATTGTTTGAGCACAAATTGTTATTTTTATTGAAGACTACATGAAAATAATACATTTACCATTGAGGGTTTTGTTTGGAATTGAAGTAGGGAAGAGCTGAGACTGGGAGATTGGGACACTCTGGTGTTTTCATGCTGGATCCTATGGGAACACCATATTGACATTTTCTGCATAGGTGAGCTCACCAGCCAGAGATTCTGGGTTTGGGAAAACTGGTTTTGCAAAGATGCTTATGTGTCTCTTCTATATGCAAGCATTTACATGACTTAACACTGACAATGCTTTCATAAAAAAATTGAAGTCTTAGAAATCTTACAAATCTCTAACATGAATTAATGTATTTCGGGTCTAAAAGAAACCTCAGTGTCTGATAATCTAGTGCATACCTGCAAAAATCTTCCTGTCTGGTGACTCTAAAGTGAGAATCCTCAGACAGGGAAATTAGTTGTTGTATTTAAAGGCATTTAAACCATCCTCCAAAACACTTTATACAAGTTTCCTTCCTCTTTAAATAACAACACTTCTCTATTTATGTTCTTGCAACATTAAAGCTTGCAAATTACCCCAAATTCTGCAATAGCTTGGGGTTTTTACACTCTGTAACTGTTGGAGTCAGCAAATATTTATAAAAATTTTGATTTTACTTAAAAATAAACTAGGCTGGAGGGCTAAAAATAAACCAGTCCTGTGAGATGAGACCACCGCTGTGAAGTTTGTGTGCTTAAGCTGTCCAAGACTGGAAAACCACCCCGTGATCCCGTGCCTGCATTAGGAAATTCGCTGTTCCTGAGCTGTGCCCGCGCTGGAGGGAGGCGCGCCCGGCTCCCGGTGTGGCGGCGCCTCAGCCCTGGCCAGGCTGGGCTCTCTGTGCCCTGCTCTGCGCTTCCTCTGCTTTCTGTGCGGGTCACCGTGCTGTCCCCACACCCATCGGGAATCATCCTCCCCCTCGCGTTCTGCCCGGGGATTCCCGAGCACGGCTCCGTTCTGCCCGAGCACGGCTCCGTTCTGCCCGAGCACTGTCCCGCCGCTTTGCCCGGCCTGTCCCCAGCGGTGGTTTGAGAGCAGGAGCCTTTCCCATATCTGATTGCATGTATGGAGAAAAAGCCCCACAGGGCCCCACCTTTTTTTTTTTTTTAGCTGCGTTTCTGTGTCAGGAAACAGGCAGCACTGGCAAAAGGCACATCTGGGGCCCAGGGGTTTCTGTTTGATTTGATATGTGTGACCTTGGAGGAGATATTTAATCTTTCTATGCTGGGTCCTTTGTGTGCATTAGAACTTCCTGTGGTAACCTCCCACCCACAAAAGACTGCAGTCAATGGGGTCATAAAATCATGAAATCACTAATGTTGGAAAAGGCCCCCAATATCCTTGGTCCAACCTTTGGCTGATCACCACCTTGTCAAATAGACCATGGCACTGAGTGTCACATCCAGGTGTTTTTTGAACACCTCCAGGGATGGTGACTGCACTGTCTCTATGGGCAGCCTGTTCCAATGCTTAACAACACTTTGAGTGAAAAAAATCCTCCTAATGCTAAATTTAAACCTACCTTGACCCACCTTAAGGCTATGTTTTCTCATCCTGCCACTGGTTGCCTGGGAGAAGAGGCCAACCCGCACCTGGCTACAACCTCCTTGCAGGCAGTTCTAGAGTGAAAAATTCACCCCTGGGCTTCCTTTTCTCCAGGCCAGACACCCCCAGCACCCTCAGCCATTCCTCATATGAGTCACTCTCGAGATCTTTCATCAGCTTCATTGCCCTTCTCACCAGAGCTAAGCACAGAGGGACAATCACTTCCCTAGTCCTGCTGGCCATGATTTCTAACACAAGCCAGGATGCCATTTGGCTGCCTGGACACACTGGCAGCTCAAGTTAAGCCATCTGTCAAACAGCATCCCCAGGTCCTTTTCCACTGGGCCACTTTTCAGCCTCTCTTCACCCCACCTGTGGCACTGCAGGGGTTGATGTGACCCAAGTGGAGGGTCAGGCACTTGTCCTTGTTGAACCTTGTACCACCCGCCTCATCCCATTGATCCAGAGCCCTCTGCAGAGCCTTCCTGCTCTCCAGCAGATCAATACTCCCACCCATCTAACTATCATTCACAACTGCAGGTTGTGACTGCAGGTACCTTCATTCTCCTTGTCCGGATCATTGATTAAACAAGACTGGCCCCAAGACCAAGCCATGGGGAACACCACCAGTGACTGGCTGCCAACTGGATGTGTCATTATTCACCAACACTCCCTGGGCCTGGCAACCCAGACAGTTTTTAATCCAGCAAAGACTGCACTGTCCAAGCCAAAGGCTGCCAGATTCTCTAGGAGGATGCTGAGGGAGACAGTATCAAAAGCTTTACTAAAGTCCATGTAGATGCATCCACAGCCTTTCCTCTGTCCACTAGCCCTTTTATGGCCAGGTCATCTGATCATGAAAGGAGATCAGGACAGGCAAGCAGGATCTGCCTTTACTAAACCCTGGTTGTCCTGTATGTGCCATGTGATGGTATTCAAGATAACCTATTCCATAACCTTCCCTGGCACCAAGGTCAGGACGACAGGCCTGTAGTTCCCCAGATCCTCCTTCCAACCCTTTTGGTACATGAACATCATGCTGGCTAACCTCCAGTTGTCTGGAACCTCCAGAGTTAACCAGGGCTGATGATAAATGATGGAGAGTGGCTTAGCAAGCTCTTCTGCTCTTCAACCAGCCCCTTCAGCACCTTCAGGGGAATCCCATTGTCTTGGCTTGAGGAGCGCCAACCCATAACACCCATCAAGCCTCACAGACTTGTGAGGGTCCAAGCAGCTCAGCAGATCACTAAGTGTTTCCTTCTGGATCGCAGGGGATCTATTTGGCTCCCCCTCTCTGTCCACCAGCTCAGGGGGCTTGTTGCCCTGAGAATCAAGTCTTTCTGTTAAAGATTGAGGGGGAGGGAGCATTAATTTCCTCAGCCTTTTCCTCAGCCTTGGTGACAATGTTCCCCATCACTCCAATAAAGGATGGAGATTTTCCTTGGCCCTCCTTTTGGTGGTAATGTATTTATAAAAACACTTCCCATATCTTTCACAGCAGTATCCAGTTCTAGCTGAACTTTTGCCTGGGTTGAGCTGGGATTCCTCAAACCTATTTTCCATTGAATCTCACTGGGATGGATCCCAAAAAGCCAGCTTGACCAGTTCTGCATCACTTGGAGGCAGGCTTCTTCATTCCTTACTTCTGCAATTTTCTCTTCAAGAAAATGGCTGTGGGGGCAATAGAAAAGTGTTTCCATGCCAGATAATTAGTTATTTATGGGAAGTACAGGAAGTCCAAAACCACACAGTTATGGAGTACTTTGAATCACATGAGAATTTGTTTTAAAAAAAAAAAAAAAAAGGCATTCACACCCTCATTTCAATGATCTGTGCCTTCTTCATATGGATCTTGTTTATCCATATCTAAGCCCTCTTGGAAACCGGATATATGCTGGACTTCAATGCAATAATAAGGCATTAAATGCCTGAGATAAACCCCTTTTGCTCATTTTAACAAAATTCTTAAACGGGTAACTTTTCTGTTTCAGTGAGTTACTGAGTTCCAGTGTTTCCCATTGCTCTTTTGATTTTATCTCTGTCCTCATTTTAATTTCTGATCTTTCGGCTCTCACTGTCTCTGTATCACTTCTTGTGAAAGATTGATGGAGCTGTGCAAATTTTCTTGTCAGGGTAGACTTAAGACTCAGAACATTTTCAAACACGATTTCCTGTTGGCTTTGAGTGACCCATGACTATTTCTAATAGATGATGTTTCTATCTGTGGATATCACGACATTTTCATCAGCTTGGGGCGAAATCTCAAATCCCTTGAAGTGAAAGAACATTCTGTGAGGTTCTGTGGGTGCAATTCAGTTCACAGCTGAATGCAGGTGTCTTAGTTGGTGAGGTGAAAACCTGCCATGTCCATGCTGCAGAACAAAAGGCAGAGGAAAGGACCATAAACCCTGTAAGCATGTCATGATACCACAGCCACTATCGTGCTGTGAAATGAGTACGGTCAGAAACACACCAAGGGCAGCTTGACACACATCAAGTGAAGCAAATATGTGACTTCATCCTTCTTTGCCACATACAGTGGAAGTTCAAGCCCTGCTGTTGTCATGCTCAGTGAAGAGTGTTGACACCTACCCTTAAAGGGCTGGCATGACTTGCAGACACATGAAGACCTCTGCAGATGGTGGCTGGAAGGCTCAGTTACGCAAAGTTATTGGGAGCAGCATCAATCAGCACTGGAAAATTGGCTCAGAAGGTTTTTCTGACCTGGGGGGATCCAGCTCAGCAGTGTGCTTGGTCTGGACATGTGCAGGTGTCTAGACTTTGTGCTGTGCCTTTAGGAGTTCTGCTGGACATACAAATAATCTGGCATGCTTTTAAGGGGAGAAAATGACCAAGGCAAAGCAGTCCTTTCAGCTGAAGGATATGAGAGGAGACACTTTTATAATCCTAAGCAAATTCTGAAACTTTAATGGGAGTCATATTAGCATATTTCCTGTAGTTTGTAATATTTATTCTGTTATATTTTCAGAAAGTTTATGTAATATTTTTTGTGCATGAACTACTTTTGGCAAAATATAGCAATCTTCACATGCATAAATTTCCTATTATGATTGGCCAAGCTTTAATAAATGATCTGTAATAGCAAATATTGGCCATGTGTTTGGAACAGAGCTGTGTCAGGACCCAGTGCTCCAGCATGGAAATATCTGCTTATTACAGATGACCTGACCTCAGCTGGCCTTTTTGTGAAGCTACAGAAATTGATCTGACCTGTGGCCCTGCTTTCTATCCAGAAAGCTTTTCCAGGCTATTCAAGATTACAGCTTTAGGGGTTAGATCCCTCACTTACAGATTGTCTTGTCTGTCGTTTTCCTGTGACTGTGAAACAATCCAACAGGGACAAAATTTGATCTCACTGTCAATCATGTAGTGTCAGGGAAGCTCTCCTTCATTAGCAAAAATAATTCTGGATTATAGTCTAGATCTGAATCCAGCTTGTTATGTCCACTAGCAAGAGTGATTAATTTCTGCAACCAATTAAAAACAGTGCAAGGAAAAAAAAAAAAAAGAAAGCTGGAATTAAGTAATATTTAGAGATTGGAGGTCATATCTCCTTTTGTACCCATGACAAAGCAGTGCCCTATATTTTATTTCCACTTAAGTGAGAATTGTTTTGTATTAAGTGCATGCCCTCACAATGATCGAACATTTCAAGTGAAAATGAAACTGAAGTGGTTTTAATAAAACGTGAGAGAGAGGATTATAGTGCTTGATGTCCTCAACCTGCCGGGTGCCTTCTCCCACGGGTCCTGCTCACAGCAGAGCGAAGAGGGGCGCTCCGGTCACATCCGCGGCTTT
Source organism: Cisticola juncidis (assembly GCA_013400215.1). Taxonomy (NCBI): domain Eukaryota; kingdom Metazoa; phylum Chordata; class Aves; order Passeriformes; family Cisticolidae; genus Cisticola; species Cisticola juncidis. The sequence goes on along the minus strand of VXBR01001416.1, from coordinate 11,308 downwards.
CTAGCACCATCTCGTGGGCAGCCAGGTCCCAGGGCCAGCTCAGCTTTCCAAACCTCATTGCAGGTTTAGACAAACAGCTATGGAAGTCTGCGTTTGACCTCTGCGGGATTTTTTGCATTCATTCCTTACAGGCATCGTTTAGCAAAGTGATGCACTGATACGTGAACCTCCTTGCAGGCTCAGCGTCGCTGAGGACCACCAGAAGGTCTCAGCCTTTCACAGGAGCTTGACAGACTCTGAAAGAAAGGGAATATTCATTAAGAAAAAAAAAATTGACAAAGCTTCTGAAATGATCTAATTTTGTTGCCTGAAAAACATGGGAAAGCCAGCTCTAAATAAATATGAA
>VXBR01001416.1:0-10954 GCA_013400215.1 Cisticola juncidis | reverse complement strand
CCCCAAACCTCCCCATCATCCTCCAAACCCCCAAAACTAAACTAAAACAATAAAAAAACCATTAATTTTCTATTGTTTATAACGTGGCTGTCACATTCCAAAAATGTGTCAAGATTTTCTTGGTGGTTGTTTTCCCATTTGTTTTAAAACACACAAATTATAAACAGAGAACAGATAAGGCTCGGCCACAGTTGACAGAAATGTATGAAAATATGCAGAGCAGCAAGAGTACCTAGAGCCTCTGAGTGCTCCTGTATCTGGAAGGGGGTTTATAGTTTGAGCTAAAGACAAATGAACTTTTAACTAAGCTTTAACATCATTTTTGCTCAGCATATGTAGAAGAACAAGGCCAACAAGCACCTTTCACCAAAACTCAGCCCTGATCCTGCTCAGACTGGTCCAAGTATGGACAAAGAACAAACATGTCTTTATCATCAGAGGGAGGGATTAAAATTCAGATTCTGTCTGAAGATATACGTAGAAAGGAGAAAACTATGTCCTTGTTTGCTTAGCAGCACTCCTCATGGCACAGGGCTCTAACCAAAGGTTAGGTTATGTCACAAGGCCAGCTATTGGAGGCCTTGAAGCTTAATTTGTCTTAGTAGACATATTAGCCCTCAGTTTCAGAGCAGAGAAGGCTCTGAAATTTGGTGAAAAGATTGTTAGAGGCATTTCCAGGGGAACAGAAATGGTGGAGGTCTGTGTGCAAATGAGTCCTGCTCTGGAGAAGCTCTCTGGGTGCTGTTGGAGCCAGCACAGCAAGGGCTTTCCCTTACTGAGCTGTTGGCTACTTTAGGCTTGTCCAAACCTGTGCTTGGAAATCCCAGAGGCTCTTGTTGTTGTACCTATCTCAAGCTTCATCAGGCACAGAAGATCCAATCTCCTGGCTTCAGTTGAGTGGGTTGGTTCAGGGTTTGTTTTTTTTTTGTGAGCAGAACAGCACCCACAGTACTGATGCAAACATCACCCTCAAATAATCAGTGCATGTGGCCAGTTAATCATCTTGCTGGCTTCAGGTGGAAATATGCCAAGATATTTCTGTAATAGTGAGTTCATTACATTTACACTTTATTTGCATTGGAGTTTCAAATATTTCAGTATCCTAGTCACAGTTTCCCCCACCAGTTCTTACAAGTGTTATAAGTGTTTGGATGGAGCCGAGCATAAAATATTTTTAGTTAATATGTAAATTCACAGCAGTTGTAGAGTAATTGAATCAATTTAGGTAAAACTTGATAAGGTATTTTGATGAAAAGTGGTGGGAATGTCTGGAAAGCATTTTAATACATTTTTGGTTTGAAACCAATCTGTATTTAAAGATGAAAAAAAATTAGCCCCAAATTCTTCTTTCTGGCTGGCAGTTCGAAAAAAGCTAGTTTTCACCCAGTTATGCCAGAATCTATCAGTTTGGTAACCTAGTAAGCCTGTCTTAATAGGAAAATAAATATTTTTGTTTTGTATTATTTGTATTATTTTTGTAGCTGACCCTGTGATGGCTTCTCACCAAGGGCTGTCACAAAGGGTTTTGCAAACAGGGGTCTTGTAATATGCATAGTATCACTGAAGAAATTGTTATGACAATTTGTTGTCATATGTTATGCAGGTGACCATGCCTGCCCAGATTACCTTTGAGGGCTGATAAATCACTGCAGCAGGAGGAGCATATCTGTAAGATGAGAGGCAGAGTTCCTTATAGATAACACCTCTGACAGTCTCTGGCCGGGAAATTTCCATGGCAGTGCTGATAAAATGACTGTCTCATCTCTCACCTGGTACCATTCTGGCATCAGTATCACAAGGAACCCTGTGAAGAAGTTTGTCAGGCTTTGCCCGTTTTCACACCTGTGTGCCTTGCTGATGCATAGCCATCACATTTCTGATATGAGGACTGGTCATGCTCATAACCTGCTTGTAGCATATGGGACAGGTGAAACAAGAAAATAAAATGTAGCTGACATAGGGGTGTTGCAGTCCAGCACCCATGGAGAGTCATTCCCTGCACTTCTATCAGCCTTGCTCATGACCATCTGATAGGTGATAACTGCTGTCAGTGTTCTGGCTTGTGCATCACAAGAATGTGAGGTGTGTAAAATCCCCCCTATATACATATAGATTTTTATATATAGTACATGATAAATATTTAAATCTGAAAAAACCCTGCCTAGTTTAATCTGCCCTCTGCTCATGGCCTTACTTCTTGCTCATTATTCGTAAGCATTTGCTGAATAACACAGGCAAACCATTTTCGGACTATGAGTTTTCTGGGAAATATTCACTTCAGCCATTCACTATTCATCTTTTGTGGTAGCAGACTGGCTACTTAAACCACACAGTGGTCTTCCCTTCATTCCTAACTGGGTATTTATAAACAGTAAAATAAAGGCAGATGAACTGTGAATGCTTTTCTTTGATTGTGAAGATCCTTGTTTGCCTGCCTATGTAGGCATGTGTCCCAAGAGCAGCCCTGCCCGGAACTGAGTACATCCGTACAAACACACAGAAATCTGGGCTCTGGGGAAGGGTATGGGAATGTGAGGGAGCACAGCCTGAGGAAGATGTGTTTCAGGGCATAGAACCTGCCATATATATTCTGGATGGGATCTAGCAGTTCTCATGTTTACAGTGCCAAATAACATTGCTTGTTTAAAATTCAAGGCTTTGTTCTACCTGCTTTCTTTTTGCACACACAGGGATGTCTGGGTGGATCTTTCCTACCACCTGCGTCCCTGGGTAAAAGCTGTGATGACAACATTTAAAGTCACTGGAAAAGGGAGAGACAGAGGGATATTCATCACTGGAGTTCATGTGAAACAAGGGTAACAGTCCTGCTCCCCACTGAGCTGAAAGAGGAGAATGCTGCCTTCCAGCATGCTTGTGTTTGGTCAGGCGGGTCAGGATCCATGTTTGGCTGGCTGCTGCTCTTGGCCAGGGGTTGAGAATCAGGGAGAGAAGGGTTGGGAAACCTTGCTACTCAATGTGATCTGGAGCTCTGGTGTTGTCACCCCAGGGACAATTCTGCAAAGAAAGGTGTACATGTAACCGCTGCTCATGGAGCAGACACTACCTACAGTAACATTGTTTTGCGACACCTCTCGGATCAGATTCTGAGGACTCCTATAACTGATGGTTTAGGATGGACTCTGGGTATCTGGAGAACTTTAAAGCAAAACTATCCTTATGTATCCACATAGCAAGTGGCTGGGAATTTTGCAGATTGCCTTTACAAATGCATTTGAATTCTGCTTATGTGCTAGTTCTCAAGGCCATACCTTTTATCTTCCTGGAGCCTAGATGGTATTCTGGGGCAGAGGATGATGGACTTGCTGCCAGTTAAGACACTCATTTTCTGTAATTTATTTTGACTTGGCTGTATCTTTGTATCTATTTCAAGGCTTATTGCAGAGGCCATCATCTTCATAAATAACTAGACAGAGAAAGTGGAATTGCCATGGTGATGTGCAAAGCAAATAGGTTTGATCTAATCAGTTTTTATTTTGAGTACTTCAGGGTCTGTAATTTAATAATAAAACCATGAGTTGGACAACTGATCTCGTTGAATATGCATTTTTACTGCCACAGAAGGAAACCAATCCCCACCTTGGAACACAAACTCTCTTCAGATAGCTCATTACTCTTCCCAGAACTGCAAGAAAGTTGACAGTGATTCTTCCTCCCTTACCTGCCATGTTTTTCATGGGCAGACATCAATGTGTTTTATAAAAGTGGTCATTCAAAGACAGTGACATGGGGACACAGCAAGGCAAACTACTCATAGAGCACTCACTGTGTTTCCTTATGCAAAGCCCTGCACCACAAGGCACTGGGAACCAAGAGGGTTTCTCCTATGCTTTGGGAGAAGACATTACCTGAGTGTGTCAGTGAGTCAGAGCCAGGGATTATGAGGTTACAGCAGAACAAGGTGATGGAGCTGTGCTTACACTTCTTTTGTCAAAGTGGTATCAGCACACTGGGGCACAGAGGAGGAGGGGAAAGGCTGCTGTAGACAAGGAAAGAAATGTGAGTTCAAATATACTGCATTTTGTAAAACATAAGGCTGAGCAGAGAAGCATCCCTAAACTGTGTGAAGAAAGATAAACCTTTACTTTTCAGGCCAAGGACTAAATGGAAAGGGTCTCAAAGCATGGGGATGGATCTGCACTGGGGGTGTCACAAAGTGTCACACACTTCTTTATCTATGGTACTCCTGAGTTATTCTGCTTTCAAATGGTGAAGAGCCAGATCTGCCCCCAGTCTGGGGATTTTGTGCATGCAGAAATCTGTCTCTGCCTCTACCAGGTGAAGCTGGGACACTGAAAAACTCTGAGCATTTCTTTAGCCTATCTAGGATGAATGCCAGGGTTTGAACCATGGAGTCTGATGGCCTTGGCTGCCCAAGGGCTGCAAGAACTGAAGATGGATTAGGCTGCATCTTTTCTGCAGAGTCTCCATGAAGTGGGTCCAGCAAGCCTGCAACACTGTGGATGAAGCAGCAGGAAGAGAGTGCTCGTTCCTCTGCAGTTGTGTCCGTGACATCCGTGGCAGCACTGGCAGGCGAGTGTGCAGAGAGCAGCGCTGCGTCCGCTTGCCCCTGAGATGAGGTTCGAGGTTCTGTTTTCCACAGGAGATGTCTGTAAACCCATGCTCTTGCTAGAGAAGTAAAAAAAAAAAATTAAAAAAGTAAAACAAGGCCTCATTTTGTGTCCCTGTGAGATTCCTTCAACAGTCAGTTTTCAACCACAGTCAACAAAGTACCTTATGTTTATCAAGGCACATTTTCCTTTATGTATACAGACCTTTGTGTTTTTTTAAATTTGAAAGGTCATTTTAAGAGCCCACAATACTTCTCTGTTACGTAGGCCCAACAATTTGTGGAAATATTTAATTTGTGTACTGTGTTGAAAGCTCTCAAAGTGCACATCATTAAGTCTGTTTATAGAACCCCTTGTTTCTCCTAAATATACTGCCATTCTTTCTCTCAGCTAAGAAAGCCTTACTTTCTTTTATCATCAGTTTTTAGTATTTTATCATGAACATGAAGGGAGAGTCAAACTTGTTCAATCCAAAGAAAAATTTCTGAGGTTTTCTGTCTTCTCCCTTTAATTTTTTATGTTATTCTGAAGAGACTTTCTTGAGAGCTTGAAAAAACATAAAGTTAAAAAAAAAAAAAAAAGGAAGAATAGACACACTGAGGTAAAAGGCTCTCTTAATATACATAATTTTTAGTCTGCTTTGGTAGACTACAAAGAGTGAAGTCCAACTACACCTTCAGTAGTACCTAAGCAGCCTGCCCAAGGCAGATTTGTTTCAGCATCTTTGAGGGCAGCACTGGGCCCCATGCTTTGTTCTCAGCCATGGGCTCCACTCTGCTGTGGTGAGGTCAGGCCATAAAGAGAGGTAAGGAAAGGTCGCAGAACTGGGCTCTGGACTGGGAGTAAGTACTTCCAGAATTTAATTTGGCCATGGAAATATTCCCAGCACAGCAGTATTCCCCCTCGTTAAAGGAGGGAATATTGCTGCAGCCCATAACCTCTGTAGGGGAGGAATTAACTTTTAAACTGAACACTGCACTTGGATAGGAAATGAGCTTAGTGGGGTCTGCGTGCTAAGGGACCTGTGTGCTTTGATGCAAATACTCTTTTAAGATTCAATCTATGCACAGAGTAACACTGGTCAAACACAGACCAGGAATTAATTACTGTGAAGTGGTTCTCAGCTAAAGACTATCCTTATTAGTTTATCATTCCTTCTCTGGATGCTTTCTAGTGTAATGTAATTGTGTTGAGTACTAAAATAATTACTGAGATGAACTGTAGAGCTTATTTTTCCAGACTTGAGTGTGAGAGAAGGCCTTTCTAGCTGCTCTGCCTTGCTCATGAAAAAGTTCATCCCTGCAAAGTTGTGTTTTGAACTTCAGCCCTGATGGTCTGCATGAACATCTCAGTGTGGGGAATCATAGTCACAGCTGCAGCGAAGGTCTGTGGTCTCCCTGAGCAGGACTGCAGGGAAGTCTGGGGAGGACATATATCCAGAGTTCATCAAGGTTTTATTTCATTCTGCCTTTCCTTTGGTTTTCTTTTCTTGCTTCGATATGAAAAATAAAATAAAAACTTAGGATGAGTTTGTATTTACAGGTTGGTTTCAATCCTAATAGAAGTATAAATAAAAAGTCGGTATTTTAATCTCTTTTTGATCACTCATTCTTGCATGGTAATTTTTCAGAATATATGCTAATGCTCCAATTTCAAGCAAACATGCTTCTGAATTTTTTTTTGAGAAAACTGAAGTAACATTTTCTGATATTTACTCTGTAATATTGAACCTCTGTGGTGAAGGGATAAATTTGAGTCCTGAAGATATAATTTCAGCATTCATACAGATTACTGGAAATGGAAGTACAGTTTCTGCCAGTTAATGCAGATGAAGCATAACATTATGACATTCTCAATTGTTTAATATGTTTTGTTTCTAACTGAAATGTGGCTCATCTGCTAAATGAACCGAGATACAGTTTAATTTTTTCTGGAGTCCTTCCAAATCCAGATCACTCTTCTTTTTTGTGAGGTTTTATGAGTCTTAGAAGCTACAGATTATCTTCAGATATTTCACAGCAAAATGTGATTTTCATAGCAAAATTATAGCTTTGATTTTACATATGATTATTTTCAAAATATGATTATTTTCAGTTTATGACTGAGGCATTTCCAATTACATAATTGGTTTGGATTAGAAGAAATTTTGCCTTTTTGCTGAAGAATGTAGTCTGGATATATATGTTAAACAGAATGTGAGTTGCCCTTTTTTTCTCAACTGTTTTTGCCTGATTTTTCTTCATTCCTAGGGAGGATTCAGGAAAAAGGAGAAAAGATGTTTAATGTTTCAAGGTAGTGTTCTGATCAAGCTTTCTATATGCTCAATTTATTTATACTGTTGCACTTTTATTGCCATTTTAGCAGCTTTGTTGTAAGTTCAATGCCTTCAAAAGCACCCTTCCTTCAATTGAAATACCAGGATTTTTGGTCCATGTTCTGGTAGAAAGCAAGGTGCCCCAAGGGTCACCAAAATCTAGTAGAATTAGTGTATTTCTTTAAATTTAATTTTAATTTTATAGCTAGAACCAGTATCAATTTGTTTGGGTTGTTTCCATCCTTTATGGACATGCAGTGCTGTACCCATTGTGCCAGAGGTTTTTCTTCTGGCACTATCACTGCTGAAGCTGCAGTTTACTGGCAGAGCAATCGCAGACTCCTGGTTTCAGCAGACATTGTCAGCCCAGAGCCTTGACGCTGGCTATGTCACTTTTCTGAATCACTGAACTTTCACTTTTCCCTCTCATTTGGCTTCTCTGCTTTTGCTGACTCCTTTGCTGTTGTTGACATATTTACTCAATTTTCTTTCGAATTATTCCAAGCATACCAACAACTTGAATAATTATTGATTTTAAACAGAAATCATTAGGCCATTCCTTTCATTCCTCCAAGAGCAGCTTATCTTGTAAGAATATTGTAAATTTTCATTATGGAGAAATACTGTGTCCTACAATACATTGCAATGAAATTAGACTTCTCTTCATCTCTGTACTGACACCATTCTGAATGATGGTTGCTGAAGTGGCAACCACTTTTTCTTTCAGTAGAATTTTGACCTCTGGCTTTCCAGAATGGTATCAAGAATTTTGCAACATTTTGAACCCTACAATAAGTTTAAATAATTTTCTGCTTTCAGACATGAAATCTGGGCAAATATTGCATGAGATAGTGTCATAGTGTGTTACAATAACTGATTTATTTTTGAACATGAATGGAGAATGGTCTGTTTTATTAAAATTCTGCACTGAGGCTTCAGTGATGCCATGCAATTGGCATCGTATTGCATACTTTATTGTTCTTATCCTGGGTTTTCTTTATATGGGTTTATTTATTTACCTCACAGTCTGACTGATGCTCCCTCTGCTTCTCCTGGTTAACAAGGAGATGCCATTTTTATGTTGCTTTTTGAAAACTCTCTCACAAAAGTCACCTGATTTTTTTCCACCACCAAGGTCGAGTTGTTTAAATGTACTGCAGAAAAAATGTTATTTCAGAAAGAGACCAGTCATATGGTCCTTGTGAGTGTTCCCAGAAATTAAGTATTGGGATGGTTTTGCAAAGTCATAGAATCATAGACTCACAGAATCACAGAATGGTTTGTCTTGGGACAGATTTTAAAGATCATCTAGTTCCAACCCTCCTGCCATGGGCAGGGGCACACCAAGTGTGGGTAACAAGTTTAAGGAGCAGTCTAGGGAGGGGTGATCATGGTCTTTACTAGTTTGTGTGAGCTGTTGAGGCACAAGAGGACCCAACCTCAGCTGCTCTGTACCTGCAGGCTGAGGATGAGGGCACTGCCATTCACTTAAGGTCAGACACTCTGCGGAGCAAGTCCAGGCACTCATCAGCAAGTTATAGTGCTGCACACAGGCCCTGCTTCTCCATCCCCCACCCTGCTATTTTTAATCAGAATCTGTTTATTAAAAAATGCTTTATTTTATCAGGACATTCATCTCTGTTCTGATTAGGGCAGTAAATAGGACACAATTTCAATCTGATTCCACTCCAGTGTTGGTAAAAGCAACAGAAACAATTCTCTCATTTCTGTTTTGTCCCCGTTTAATCCTACTTAATTGCTTCTTGTTGCCTCAGGGCCTGGAGCAGTATCTTCCATCTCCTACCTAGTGCTGCTCCAAAGTCAGGCCAGAGCTGCTGGAAGGTGACCTGGGTGGCTGGATCAGTCTGATGGACTTCCCTACAGGACAGGCAAAGTGCAACAATGAACTGCTCTGATCACTGATGGGTCACAGGCATTTGAGAGTCCTTGTCTGATCCTTGCAGGTTCTGCCCATCCAAGGCAGGTTGCTCAGGAAAAGAACATGTGAGCAATGAACTCAGTGCACTGATGGCCCCGGACACAGGGAGCACTGAAGAGCAGCACACAGGAAGCATCTCCATCATGCTGCCTGTGTAGAGCATGTCCAGAAAGAGCAAGCCCCATTTCCTTCTTTAAAACCATTTTTACAAATTAATTTCTTGTAGTTAAAAAGTGATCATTCCTCCCCTCACTGAACAGCTACTGTATTTTCACACTCTAACTGGTTGGCAAAGGCAAACTAAATGAAAATCTTGCAGACACAAGTGTGTCTGCAGGAAGGTTTATTTGTGATCCTGTCCACATGATTCATACTTGGTCCAGGGGAAAAGTTGTAGTTGAGAAGGGGTGCTAAGCTACCATGATTTTCCATGCCCTCATAGAAAAGAAAATATAGCTTCTAACCTTTTATTTATTTTTTTTCTGTCCCATTCAGTGGTGATGTGGAGTATAGCTAGAACAATAGTTAGCTAATCCAGACAGTAATTTCATTGTAAATCACCAGGGTGCAGATTTACAGTCCAGGTATAATTGTTTTGGTTCTGTTTCTTCACTTTTCAAGTTAAAACTGGTTAACACAATGTTGGGGGTTAGATCCGTTTCTTTTTTACTTACAGGATTTTTATCATAAGTTGCAAGGAAATTAACTACTTGGTATTTGTAGGTACTTAAGCAGAGCAAAGGGGCCAAATGAGAGGAGTTGTAGCACCTGGTTACAATTCTTTGGGTTCTTGGGAGTTTCTCTCAGAGGGGGAGATAGCTGGAGTTTTAGGGGAGGTAAAGGACAGGGCTGGGGGTAGCTTCGCTCTCTGGCTCTTGGCATCGGAGAGGACGGCCTGGCTTCTGTTTCCTGCAAGAGAAATTCACTGTCACCACCCCTCCTGTCCTGGGAAATCTACCATCAACTGCTCGTGTGCCCAGGAATTCTGAGCTTGCCTCCTCATGCCCTTTCCCAATCCATGGATGAAAAGTTCTGTTAATAACAACAATTTATTACTGCAAAGTTATTGCTAAAGGTTTGTCAGCTTTTCCTTTGTAATTATATACATAGGAGCTTCCTGCAATGTTACAGAACATCTCTGCAGGATGATATTTGGCAAACCATGTCCCAGTTCTAAGTCATTTAATTTCTTAAAATTTTAATTATTAATTTTCTGAAAGCTTGTGTGTCTTAGTTTGAGAGACAGGTGTCTGCTAGGGAGGGGCAGGGCCTTCCTGTGGAACAGAGAATTCAAATCCCCTCCCTCCTAGTTATTCTAATTTAGAAAATTAAATGGGCTTTCAGGCAGATGTAGGGGATAGGAATAACAGTTCTTTACTGATATGTATGACAAGTCAAACAAACAATGACAACTCCAGCATTAATAATAAACAGAACCAGGAACCTCAAGGGTTTTCTTTCACAAAGAAAAACATTGCAATGGCAGAAAGGCTAAGAAGTGATCTAGCATGAGGATAAAGGACCAGATGAGACATGTACGTGATGGGAAGTTTCTCTAGAGAAGCACCTCAATATTTAACTTTTCACAGATCCTGACAATGTGTCCTAAACAATGTCAGGGATTCAAAGTATTCAAGAGTATTTTCCCTCTAATTTCACAGCATGATTGATGCATTCTGGTTTTTTTTTTTGTGGCATCAGGCTGCAATGCTGCTCTGTAACTTGTGAGAATGCTGTATGCTATGGAGTATTCAACCCCATGAAATTTGGGTTGGCAGAGCTCCTCATCCACTGACTTCCTCTCCACAGACAAGTGAGGATGTGATGACAGCAAGAATCTGGAAAAAGTCAGCTCATCCTTGCATGCAAAATGCTAGGCCTTTGTTTTCATCTTCTTTGCCAAGACTTAAGAAAATGTAATGTTTTTATTTACTGACTTAATCCCTGGTCAGCCTCCAGGGAATTGGGGCTGCAAAGTCACAGGGACTGCTTGTGCTCACAGTGTTTAGGTGAGTTTAAGGGATTGAGCTCATGGAGCAAGATTTAGGCTAGTGCAGGTTGTGCTTGAGTGGCAGGAGCCTCTCTCCCACACATCCTTCCCTTCCCTTCCCT
>VXBR01001414.1:190554-202496 GCA_013400215.1 Cisticola juncidis | reverse complement strand
GAGCCAGCAGGGTCCGTGTCCCTGGCAGTGGGGCACGGGCAGCAGCGTGGCTTGCACGGATGCTTCTGTCCTGGTGCCACCCACAGGGCCCCAAAGGCTGCGTCTCTCCTGGACAGCTGGGCTCACCCACAGCCAGGCCATTCCTCTTGGCTCCTCATTCCAACCACCTGCTTTGTCTGGGCCGGGGGCTCCAGAGGAAAAGACGCTTCCAGCTGTAAGGAGCCACCCATGCCGGTCGGCAAATTCGCTAAAGGCACGGCTCGGCCTCCTAGCAACCCCAGCAAGGAAAAGCAGCTCAAACCCCGTCTCGGTGGGTGAGATCCTCCCTCTTGCCCTCAGCTCGGTGTCAGGGCTGTGACAGCGCGGGGGAGGGCAGCCAGCGGCTGGGGACAGCAACAGATGGGAACGGCTCTCTGCAGCTGCCAGCCAGAGCTGGGGCTGCTTTGCTGCAACTGGAGCTGAGCTGGGCTGCTCAGAGCACCCCTGCAGCACCCCCAGCCCTTGGAAAGGCCACAGGAAAAATACCTGCAGGGCCAGCCCAGTGAAAGAGCAGCCCAGGAGCTGAGTGATGTCCTGTAACTGGCACAGGACCGTGGTCACCCTTGCTCCATGGGGAAAGGCCCTGTTCTGGGGCAGTGCCAGTTGAAATGATCCCCAGAAAACGACCTTTTCTGCTGGGACTGTGGTGAGGAGCAAGCACTGCTGAGACAAGGGAAAGAAGGTCCTTCTGTCCCATATCAGATCTTCTCTGTAAAAGAGTCACAAAAACATAGAATAATTTGGGTTGGAAGGGACCTTAAGGGTCTTCTGGTTCCAACTGCCTTCCCAAGGGTCTTCTGTCAGCTCCACACGGGAACGGCCAAAATTCCCAGGTCATACCCATGTCAGACAACCATCCCAAAACACTCCAAATCTTCTCTGAAGGTCCTGGAGTCCTTACCATGTCTTTACTCAGGCAAATATTTATCCATCACTGGCATGGGATAAAATGTATATCCAAAGCACATCCCATGAATGTCACCTCCATAGGAGCTACACAAACAGCAGGCTGGGACCAGCTGCTTGCCCTCCTCAGCAAAACCAGGGGAGCAACCAGGTCCTGCTCCACGAGGCTTCAGCTCTCAGGCTCTGGCCAGGGCAGCACCCTGGGGGCACCAGCTCAGAGCAGAAACCTGCTCCTGTCTTTGGTGAATCACTGTTGCTGTGGCTGTGGAATGGGATGTGGACTCTGGTTGGTCTGGCCAAGACCAGACAAAGAATATTTTTAGACACCCTGCAGCCAAGCCAGGAGCTTTCTGTGCAGTCTCACTCTAGACCACAATTTCCAGGGAAATGTGGAAAGCTGAGGCTACTCCATACCTTTGTCTACCTGCTCCATCTTTATTATGAACATTTTTACCATCCTAAATGGTGAAACCTCATTGACTTGGCCTGTGACAGCCCAGTGTGTAGAGATGGATTTGATGGTCTGGAGACCTGAGATACGCAGAGACCCTGACCCTTTTCCTTCAGGCCTCTGAAGTCCCTTCAGGTGAGCAAGAACCTTCAGTCATTAGAAAAGCTGGATTGAAACTAATTGCCTCAAAAGAGAAAAGCTTCACATCCTGTCCCCAGGCCCCCAGGCCTTTAGGATTTCTATGGGCAGCATGAAATTAGTAAATTGCTATTTGTGAGATTCCCTAGGCCCTTGCCCACGGGACATTTTTTGCTCTGTCATATAATGTGAACTGCAGGCTTTGGATGTTCAGAGAATCATGAGTAACTGGAAGAAGGAAGGCAAAATGTAACGTGGTCCCTCGGAGAGCTGCAGGCTCCCCAGAGCCTCTCTGGGAACGCAGCGCTCACACGCAGAGCTGAGACAGCCACCAACCCCTCTGAGCTGAGCACATCCATTTCCTCCCACTTGCTTACTGCTGGGGAAAAAGTCATCATGAACAGCCAAAAGTGAAATTTTATTATTATTATTATTATTATAAATGGATGGATTTCATGGCAGAAGGGTTCTCTGCTGGTGCTGATCCTTGTTTGGCTTCTTTATTTCAAGGTCACCCCACTCAGGTGCAATCTGGGTATTTCTGTTACTGGTCAGGGCTGAATTTGATGGTCCATCCATGGACACAAATAATCCTTCACAGCAGAGAAACTGGGACAGACAACCCTCACTGGAAACAGCTCTTGACAGCAACACCAAGCTCGAGGCTGCTCCTTGCCCTGCCCAAAGACAGGGAAAATGCTGGGTGCAGCCAGAACTCTGCACCTCCTCCCACCCAGACACAGAATTGTGGAGCATCTCCAGCTGGGAGGGACCCATAAGGATCATCAAATGCAACTCCCTGCTCCTCACAGGACCACCTAGAACTACACCACGGGACTGTGAGCACCACCCAGGTGTCTGGAATTGGGTAAAATTAATTTTGCTCTTGCTCTGAAGCTATCTTGTCCCCCAAAATGCTTACCAGGTACCTTTGTCCTGGGTAGGTCACAGTCTCACCCACCATCACCTGTACAAAGGAGACCTGAGAAGGTCAAATGATGAGGGACTAACATAAAAATCATGGAATTGTATGGGGTTCTCTTGACCATGAGATGCTGCTGGGAAAACTTTGTTTGAAAGGCTGAAAGCCCTCTCCAGATACATCTCCCTGGTTTTGTTTCAGAATGGTTCAAAACAAAATCTGGACCCCCTCAGCAGCTCCTCTGGCACCAGAACTCGGCCAGAGGGACAAGCAGACCCTTAACACCACCGTGGTGTGGGGCTGCACTGCTGGTGTCTGCTCAGGTGCTGCAGCCATGCAGACACTGAGTCATTTCTTTCTCTCTGATATGGTGGTGTCAGAGAAAAGGGAACCATGTTTGGACACACACCATGTAAAGGAGATCCCAGAGAACCACAGAGTCATTTAGGCTGGAAAAGCCCTCTGGGATCATTGGGTACCACCATTAGCTCAGCAGTGTCCCCAGGTGCCAGATCTACCTGGCTTTTTAATCCCCCCAGCAATGGGGACTCACCACTGCCCTGGGAAGCCTGGTCCAACTTCTTGTGAACAGGGCAGGGTGAGGGAGGTGGGAATGGGCTCCAGGATGCTGCAGGAGGGGTTTTGTCCCAGAATGCAGAAGCAGAGGGTGAAGAACAGCAGCAGGAGATGCTGAAAGCAAGGGAGGTAGGTGATGTCCTCTGCTCTCCCAGGTCCAGCCTTGTGCTTGTGCATGTTAAACCTTCTGCCCTGGTTTCTGGATCCTGAAGGGCAGCAGGAAGGGGTTTCCAGGTTATCATCCTGGGCAGCCAGACAGTTCCCCAGCCAAACTGGAGGGGTGCTGCTGTGTTTTCCCAGAAATCATGAGAGCACTCTGATGAGAGACTTGTGTCTTGACCTTCAAGCAGCAGACTCCATCCTCAGGGCCCCACCACTGCCACCCCCACCCTCCACCCCATTTGGCCTGGAGGTGCCTGGAAGAGGGTGAGGAGCTCTCTGGTTCATTGATCCCATCTCTCCAAGGCACAGGAGGCGCCTCGGCACCGCCAGCGTGGCCGGTTGTTATTGTCATTGCTGATTTCTGTGCTCTCCTGCCTCTTTCTCCCTGACTGGCTTGGTGGCCCTGTCATTACCAGGTTTCTCCAGCTGCCTGTCAGGGTCCTACTGGCCTCAGCGTTGCCTCAGGCTCCTGGATAACAAACAAGGCACAGAAGAGTCCTTGGGCTTCCACGGCCTTAATTATCTGGTGTCATTTTAGGGATGTGTGTCCTGCTGGAGACACAGACAGCTCAGGAGGCATCTTTAAATGCATCCAATTAGAGGGGGCTTCAGAGAGGAGCTGAGTGCAGGGGCTGCTGTGAGACCTCGTGTCCTCACTGCAGGCTGGAGGGGAGTTGTTCTCCCCCTGGCAAACACCAGTCCCTCCTCGGTGGGACCTGTCACTGCTGTGGCCCTGGTGGCATTCACAGCATCCTGCCTGGTTTTTCTCCAACAAATCCTGTCATACTCAAAGCTTGGGTAGATGCTGGGATAAAATCAGTGTTTGCTCCAGTTCTCAGCAGCCCTGGATCTCCAAGGAAGCTGCTGCCTGGTGTTTTTGGACAAAGCACAGCTCCCCTGTCCCTTCCCCACTGTCAGGTTCTGCTGTGTGTGACAGGCTGATGTGCCAATTCTCACCATGGTCACAATCAAGGAGTTGGACTTGATGATCCTGGTACCGAGGTGGTCCCTGCCAGCTCAGGATATTCAATGGTTCTTTGATAATCTGTTACTGGGATCCAGCCCAAGGAGATCCTTTATTCCTGAGGATGGCTCCTTAGGGAGTCTAAGGAGGCACATTCATGCCCTTCATGGACACACAAACTCCTCTGCAGGCTGTGACTGAGGGGTGCCACCACAAACACTCCCTCACCACTCCAACGAGCTCGTGCCCAACAGGATCCACAAGGAGAAGCCACCCTGAGGTGCCACTGAGAGCCAGTGGCTTGGGGACTTCACACAGAACCTCCACTGGCAGGGCAGTGACCTGAGGTACCCTGAAACCAAATGAGAGGCCAGCAGAGTGAGGATGTGAATCACAAAACCACTCAAAGGTTTGGGGTGGAAAGGATCTTTAAAGCCCACCCTGTTCCACCCTCCCTGCGAGGAGCAGGGACACCTTCTGCTAGACCAGGCTCCTTCAAGCCCTCTCCAACCTGGCCCTGAACACTTCCAGGAATGGGGCAGCCTGTGCCAGGGCCTCACCACCCTCATTATAAAAACCTTATTTCTCTCTACCTAAATCTCCCCTCTTCCAGTTCAAAACCTCCACCCTTCTTGCTGTAACAACAGGCCCTGCTGAAAGGCTCACCTCTGTGCCGTGTCTGTTTTCTGGGCTGTATTTGTTCTTCAACATCTGCACACAGCTGTTTGCAGAGCCCTCATGGGGAGCTCTGCATTCCAGTCAACCATGAACATCTCCAGCCAAACACAAACATGCTCAGACTGCCAGAGCCTTCCTGTGCCAGGTGAGTTCATCCCTGCTCCCTGCCACATCCTGGCTGTGACAAGTCACCCCTGGCACCTCTGTCCCATCCTCCCCTTCTGGCCCAGGCCTCGCTGTGCTCCAGGTAACAGCACCCACCACCATCCCTTCAGCCTCCACCTCGGCTCCCTCAGCCGCTTCAGCAGGAGGCAGCTGGGTCAGTCCCCTCCCCGGGGCTCAGAATTTATTAAATCAGTTAAACCCTCATAGAATTGTGTTCCCATCCCATCCCCAGTCCCGGATGTGGTACTGAGGGGTCTGGGCTCTGCTGTGGCCGGGCTCAGTGGCAGCAGCTGCCCAGCTCTGGCCTCTCAAAGAGTTAATGCCAAGCAGCACCATTAATATTCTCACTGATAACACCAAATACCAGCCCTGCACGGCTGTCGCTTTCATTAGCGCCGGGAAAATGAACCCTTCAAAATAGGACAGGCGGCTGGGGGGGGCGTGGGGAGGAGGGCTCTGGGGCCAAACATGCGATTTTCCGTGCGATTGACGGANCGGGCGGTGCCCCCGCCCGGCGCTGCCCAGAGCCCGGCACGGGTGCGACGCTGGCCGTGGCCCCGAGCGCCGCGCTCGGGAGGTGTGCGGGGGCTGTCACTTCTCATCAGCTCCCAGCCCGGCGCGGTGACTCGGGTAAGGTCCTTTGTCGCAGAACCGGTTAAAGAGTCAGCGATTCACTCAAGCGGCTGGGCAGAGCCAGGGGTGGCCGGGCACCGCCGGGCACGGGGACCTCCCAGGGATGGGGCAGGCCGGGGAGAGGGGGTTTGGGGATTTTTTGCTTTTCGGATGTGGAAGGGAAGCGAGAACCCTCCTTGGTATGAGGGAAAGTTCATCTTCCGTGTAACCTGTCCAGGAGGTGCAGAGCCTGCGGCACCTCAGAGCTCCTCAATTTTGCTTTACCGAGTGTATTCCCGGCGAGCCTGAGCCCCAGGGGCACTGGGAAAGGATGGCTCAGCCAGGGCCAGGCCTGTTCTGCTCTCCATCACAGTCTCCAGGGGATCCAGGGGAAGTTGCCAGAGCATGGATTGGTTTTTCCAGCTGTTGCATCTCCCAGTACTTTGGCTGCAGTTGTCCAGCTCCTTTGGAATGCTGCTGTGGCCAGGGAGAAGGCATGGCGAAACTGAGGCAGGGGCCAGGTGCTTGAGTACATGTGCTGTCCAAAGACACGATGGATGGAGCTCAGGACTGGGCAGTGGTGCTGTTGGCACCAGAGGAGCCAGAAGGAGCTGCTGCAGCCATGGGAAGCACAGCCTGAGGCTGCTGTGGCAGTCTGGAAGGACCACACCAATTTGTGGCACCGTGCCCCGTCCAGGTCCCATTGTCCCATTGTCTTGCAAGGTGCTGAGTGTGTGCCAAGGCCCCTCAAAGAATCTTGGAACAGTTTAGAAGGGACCTCGAAGCTCATCTTGTTCCACCCCCTGCCATGGGCAGGGACACTTTCCACTTGATCAAGTTGCTCCAAGCCCTGTCCAAGCTGGCCTTGAACAGTCACAGGGATCCAGGGGCAGCCACAGCTTCATCCTTCTCTTCCTAAAGGAAGACTGAAGCAGTTTATGTTCAAGCCAGGCATTAACCAGGAAATGGAGATCAACTTTGACCCATGACCAGGGAGGGTGATGACCAAAACAAACCTGTCCCTGAGCCAGAGAGACGCCTCTGAGGGTACCAGCAGCCAGCCATGGCTCAAGGTTTCTGGTCTACACGGTCCCGGAGCACACAACCATGGGCGCTGGTACAGGGACTGTAGCAGAGCTCCATCCCATTTTTGTGGTTTGGAGTGTGGGAGCTGTCCAGGCTCGGAGCTGCCCCCCTGCCCAGCCTGCTCCTGCTGGGCAGAAGGGTGCCCTGGAGGAGGGTGCCCTGTTTTGTGCCCTGCACATGCCAGAGTGACAGCTCATCCATCAGCCCATGGTGCTCCCCCTGCAAGGCACAGCTGCATCCCCAGAGAGCCCCAGCACTCCTGGGGTGTGGAGGGGCCTCTGGAGATGTTCTGATCCAACCCCTGCTCACAGCCTACCCCCTCCCTGACCTTTGGGCTGCCCCTCAGAGCTTGTCTTGTAATCTGCCCAAGCAGTGGCTGTCCCCAGAGGTCTCCTGGCACCCAGGATCTAGCACGGGACACTGCCAGCAGCATCCTGTGAAGAGGGACAGAGGTGTCCTCCTCTGGCTACAGCGCAGCTGGGGTCGCTGGTGGAGAGGAGGTGCTAACGCCCAAGTCAACAGCAAGGTGACACAACCGAGACGAGGGGGGCTGCGTCTCCCTCCCCCCTTGCCGCTTTCAAGCTGATGTCCCTGGTGCCGGGAAGGGCCGAACCTGCGGCCGGGGAAGCCAAATCCCGGCGTGTGACACTGGCGGGGCCGGGGAGGCGGTGCAGGCTCAGCCCTGGGCGCGGAGCAGGCGGCAGCCTGTGTGACAAGCCAGACCAGCATGGTGGATGGCAGTAATTATCGTGCCGCCCACAGCTGAAGGGGAGCATATGGTAAGGAAAAGGAAACTAACTTGTATTTTTCCGCACCCCCGGGCTCAGCCTTTCTGGGGCTGTCACAGTCGATTTGTGCTGCCTGAGCTGTTTCGCCCCGGCCGCCGCGCACCCGGCAGCTCCCGGCAGGCAGCGGCGGGGCCGCGCTNGGAGCTGCGTGTGCCAGGGGTGCTGCGATGGATGCATTCGGAGCACCTTGGGATGCAGAAGGACCCCTGGAGGTGCCCATCTCCATCCTTCCCCCCGAGGAACCCTGGACAGAGCCGGGTCCCACCCTGGCGGGGGCTGCGTTTGGGGAAGTCTCTGCAGCAGCCCTGGGTTATCCAGCAGCTCTGAGCTCTCTCTGCTTCCCAACCACACCAAGCTTTCCTGAAGGTGGGTTACTCCCCACTGGAGCTCCCAGGCAGTCCCTAAAAGCCACCCCAAATCCTGTACAGAGCCCTCCCTGAGCCACTGCCTGAGCCGTGGGCAGCCATTTGTAGGGTCCTGGAATAGTTTGGGTTGGAAAGGACCTCAAAGATCATCTTGTTCCACCCCCTGCCTTGAGCAGGGGCACCTTCCACTATCCCAGGTTGCTCCAAGTCCCCCAGGGATGGGGCAGCCACAGCTTCTCTGGGTACCCTGTGCCAGGGCTCCACCACCCCCAGAGGGATCCATTTTTCTCTGCTATCCAATGTAACCCTGCTCTCAGGGAGTGTCCACTGCACTGACACGATAGCCCCAAGCTGGCCAGAATCTGCTGAGAGGGGAAGCCGCTGACTCACTCCAAAGCTCTCTCCCAATCAGCCCTCTGTCCAAACCCTCTTGCCAAAAGTGAGCCAGGAGGCAGCAGAGGCAGCAGGCAGCTGTCCCTGTTGGAAGCATGATGGTTTCCATGCCAGTTCATGGCCAGTGGGGATTTCTTGGGTATGGGAAGAAGTGGGATATCTCCACAAAGCTGCCAACAGGTGCTGGGGTGGGTGAGCCTGCTGATTCTGCTCTTGTTGTGACAAGGAAAGTTCCATGCTGGAGCTGAGCTCCTTCAAGGGTCATGATCCCCTCCATGCTGCAGTGCAGGGCTGTGTTGGAACCAGCTGGGCTTCCTTGCCAGCATCACCACAGACTGGTTTGTCTGCCAACTGGGCATGGATTCACCCCTGGAAAGCAAACTTCCATTTCTCATTGAGAAAGGGGAAGCAGTAGTTCCCAGTTCCTTTCCAGATCTGCTGCTGCTGCCTAGGGGCTCCTGGAAGAGGCTGGACCGAGACAGTATTTCTATGCAGTGGGATATAAAACTGGCTTTCTCACTATTGCTGGTGTCTCACTGGTACAGGGCAACATCTCAGGGATCTGCTTTGGGTACAGAACCCCTGAAAACAGAGCTGAGCCTTGTGGGAGGTGGGGACCATGGTCTGGCTGGTTTGAGACCTCAGCTCAGAACTCTTCAGGATAAAATACCAAATCTGGCCACCCAGGCACCCTGCTTGGCCCCAAGAGGGAGGATTTTGCAGCTTCACACAGGTGGCTGCTGGTCACAGGATGCAGCACCAGCACCCAGGGGAGGTTATTTCTTTAGAAGCAAACTCAACGAGCACGATACCTCAACCCTCTCAACAAAGCTCTCAGCAAACCTCAGTAGAAAGAGGGGACATGAGGAGAAGAGGGCTGCACCCAAGTGCCCTGCAGATGCCCTTCCCACAGCCAGGGTCACCTTCCTGAACTTGTCCCCAGCCCCTGGCTGGGACAGGGACAGCTGGGACATCAGGGCTGGGACAGCAGCCATGGATGGAGCTCCTTCCCCTGCTCCTGGAGTGCCCATCTCCATCCAGCTCCATCCTGGGCCAGCTGGTGCAGTCCTGGATGCCAGGGGAGGGTGGCACAGGCAGAGGCTGCTGGTTTCTAGCAGGGGGCCTGGAGAGGCGCTGACCCCCGGGCATGGAGCAGGGCCCATCTGTCACAGCAGCCTCTGGCCCAGGGACAGCTTGGCTGCCGTGGGCAGAGCTCTGCTCAGAGCTGGGGCCTGCCCTGGGTGCTCCCCCACTGCCCCCAGCCCCTCCAGCAGCTGGGCCCCCCCGTCTGACCAATATCCCAGGGATACAGATGGAGAAGTCAAAGGGAGCTATGCCGCCCCTTGGCTCATAGATAACCCGGGGTGCAGGGATTATGGTGTGCACAGAGAATGTGAACATCAATTATTTTCTCTCTAACGACAGGAGGAAGATGGGGGCTCTTGAGGGAGTGGGGTTGTCCTGAAATGCAGAGCTGAATTCCCAGGGTGGAGGAGTTGAAGGATGTGTCCGTGGTGCAGGGAACCCTTTCCATGTCTGTGTTCCCTCCTCATGCTGGATCCCTTGCGTTTGCCTGTAGGACACCAAATGCCTGATCCCCCACCCCTGCACTCCCCAGCTACCCCAGGAACCTTTTATGGGAAATTTTTTTTGAGTGGGAAAACCCACCAAACTCGAGCTTAACTGCTCCAGCCAGGGCTGAGCGAACGGGAGCGGCGGGGTGGGCTGGGAAGGAGAAGACCCCCGGGAAGCTGCGGCTCGGTGCCTCCTCCCCCTGCGGGTCCCTGACCTCCCGTTTGCCTGTCAAGAGCGAGCTCCGCCACTGAAACACCCCCTGTCAAATTAGTGAGTCAGAAGACGTAAGAGAGACCACCGCTGCTAATTTGTACATTAACTGGTTCTGACAGAAATATTTCACAAGTGAAAAAACAGAAAATGTGCCTCAAGACAATGTGCAACTTCCGTACCAGCAAACTTCTGCTTAACTGTGCGGTGCCCGAGGAGGGGGGACCCCCCGCCCCGTCGGGAGCCCCGGGGTGNAAAGGGAATGACAGGGTGGAAGGGGCTTGGTGAGAGCCCGCTCCTCACCTCCCGACAGAGGGGTCCTGCCTCTCCACAGCGCCCCTCCGTCACCCGCCCTGCTTCAGGCGGCTGCCGGGATCGGGGGCTGCCGGGGCTGTCCCCATCGTCACCGTGTGGGACAATCCGTGGGTCACGAGCTATGGCCACTCTGCCGGGAAAATCCACGGGTGCAGGCAGCTGCCAGCTGTGCCCACCCCAGCCCCACTGTGCCCACGGGAGAGCCGCAGGGTGCGATCCCTCCCCGGGACCCACTGGAACCCCCTGAGCCACAGCAGCACCCCCGGCTCCTCGAAACCCGAGCGGCCGCGGCCAAAGCTGGCGGCCAAAGCTGGCGGCCGAGCCCCTCTGCCGGGTCCCTGGGCAGCAGAACCCCATGGCGAGGAGGCAGGAGCGAGGCGGTGCCGGGGCTGCCTTGTGGCCGCTGCCGGTGCCGCACGCCCTGCCCGGGCCCGTCCTCCCCGCGCGGGGCTGGCTCCGGTGCGTGTCGGGCGCGGGTGGGATCAGGTCCTCGGGCCAGCAGCATCGAGCACATGATCTGTTGTGGCAGGTTCCCTGCAGCCTGGAGCCAGCCCCGAGCGAGCGCTGGTGATGGCTTTAATTGCTTTCAGATTCGATAGCCCAGCCCGTGACAGCCCGGCCGGGCGGCCCCAGCTGTGCCGGCCCGGACCTGCGCGGCCCCGCGCCCGCTGCCCTCCATTGAGCCCGGGAGGAGAAGGAGGCAGAGAGGAGCCGTCCTGGCACGGGGCCTTCCTCTTCATCCCGGCAAAGTCTTCTCCTTCCTCACGTCCGTCTGGGTGACCCCCTGAGCCTCGTCCCTGGGGAAACCCAGCCGAGGTTGATCGTGGCACCTTAGGATGCCGTGGCAGCCCTGCGGTGAAGCCACCCGGCCATGTGCCACCGTGACCCCCAGGTGAGCACCCCAGAGCAGCCACACCCAGCCCTCTGCAGCTCTGCCTTACCCCATTCGGAAGGGGAGGGATGTTGGAGGGTTCTGCTCACCCATCAGAGCTGGGGACGTGGGAGGTGGAGGGTCCGTGATGCCGCTGGGGCACGGGCTGGTTCTCTCTGGTGGCTGTTTGTGCCCTCCCAGCCTGCACAGCCGTGTCGGGGCACTGGGACAGCTCCGGGTAGTCTGGGTCTGACCCACATCTCGGAGCGGTTCTCCCCTGTCTGAGACGGGAAGAAACTGACCCCAAGTATCAGGTCCTCGTCCCACTGGATGAGGGCTGGGGAGAGCTGGGGCTCTCCGGGGTGGGAGGACAAGGGGCCACTCCCCACCTGCAGCGGCACCCATGGGCTGGCCCTGACCCACTGGTGCCTGTACCCTCCTCCTCTTTCCCGCTGCAGCCGTGATCCGAGGTACTTCCCCTGCTCCAGCCCAGCCCAGGTGAGTGCCGGCATCTGCAGGATCTGTAATGTTTCCCTGCCTGGCACTAGAGTGTGCTCGAGGGGAGCAGGATGAGCACCCTGGCACCCAGAGCTCACCCGTGCACGCACGGCCCTTCAGCAAGGCCGGGGGTGCCATCCTGAGCCTCCGTCCTGGCACAGGGTGCCGGTGATGACCGTGCCCTGTTGTCCTTCCTGAATGCCACCAGCCGGTAACTCCGGCCCCAGC